>VDFB02193867.1:176483331-176719978 GCA_007258455.2 Sequoia sempervirens
TTATCTGCAGGTTTTCTGACAGGATTTCACGTTCTAGAATTCGGCTTTCTGACGAAAATTATCATTTTAACATGTCTGAGGGTTTCTATAGTGCATACAAGGGTTTTATGTAGTGCATACAAGGCTTTTAATGGTGTTTTTTTTTTGCAAGTTTTATTGACTTTGTTTTGCAGATCTGCCAATTTTTGAACAAAACCGTAGGTTTTACAAAGTTCTTCATATCTTCTACACAGCTACGAATTTTTTTACAAGATTTTTACAAAACCTTTCAGATAATTTCAAGAGGTTACATTAAAATAATTGAGGGTTTATGATCATTTTTGTGGAAGTTATTTTTATTTTAATTATTTTCATAAATTTGATTTTCTGGATGCAAATCGATGAATTTTTCAGAAATTTTTACATTTTTGGAAAGTTCATGAAATTCTAATTGGGGTCTGTGTTTTACATATTTAATTTTTAGGTCAAATATAATACGAAAAAATTCAATCTTTATTTTCTATATGGTTTTCATAAATCCACGTTTCTGAGAGCAAAACATGGAATTTTTCTTACTTCTTTACATTTCTGGAAAGCTCTCAAAAAATTAATAGGGCTCTATATTCTTTGATTTGTCATTTTTCAGATCAGAAAAATTGTCAAAATACTAAAATATAATTCGGCTATGTCAAAAGTATCTGAAATTGAAATTTTCTGATGAACTTGTCTTTTTCTTTTCTTTTTCTTTTCTTTGGCTGCATTATAATATTGTTTTTTATCTTGTAGGTGATCATAAGGAGCTCTAGTATAAGCAATATCATTCACATCAAAAATTTGGAAAGCGAAAATAACCAGGTGCACTCGTTTCATCCTTCATCGCCTAATCTTGTTTGTCATATCTTTCAATTTGAGACATAAAATAAAATTTTGTTTGATCACATCATTGCAATTGGTTTAAAAAAAAAAAAAATCTTGTCTTTAATCACATTTCAAAAATTGGGTCTAAAATTAATCATTGTCTTCCATCACATCTTGATTTGGGATCTAAAAAGAACGAGTGCTTCATTGTTTTCTTCTAAACATTTCAATTTTCTTAAGGGAAATTAATCACTGTGAGCATGAATCAAGTGTGTGTGTCTTCCAAAACACCTCACTTGGTTCGCTTTTGTCATACCCTTTTTAGGAGGCCTGCTTGGAGCACACACCCCTCCAAGGGACGACCTCAATCAAAGTGTGAATCGAAAGACATGCTTGTTTGGAAGTTGAAATCTTGTCACTCTGAGCTAAGCCCCAAAGAACTTTATACCTTTGGGAAGTGAAGGTGAAGGGTGGGTTACCCCTTTCTCCCGGCTTATTGGCAAGATTTTGCTTTCAACTTATACCTAGTCAACCTTGTTCAAACTAGTTTGAAACCTAATTGACCATACCCCACTTGACTAGTCATCAGGCTTGTTGTTGTGTATTCAAGTGTTTGCTTAATCATAACATCTGATCTTCAAAGACAAACTTATCATTGTGCTTGGTGTGTGTGTTCATGCATTTACATGTTAAATATTTTGTTTGATAGTGCCCAAGTCAAATTTCCAATAAACTCTTGCCACATCATCCAAATCATTTCCTAATCATCATCTCTTTAATCCAATCAACATCATTTTACACCATGGAAACATTGGAAGAAATGGAACAAGAGGTTGTTCACATGCTTCACACTCTTAAAACAATTCAAAAACCTTTGCCCAAAAAATTCATTCATGACTTCCATAACATAATACAAAAACTTCAAGAAAACAAGTCACCTCAAATCCAACACCTCGTAGCTCAAGCCCAATACCTCATAGCCACATGTCAAATCCAACAACCACAACATCATCCCCTATCCATTCATTATCAAGCGATTCCACCTCAACCTAAGGTGTCATCCCCTTCCACCTCATACCAATCTAATCCATCCACTTCTTCGTGTGTCAGTACCACATCAACCTATCAATCCACATCATGAAAAAAACATCTGAATTTAAGTCCACCTGGGAAACAAAATCAAGAGCCTTTAAGTTCTCATGCAACCATTCACAAGGGGAATACTGATATAGGTTATGTACTCTCAAAGTATATATATAATAAAAATAAAAAACCTAAGCCAACACCTTCCACCCATACACCTCCAAAGGATGTGACCCAAGGGCTACAAGCAAGGAATAAAACATCACCATGTCCTCCAACACATATACTTGAACAAACAAAAGAGTCCTCAAATGTCATGCCAAGTCCTTCAAGTCAACCATGTCATCCACAACCCCTTGAGTCAATTCAAGAGTCTCGTGTCATAAGTTCAAGTCACCCTCTTTCATGCTCCTATGTTGTTGACCATCAAGAACATGCCAAGTCTCTCCATGAGA
The DNA here is from genome assembly GCA_007258455.2 of Sequoia sempervirens. NCBI lineage: Eukaryota > Viridiplantae > Streptophyta > Pinopsida > Cupressales > Cupressaceae > Sequoia > Sequoia sempervirens. The sequence goes on from VDFB02193867.1 coordinate 176,485,707, forward strand.
AATCCCCATCCACTTCCATTCAAGCAACCCAAGAGGTATGTCAAGAGTCTACTCCCAAGCATGTGGAAACATCAAGCCCTAGTCCTAATCAAGATCAAATCATTTTCATCCAACCTATCCATAATCTATATCATTTTTATGATCAAGATGATATCCATAATGATGAAGAGCCTATCCATGAGCAACTTGATCCTATACCCATCCATGAGAAAGAGGTCCAAAATACACCTACCCTTGACAAAGATTTCCATCCCAATTATATCATCCACAACAATCCCATCTTTGACCAAGAAGTCCAAAATGATCCACTCCTTGAATTTTATGCCATTTATGATCAAACATTCAAGGATAATCCCATCCAAACTCCATCAACATCCACTTCCCATGATGAGATAAGTTCTTCCCAAGCCGACATAGAAGATCAAACAAACACCTTGGATCTAAGTGAACACAATTCTAATCAAGATCCTACTGATCCTCCATCACCCACTATCGACCCCATTGTAAGTCCTCCATCATATCCTATTGGTCTTTCCACCCTAATTCATGAATGTTCCTCCTTAGAACAACAAAAACCATTATCTTCCCTTGCTTCATCTTCTCCATCCAATAAGGAACTCGTGTCTAGTGTTCCATCCACACCTATTCCCATTGTCCATTGCAAACTCCAAAATATGAACCACCAAGGTAAAGGTCTAGACCTTCATGAACAAGATATTTTGGAGCCCATCCATGTCAAAGTCCCTCCACACTCTTATGACCTTGGACCTACACCCCAAGGAAAACAACCTAAAGATGTTGGTACTTCCTCCATGCATCCTAAGTCCACTTTCCATCATAAAGCCTATTGTATCCCTAAAACATATGTTGCCATTCCCCCTCCATCATCCTACAAATGTCAAAAGCATGTGACCATACACCTTCCACCATCAAATCTGCCACCATTGCTTCCAACTCCTAATATACCTCCATCTAATCTACCTCCACTTCTCCCAACACCTAATATCCCCATTATCCAATCCCCTTATCCCTCCATCCATAAATACCCTAACATTCCTAATCATGACCAACAAATGCACACATTGTATAAACATGAAGCTTCCACCCATTCCACCATACCCATGGGATTCAAAAGCAAGAATTTCAATGCCTCTAGCTATAAAGTCAAAAATCCTAAGGGTTCTTATGCCTTAGGACATCAATACAAAAATTCAAATCAAAATACATCCAAAAAGGTATATAAGCCCATACCTCCAAAAGTAAAGACCAAAACTAAAATGGTTTGGGTACCTAAGAAAAAAGAAATTAAGTTAAATGAGGCATCCACATCACAAAAATCCCAACCCTCCACTTCCATCCCACATTCTCATTCCATTCAAAAGTCTCAAATTCCTAAAACCCACAAGAAAAATAAAAATCATAAAAATACTAAGTCTATGTGGGTACCTAAATCACTTCACCCTCCACCTCTTAAGCAAACATCTTCATTGCTTCCTACACCCCATCCACATCAAAAGCTTCAACGTTTATCACAGTGTGTGCAACCATTGGTCCATTGGTCATGGTTCCCTTCCATTTCACAACAATCCCACATACCTCCATCTCCCCATCCTTCAACTACTATCCTACATATCTTCCTAACCACCTTCCTATGGTCCATTCTTTTGCATAAACCTTTCATCCATCCTTTTTTACAAGTCCTATTCAATCCACATCATAATCCACTATTCCCCATCCATTCTTACATAAGCCTTTCACAATCCATCATCTACCTAATCCATCCCTTTCATGTCATCTCTTACCAACATCTATGAGCATAATGAGCATTTGACATGGTCCATGCAATGACATTCATAGCTAGTGGGACTATCACCTTTCACGGAATTAGACACTTGAGTCCCTCCCATCCATATATTTGCCTCTCCTATCGTAACCAAAACTAAAAAATAAAAGTAAAGAGAAATCCTCATTCAATGGTGAAAACCGGGTAATAGGCTTTGGATAAGTACCATGATGAAAACCTAGCAAATAGGCATCATGCGTAGGTTGATCTTCTATGTCACTTACACTTGGGGGCACAATGTCTTATCTATCCAACCTATCATTTTCATGTCATATCATTTCCATCCTGCCTACCATCTTTAGCCATCATACATACTTATTATATTGAGTCCATTCATCCACCCTTCTTATTTTGATCTTGATAAATATATAGGGGAAAAATGTTGAAACATGTCTTGGATATCTTTTGATATACCTCATCCTTCCGAACAAGCCTATTATTATCCTATTGCCATTGTATACGCATAAAAATGGTCATGTCTATAATCCTGGCAATTAATTAAATATTTATTATTTAATTATTTCTTTTAAAGTCCTCTACATATGATTAAATTTAATTAATTTAATTATATTGTTCATTCATCTTATTCTTCTTCCTTAATTAAATAAATTTATTTTATTTTATTATTTTCACATATCCACTTAATTAATTAAATAAATACATTCTATTTATTTAAATTAATTATCATGGTTTGAATTTAAAATTAAATCTTTTGATTTAATTAAATTTAAATATCCTTTTCTTCTATTTTATTTTCTTCTTCTAATTAATTAAATGTTTCATTTGATTAATTTCATAAAAGTGATTTAATTAAATAAATCTTATTTAATTAAAAATATCTTATGATTTCTTTCTAAATCCAAAATTAGGTATTTTAACCTAATTGTGCAATCTTCTCATATCATAATTAAATATTTTATTTAATTATGAGATATTCTGCTTTTTTCAATAAAACATGATTAAAGCTCTTTTCTTATCACCACCTTTCTTCTGCTTTTAAAAACTTAATTAAATATTTTATTTAATTAAGAAAAGTTGAATGTCCTCCACAAATAAATAATTGATTTTTTTTTAATTAATTATTTATCAGCTTTAAATCTTTCTTTTATTCTTTTAAAGAAAGATGATTTCTTATCTTCTCTTCTTTTTCCTCTTTCATAGTAAAATAGAAAAATCTGTTTCTAGGGTTCTTCTATCTTCTCCTTCAATTTCATCTATCTTCAGCCGTTTGATCTGCCAGGAATTATCACAACCGTCAATTGAGACAGCCAATTAGAATCATTCAGAAAGCTCTATAAATACCTGTGTGAATCCAAACATTGGTAATAAGCAATTAAGTAGAGTTTATGCATTTAATTCATTTAGTATTCATTTATCATAGCATCATGTTTATTTCAAGTTTCTTAGCTAAAATCAACATCATAGTTTAATTATGCATTCATATCATAGCAAAATCTCATTCTTTAGGAAGATAGTTTGTTGAGCCTAGCCCATAATCTGAGAACACAAGGCTGGAATCTACAAAAACACTAAGGATAGAGGACGATAGGACGACAACGGAAACAGGATACTGAGTTTGCACTTCTCTACTCCTTTTATATTTCTGTTTTTGTTTTAATGTTCTATTGGTGTGTTTGAACTTGTTCTAATTCATTTACGCACTTAATTTTCACACACACATTAAATGGCGCCCACCGTGGGGCCTATGCCCCTATTTTAGACTTCTTTCTTGCAGGTTTTTCTTGCAGGTTGGCTCGCAGGTTTTTTGGCATTTGGTAGCGCATTTTGGAAGATTCAGAAAATTTTCTTTTGCAGGTATTTCGGCACATCTGTGTTCTGTTTCGGTGCATCTGGTCATTTCTGTGGCGCATCCATCATTTTCTGTAGCGCATTTAGGATTTTAGTTAGTTCATTTAGGACATTCTTTAGTGCATTTAAGTTGTATCAGAAAATTTAAAAAAATAAAATCTCTGCATTTAGAATAGCGCATATAGTTTCTATTTTCGTGCATCTGGGTAACAGAGTGGCGCATTTAGGTAACAGAGTTGCACTTATGGTCTCTGTTTCTACACATTCGGGAGACAGAGCTTCACATCTGGAATTGTAACTAAGATTCTGAGTCTGACGCCTTCCGCAGACAGAATTTCTTTCATTTTTATGTTGGGCTTAAAATGAATCAATATAGGGTAGCCACCACACCTTTTATCATGCAGATAAAATGAACCCCATGACTATTGTGAAGCAACATCTTCACTTAGATTAAATCACATTTGATTTTGGTGCACATAAAATGAATCTGTTTACTCTTATTGACTGTGCTTGAAGGTGGTAGGTGATTATGCTCTCACCCTATGCAAACTAGGTGATCAGAAAACTAGACCCACTTTTCCCTGTGTAACCCTGATTTGATAATCGAAGTATCCTCTCCCTTTGCGCACTTGTGCGATCCTGGGTGTAGGAGAAATGGTTATTGACTCTAGAAATTGGGTCTACCTTAAGGGAAAAAGTACTCACCTTAAGGGACGACTCAAACCGGCAACGGAGCTAAGGCCAAGCTACCCCCAACCGGTATATAAATGTAAATCTTAAGGGAAAACCTAAGGTTGCTTGTGCGGATGTGTCATACGGATGGAGTTGTACTCCCTTAAACCCTATTGAGCTTAACCTCTTCAGGCTGGAGTGCCACCTTAATGGTGATTAATCTCTTGCCCCATGTATGGCCACTCGAACGGGGGTCCCGAACTAAAAACCATTGTTTAAGAAAGCCAAAAACCTTCTATCTGCTAGTCCAGCACTGGTCGGTGTGAAGCCTTCCACACTTTCACAGTTAATAGTAGAGGTGATCAGCTCGCCATGGGAGTTTCATGGGGGTTGGAAGCTTGGTTGGCCTGAGAAGAGAGTGCACTGTAAGGGGGAGCCCGTGCAGCTAAGCTTCTGGATTCACACGCTGCTGATATGCGGTTGGGGAAACCCACGTGGAATCTAGCGGATATTGTCTTGGCCTAACCTAGGTTGTGCTTGTCTTATTTTGTGCTTGGTTACAAATCAACTTAAATCAGACTATTTGCTATGCTTGCAAAAAATCATTAATTCAGATAAAAGATCATCCAAAAACGAACATGACAAATTTCAGCTGAAAAATGGGTCAAAACTATCCTAGAAAAATTGTTTTAGCGCATCTAGGGAAAACTGCAGCGCATTTAAGCTCTGTTCTAGCGCATATGTGTTCTGTTTCGGTGCATTTAGGATTTTCTGCTGCGCATCTGTGCTCTGTTTCTGTGCATCTGAGGTTTTCTGCAGTGCATTTGACTCTTTCTCCAGCGCATTTGCCTTTTTCTGTAGCGCATTCAGGAAACAGAGTAGCGCTTTTAGGTTTTTGTCACAGACCCGAATTTCTAAGATTTTACTCCCATGTTAAGAAAGTGGAAATCAACCAAGTTCACCAAGAAATTAGTTTTCAATAGGATCAAGAAGCCCAAAACAAATTTAAGTTACAAGAAGACTTTAGATCGCAGAGAATTCCTGTATAAGAGTCGAGACGTCTTGCTCCATTATCACACATTCCTCCATAGATACCAAGACTACATTAGGGGATTCACCCACGATTATGCTGTAGAACCTTTGGCTACCCAAGCTTATTATCAAAGATTAGCATTATCTCAACGTCACAATTTGAATCAACCTCTTGAGTTTGAGAACATACCACAACCTTCAATTGAATATTCAACGCGTCCCAATCAGATCCTTCAGTGACCCTCGATCATATTCAAGGATTTCTTACATATGCCTGTTTTTACGAGATCTCAACACAACAAAGCAGGAGAAACACCTCAAGAAGAAGGTGAATGTGATAGTCCTCTTTTTAGTGTAAGTCACAATCCCCTTTTCAGTGACAACAATATGGCTGATAGAGAGGAAAGTTTGATACTTAAGAACAAAAACATGAACAAAACTCCTATAGGTAGTGATGATGAACAACACGACGAACTTGAACTTAGGGAGGCAGAACAAAATCCCAAGTTTCTTAAAGCCCTTGAAAAGATTATACAACGTGACAAAGAGAAATACTTTCTTTTCCTAGCAAATCAAGGAGCTAAATTGCCTAAAGACTTTGATACGGATAAATTAAAAACCACAAAAGAAGAGCCGACCCTATCTAAAATGGCTTCCTTCGAAAAAGAGCTTAGAGAAATGAAGGGAACAGTCAACGAAATACGAGGAGGAACCACAACCAAGAAATACACTTTGGATGACATATGTCCTTATCCTTTTGATAGAAATCTCAACATGATTCCATTTCCTAAATACTGTGAAATTCCCAAATTTGATCATTATAATGGGAAATCAGACCCAGTTGACCATGTTAGAGACTTCAGAAACATGACATTGGAATTTTCCCACGAGGATACATATTTATTATGATTATTTCCTCGAAGCCTTGGAGTTAACTCTATGGAATGGCTATCTAAGGTTACACCTCCTGTTCGGACATTTGAGGAATTGATCAATTTGTTCATAACACAATACGCCTACAACGTTCAACACCAAATCACCATGATTGATCTTTGCAAAGTTGCACAAAAACCTGGTGAACCTTTCACTACCTTTCTTCAAAGATGGAGGAGAATGTTCGCTAGGTACCCACGACCTGTTCCTGAAAAGGAGAAAATGGTTACCTTCATCAATAGCCTCAACTCAAAAATGAGCTATCGTCTAAATCTACATTGTCCACCTTCCTTTGAGAAATTGATTGAGGATGCCATCACCATCGAAAGTGCTTTGGTCAAAAGAGGGACCATAAAACTTGATAGGGACAACCCTGCCTCATCTAACCATTACAACAATCAGGACAAGTCTAAGTTTTGGACCCGCAACAAGAACGTTGTAAATGATGGTGTTGTAGATGCAAATCATATCACGACTAAGCCATTTATCCTGAGCACTCCTCGTAACAATAATTACAACAATATCAATATAGTTGCGAATCAAGGAAACAATCATCCCCCTCCAACGAACTATAATCAAGGGACTGCCAACAACCAAAACTACCAGAACAACAACAACACTTTAGGGAATACCTCAAACACGAAACCACAATGCTTTCCATTCTTCTCCAATAGAAGAACTTTTACTCCACTAGGACAATCCTTAGAATCAGCTTTCAAAGAGGTCATGGCAAAGAATGTCCTTATGTTACCCCCACAACGCAATTACGAACCTAATGTAAAACCTCCATCATGGAACGAAGCCTATTTTTGTGACTACCATAGGTGTAGAGGTCATCATACAAACAACTGTCAAGGTTTGAAACATGCTATTCAAGATCTAATTGACAAGGGCATTATCACAGTAGAAGGACAACAAAAATCCAACGAAGATCACCAAGCATTTCAAAATCCTCTACCAAATTATCAAAAGGGAGAATCTTCTGACAAAACTGTGAACCAAATTGATGACAATGTAATCCGTCACCTCTATACGGACGATGAGCGAGTCAACATCATAAAAATCAAAGAGAAAGTAGACAATGGACAAGTAAACGTCACAACAAGAGCACAAGCTAAGGTTGTTTTGAAAGGTACCTCTTCAAAATCCAATGAGACCTCTCCTCAACACCAATACGACTTAGTTAACCAACTTCGAAAAACTCCAGCTCAAATCTCCATTTTTGAACTTCTGAAGATTTCCCCTGCACATAGGGAAATTTTAGATAAAACCCTCGTTGAAACGACTGTATCTACGGATTTGGATGTGAACCGATTTCAAGCCATGGTAGGACATTTGTCCTCACCCACATGCCTTTCATTCTCAGACAAAGATGATGTTTCCCTAACTCATCCCCACAATTCATCATTATACTTAGAGGTCATGATCCACAAATTCCGTGTCAAACTTGTTCTAATAGATGGAGGGGCTAGTCTAAATATATGTACTTTGAAGGTGATTCAAGCATTAGGATTTGCCGAAGACTCCATTGATCCTAGAAGGAAGATTACCATTAAAGCCTATGATGATGAGGAGAGAACATCTAAAGGTCTAATCATGCTACCAATCAGAGTGGGACCTGTTATCAAAACTACCTTTTGCCAAGTTTTAGACCGAGATCTTGCATACAATATCTTGTTGGGTCGTCCTTGGATCCATGAGATGCAAGTTGTTCCGTCCACTTACCACCAATGTCTTAAGTTTCCGTATGATGGACAGGAAATTACTATACCAGCTGATAACTCAAATGCCCAAACTTGTGCCAATGTCAAAGCTCATCAAGATACTTTGGTTCCGAATAATCAAGAAGCACTTGCTGATACTTCTTCTCAACATGCTACACACGTCAGTCAGTTAACTAAAAGCTTTGACAAGAAACTATAGTTCAAGGAAAGTGGAGTTGGGGAATATTCCCTTTGTCTTGCTAATCTACCTACGTCTCCTCGATCACATGGAAAACCTTCTATTACACCACAACAGATATCAGCAGCATCAACATCAGCACAGGTACAAACAGAGCCCACTACCAAGTTCAATGGAAAATTTATCAAAGAAAAATTTCCCATGGGAGATCCTGAGGATATACAACAATTCTAGATTGGCTCTATAAAGATGAAGAGGACACAATTTTAAATGTCACCTTACCGACAGAACAATATGGGAAAGGATATTCTATCATGCAAAAGATGGGATATGATAATGGTCCTCTTGGAAAGAGAAAAGAAGGCGTAGTTGAGCCTATCCATCTCCCAGGACTTGCGGCATATGATAAAACTGGAATAGGCTATGAGGCTACCCAATCTAAACAATCCCAAGGTAATGTTTTTACACTGCAAGAATGTTCCAATAAGAAAGAAACATGTTTGGTATCAGTCCTCAATTACATAGAAAATAACTCTAACACAGATTCTGCTGAATATGAATGGGATACCATCCATGATAACAAATTTTGGAGAGACAAAGAGGTAGATGTCATACACAAGTATACGCCCGCTTTAATCAAAGGAGAAGGTTCAGGGTCCCAACCACAAGAATCTGAACCACAAAGCAACTATGAGTCTAGTGATACTGAGTCGGATTCTAATGAACAAGATTATCAGGAGAATAGTCCCATCATTGACCTATCTCATACCTCGGATCCTACCGATAACTCTATCTTGACCCTAACCATTGCCAATTTTACACGACCGGACGATGTCCTACCATTAATCCATCATGATCTCATTGACTGGGATCTCACTGAACCTATGGATATACCTATTTTTCCAAATGACGAAGCTATCATAAACTTCCTTTCCGCCGATGATGTAAATAATTGTTCCACTAGCGATTTTCAGTATGAAGTCTTTAATCAGGAGAGTGTCAAGTCTCCTAGCTACAAAAATGAAAATACAGATAAACGATCTAGTGGTGAAAACCAGAATCTGGCAGTACTAGATCAAGCAAAAGACAAAATAAAGAGCGTATCAGATGGTGAAAACCTTTTTAAGGCACCATCTGATGGGATTCTTGACACTCTCCCAGAGCACTATCATGAGCGATCATCCATCTTGACTGAGCCTACAAAGGAAATCAACATTGCAACTACAGATAATCCAAGGATCCTACAGGTAGCTGAATCAATGACAGCTAAAGAAATCCCAGAGTTCATGAACTTTCTCAAGGAAAATCAAGTCAATTTTGCATGGTCATATGCAGATATGCCCAGCCTTGATCCTGATCTCATTATGCATCATTTATCTATCAAACCAGGAGCCAAACCAGTAAAACAAAAACTCAGAAAGATGAATCCTCATGTTGCACTATTGGTTAAAGAAGAACTCAAGAAGCTCCTCGATGCAGGTTTTATAAGATCAATTGACTATGCAGAATGGATTTCCAATATTGTACCAGTAGTAAAACTAGACAAACGTGTAAGAGTATGCACTGATTTCAGAGATCTTAACAAAGCTTGCCTAAGGGATGACTTTCCACTTCCAAGTATTAACACTATAGTTGATCTAATAGTAGGCCATGCCATGTACTCATTAATAGATGGTTTCTCGGGTTACAACCAAATCAAGATTGCACCAGAAGACCAAGAAAAAACAACTTTCACTTGTCCGTGGGGAACATATTGTTGGAATGTCATGCCTTTCAGCTTGAAAAATGCTGGAGCTACTTATCAAAGAGTTATGACTACGATCTTTCACGACATGATGCACACATTCATGGAAGATTATGTAGATGAAATATTAGCAAAATCACACACCAGAGAAGGACACTTGGAGATACTATCTCAAATATTTACCAGATTGGAGAAATTCAAAGTTCGCTTAAACCCTAAGAAATGTGTTTTTGGGGTCACATCTGGAAAACTGTTAGGATATATTGTTTCAGAAAAGGGAATTGAAGTAGATCCTGCTAAAGTTTGCGCAATCATGGAGATGCCTCCCCCAAAGAACATTAGTCAGTTGAGATCCTTACAAGGGCGACTCCAGTCTATCCGCAGATTCATTGCATAATTGGCTAACACAAGTCTACCATTCACACATCTCCTACATAAGAATGTTCCTTTTAGATGGGATGATAAATGTGAAATGGCATTTCAACAAATCAAGCAGTACCTGATGAATCCACCAGTTCTTGTACCACCAAATCTAGACAAACCATTGATTCTGTATATTGCTGCAACCGAGACATCTTTGGGAGCACTATTAGCACAAGAAGACCATGAAGGGAAAGAACGTGCAATTTATTACATTAGCAGGACGCTGACAAGCCATGAGCTTAGTTACACTTTCATTGAGAAGGCTTGTTTGGCGGTCGTCTTTGCTTCCCAGAAATTCTGACATTACATGCTAACTCATACAATTAAGCTTGTTTCCAAAATTGATCCACTCAAGTATCTACTAAGTAAAGCATCACTAACAGGAAGGTTAGCAAAATGGATCATGATTTTGAGTGAGTTTGACATCCACTATGTTGATCGCAAAGCAATCAAAGGACAAGTTATCACAGATCAACTAGCAGACGCTCCTCTCCAAACAGAGCACCCTTTACACATTGAATTTCCAGATGCTGATGTCTTCACAGCAGACTCTAAGCAGCCATGGTCCTTATACTTTGATGGTTCTTTTACTCAACATGGCTCAGGGGTAGGCATTCTCTTCATCATCCCTCAAGGACATACCATTCCTAGGTCCTATAGGCTAATGTTTCCATGCACCAATAACATAGCCGAATATGAAGCACTGATCACTGGACTGAAAACAATATTGGAATGGAGGATTACCGAGCTACAAGTTTATGGTGACTCCCAACTAGTCATTAATCAAATCAATGATGACTATCAGACTAAAGATGACAAGTTGTTTCCATACAAGAAGATGATTGATGACTTCAAAAAGTATTTTATGGACATTCAGTTCACAAAAATTTCGAGGATTGATAACAAAGCGGCCGACACTATGGCTACGATCGCCTCATTGATACAACTCCCAAACAAACAAACTCGCTATGAATTTCTGGTGGAACAATTATTTACACCTGCCTATGACACACCTGAAAGCCAAATTATCTGCCACCTGGTAGGATCTGATTCACCCTGGTATGGCATGATTTATGCATACCTAAAAGATGATATATTACCACCTGACTTGTCCTGCAAACAAAAACGTAACTTTATCCGACAATCCTCTTGATATACCCTTATCGCTGATACCCTTTATCGCCGTGGTCTTGATGGTACTTTACTTCGATGTCTTGAATGTGACGAATCTAACAAAGCTTTACAGGAAGTTCATGGGGGCATTTGTGGTACTCATTCGAGTGGACTAACCTTATCCAAAAAATTGATTAGAATGGGTTACTACTGGCCTACAATGGAAAGGGAATCATTTACCTTTGTTAAAACATGCTCAAAATGTTAGATTCATGGGAATCTTATTCATGCTCCTGCACAAGAACTTCATTCGTTTACACCCACCTGGCCATTCTCTCAATGGGGGTTAGATCTAGTGGGAAAAATTCATCCTTCTTCTTCAAATGGGCATAATTTCATCATCACAGCAACAAAATATTTCACTAAGTGGATTGAGGTAGTACCTCTCTCTAAAGTCACTAGAAAACAGATCTCATCCTTCATACTCAACTACATTATTTGTCGATATGGTATTCCTAATGCCATTATTACAGATAATGGTCGACCTTTCAAAAATCAGGATGTTGATGAACTTTGTGAAAGATTCCATATTCAGCACAAATATTCCACGCCGTACTATCCTCAAGGGAATGGCCAAGCAGAGGCCTCAAACAAAACCATACTAAAGATTTTGAAGAAGACTGTCAATGACTCAGGGAAGGATTGGCATGTTCAACTCAATCCCGCCTTGTGGGCTTACAGAACTAGTGTCTGAATGCCAACGAGAGCAACACCTTTTGCCCTCATCTATGGAGCAGAAGCCATACTGCCTTTTGAGGTAGAAATACCTTCATTAAGAGTATCACTAAAAGGTCTCATAACAGATGAGGAATACAGAGTTTCCCGACTCCAAGAGTTAGAACTTTTAGATGAAAAGAGACAGAGAGCAGCAGACCATTTAAAAGCATACCAACAGATGATGTCTCGCAGCTATAATCACAAAGTCAAGCCACGTACCTTTTAGGTGGGTGATCTATTTCTGAAAGAGAACCCGCGTAATCAACAAGACAGAGAAAAGAAAGGAAAGTTTGAACCAAATTGGTTAGGCCCTTATGTGGTTATTGCAGTCTACGGATCGAGAGCATACAAGTTATCAACGCTAGAAGGAGACCTATTGGATGAACCCATCAATAGTATACATGAAGTATTATATTTTACGTCGAGAAAAAGTCACGAAGAAATACAAAAACAGAAGAAAAGTCACGAAGAAATACAAAAGCAGTGAAAAAAGTGCGAAATACAAAAGCAGTGAAAAGTCTAAAGAAATATAAAAACAGCGGAAAAAGTCCTAAAAAATACAAAAGCAATGAGAAAAAGTCACAGAAGAAATACAAAAGCAGTGAAAAGTCACGAAAAAATGCAAAAAGCATTAGAAAAGTCACGAAGAAATACAACGGCACAAAAGCGTCTGAAGAAATCTCTGGCTTGAGAGGAAAAGTCACGAAATCCAAAAACATCAGAAAAAGTTCTGAAGAAATCCAAAAAAAATAAAAATCAAAAGCGAATGTCATAGGGTGAAAACCTGGCAAACAGGCAGTCTATTGACAGAAAAATACAAAAAAAAATCAAAAAGAAATCAGAAAAATGCAATAAACACGGATAGTGAAAATCTAGCAAACAGACGCTATCTGTACCTCTCCATTTATTAGTTCTTGTTTTGCACTTTATCTTTTCAAAACTTCCCTTTTTCTGCATCTTTTTCTGCATCTTAAGGTCATTAATCGCATCATCCTGCCGCCATTTGCCTAGAGGGTTAAAATGTCTTACCATGGCTTGATCGTCTGTACATATTCCTTTCCGCAAGTTGTGTCAATCAACAAGGCAAAACTCAACTGGGGGCACTTAACTTTCAGAGCATACCAAAACAGCTAGACCATGACATAGAAATCCGAGCATGTAATCAAACAACAAACTCATGCAACCACTTTATCCGATTATAAAACACTTTTTCAGCGAAATGTCATATCCTTGTCTATTGGATGATCCAGAAAATCTGAATAATGTATGCATTAACAATATTACATGTTTGACTAAAATTTGTTTGATTTTTGCTATCATTACTCTGGAGCACACTCAATGATGTACTACACTAGAGTGGCGAGGAATGAGAATGATTTTTTCTTTGTCTGCTGTCTGAAGGTTAACAATCATTCTGATGCAAATATGTCATAGGACATGACAATCAAAGCAATATCATCGATGACAGTTCCACATTTGCATCAGAAGGGTGGGTAATCTTTGTTTGTTTATGCAAGAAATGCTCAGGTCATCTCGGTTCAATTATACCTCGATGCTTGTGTTCACTTGCTATATCAAAAATTCATGAAAGTTGTACTCTGGTCATCATTGGCGCTGATTTCCCCTCTGATGCTTGTACATACTTCCAACATTTCAAAATGTTCTATGATGATTCAAGAAGGCTTATAACAGGCTCAACAAACTGGTTAGTTTCATATAGATGCACATTCATTAGATCATTGTATATATCTGCATATTGGATTCACATTGGTGTTTTGAAAGACTGAAGGATTGCATCAATGGTTATCAGACAATTTTGAGTTTTTGTGGAGGACATTGGGACATTTGACTCATTGCATCTGTTCATTATTCATCTTTATCCTTATTATCATCATTTTCTTTCATCTATCATTTCATTCTCATTTTTCATCCATCATTTATCATTTTATCATTCATTTATCATTTATCTTGTCACTTCGTCATCATCATTTATCATTCGCTACATCATTCATTTATTATTTCATTCCTTTACCATTATCATTCCATTGTCGTCATTATCATCATCATTTTACCATATCATTTCATTCATTTTATCAATATCATCATTATTTTACCATGATCATTTTATCATTACCATATCATTTATTATTCATTCCATCACTATCATTTTTAATTATTGTTATCATTTTACCATTCTCCTCTTTATTTTTCATTTATCATTATTCATTCATTTATCAATCATTTATCATTCATTAGTCATTCATTTATCATTCATTTTTCATTCATTCATTTATCAATCATTTATCATTCATTATCCATTCATTTATCATTCATTATTCATTCATTTATCATTCATTATTCATTTATCATTTATCATTCATTTATCATTCATTTTATCATTTCATTATTTCATCATTCCTTTATCATTTTATCATTTCATATCATTACCATTAATATTTCATACCATTTATCATCTCATCATTCATTATTCATTTTACCATTGCATATCATATCATTTCATTAACATTTCATTACCATTACCATTTATCATTCCATCATCTCATTATTCATTTTTACCATTTCATATCATATCATTTCATAAACATTCCATTACCATTTATCATTTCATCATTCATTTATCAGTTTACCATTTCATTTCGTTATCATTTTCATTTTTCTACCATTTATCACGCATCATTTTATCTTTCATTCATCATTTAACCATTTCACTACCTTTCACATCTACCATTTTGTATCATATTACCATTTTCATTACATACACATTACACAAATATATCATTTATCTTTTCCTCATTATTCACATCCATCATGTCACGATGCATTTTCATACACGTAAAATTCAAAACAAAAATAAAAGTAACATCTCACATATATACATACATCACCACATACCATCCTGCATCATAATGATTGGTCCGCAAAAATAATAAAACCATATCAAAATCCATCTCATAACATACATGCATAAATGTCATATCCATATCATATCATAAATGCATGAACATAAACATCATCAGAAACATCGCCGCTGCATATCATCGCTCATCAACATAATACAAATGTCCAAATGTCCAATGAAACTAATAAAAGGTCAGAACATAAATACATCATACATGATCAAAACTCAGTATACATAATGAATCAAGCCCCAAAAATGGCTAACTGGTAGATGCCCCTGAAGGAGCTGGTCCAGAAGGAGGTGGCCTGCCACTCGGACCTACATCAGGATCTCGTCGAGGTCCTGTCACCTCTCTGCCATGTGTAGATGTCTGAGATCGGGTCCTCGTCTTGTTGTGTGATCTGGGATAAGGCTCTCGCCGCTCGGGACGGCATAGCTCCTTGTACCACACTCTATAATACTCTGCCTCTCTGGCTGCCTCGAATCCCTCTGCAATGGCCTCCCGCAAAGAAGTACTCTCTACGGTACCCATCAGCCTCTGTGCTACACCCTCAGCCTCCTGTGCCTGCCGTCTAAAGGCATCCCTCTCTGCTACCAACTGTGCTACCTGGGGATCTGGGGCAGGCATCTGAACCTGTACCTGTGCCTGAGCCTATGCCTGTGCCTGTGCCTATGTCTGAGCCTGTGCAAGTTGTGCCTATAACTGCACTATCATGCTCTAAGCCTACACTAACTGACTCTAAAGCTGTGCCTGCTGCCCCTGAAAGGTCTGCACCTGACCCTGCAATGCATCTATCTGTGCCTGCTGAGATGAGGATGTCACCCTAATCACTACTTGTGGCCTGGCACCGGATCTGGACCGCCGAGGAACCTGTACTCTGCCGAGGCTGTCAAGTCTCTGCTACCTCTGCTCATCCCCGTCATATCCATCATCTTCGTCATCTGAGCTATCCTCCTCCCCATCTCCACTCTCCTCACTCTCCTCTCCCTCCTCCTCTCCTCCACCCATAGCCTGCTCCCCTCCACCCATCGCCTGCTCCCCACCAGCCACACCTCCCTGTAACCCTGCTCCTGGTGGTGGTGCTACTCTAATTGCCCGTGCCTCATCTGGCACTGTGAACCATGGAAATGGATGTGTGTGAAAATACTGGGCATAGTCATCTGTCATCCCTGCATCCAATACATTTGGCCTGTCCGCCTATACCTCGGGATGTAATGCGGTGTACTCTGTATATGCTACCTGGTACAGAATGCATGGCCCCCATCCTACATCCCCCTTACACCGCCCATAATGAGCAATGCCCTGGGGCATCCCCTGTGTGAAACCAAACTGTCTCAAAACTCGTAGTGCCAAAAACCTCTCAATAATAAAGGGTGTCTGCCCTATCAGGTATCGTGGTCTGCACACAAATGACATCTCTAAGTGATCTATCGCCCATGCCTCGCAATCTATGTAGGGCCTCCATATAACTGAATCCACATCATCTAGCACTCACCGCCAATACTCTACCTTGCCCAGCCTCTGCTGGACAACTGCACCGGAATACACATACACATAGGGCCTCCCTTCTGGTCTTGACCTAGTACACAGTGGTCTCGTGACAGCAATGTGCTCCCACACCCAGATCTGCAATAATGTAACTCCACTCGCTAGGCTGGTGGATCCTCTATATACAATCCGATGAAGGTCATGATACATATCCGCCAAGATGCAGCTCCCCCAAGAAAATCTCCACAGCTGAGTGATCATCCACTCTAGCATCCTCCCCCACCCCACGGCAAATCCCTTGGATCGATGGTCCGGTCCAAGGAAACCTCCAACAAATGCTGCTAATACCGCTACTAGAGCTGGATACCTGCTGAAGTCCTCTCAATCTATCCAGTACCCATAGATACTGAGATCACCACATATCCGCTGTAATGCCTCTATCCCACCGATCTCCTTGTGGTCATAAACCACAAGGGATCCAACCACCAGAATCCTTAGAATCTGATACACGTCCTCCGGTGTCACACTCATCTCACCCGTCGGCAGGTGGAAGGTGTTATGCTCGGAATGCCATCTCTCGGCCAAGGCCGTCAACAGCCCCCTGTTGGCCCGAATGCCTCGCGGCATGGTCAACAGTGGCCCCAATCCACAATCGGCAATCACCTGTAGCTCGGCTGGTGTCAGCTCTCCTACCCGCTCCCAACATAACGGGAACCGCTCTCTGATCTGGAGGGTTTTGAAAACCTCCTATTTTGTTCAAACATCATAACCAATCCATCAAATTCAGATAACATATCAATAATCTATATCAAGTGCTACATCAATCTATCAGCATGTCAACTCAATCTACTCTATCATCCTTTACTATTTGTTTTTCTTTTCAGGAAAGCAAATTTATCAACACATGTCATTTTCTGTTTGTATTTCAATCATGAATGCAAATTTAAATCTCTATTTTACTATTTGTTTTCTATTGCAGAAAGCAAATTTATCACAACGTTTACTCTTTGTTTTTCAATCGCAAGAAGCAAAGTTATCAATTTCAAATCATTCAATCAATCATTCATTTTACTCTTTGTCGTTCGTCACAAAGTTATCAGCTATCTACTCTTTGTTTTCTATTTTGAAAGCAACGTTATCAGTCCTCTATCAAATTTTCTATCCTATCAACATGATGATTCTACAATTTATCTATCTATTGACTAAAGAAGCAATTTTTATCATCATTTTTCATCAAACAGGCATTCTGGGGCAATTTTTCCTAAATGCTCAACTCTGTTGCCCATATGCGCTAAAAACCCATATGCGCCAAAGTTTTTCTCAAAAGCGCAACACTGTTTCCTAAATGCGCTAAAACTCTGCATGCACAACTCTGTACCTCGGATGTGCTATTCTAGCTATCAAATGCGCAACTTTGGCACTTTTGGACCAAACCCTAAATGCGCAATTCTATGCCCTAGTTGCACTAAATCATCTACCTAGCCAATTTTTCCCTAAATGCGCAACTCTATCTGTCGGATGCGCTAACAGATCAATTTTTATCCTATTCCTAGATGCGCTACGGAATTTCCTAGATGCGCTAAAAGAATTATCAAATGCGCTATAACTATTCCTAAATGCGCTAAAACGTTCGAAATTTTTTTAAATCGACTTAGAATGAATTCAAATCCGGTCTAAAAAGCCAAATTTGACAACATAGAGGGTTCGAATCACTCACCGGTGGTCCATACGCTGGAGGTCTCTGATACCGTCGCGCTCGCTCGAACCTATGTCTGTGCACAGGGATCACCATTTCGCCAAGTCACTCTCAGAGCTCAAAATTCACTATAGCAGCAGGGTGAAAATGACACTTCATTTTACCCTTTTACCTTATAAGGGTCTTCTCAGGATGGGTAGTAATGGCATTTCCCATTTTTCATCCTCTTTTTCACTGGGGCATCGACCACATCATCTATCAGGAGCTAAATCACTGTTCCTCCATCATTATCAATTTCTTCTTCCGTGATTTATCTCCCGAGGGGGCATCATCATCGACATCAAAAATAAAATAAAAACATATCAGGGGCAAATTTTTTATTTTCTTTGAAGCAATGCGTTTCACACATCACTTCAAAGAGGGGCAAAATGTATACGCATAAAAATGGTCATGTCTATAATCCTGGCAATTAATTAAATATTTATTATTTAATTATTTCTTTTAAAGTCCTCTACATATGATTAAATTTAATTAATTTAATTATATTGTTCATTCATCTTATTCTTCTTCCTTAATTAAATAAATTTATTTTATTTAATTATTTTCTTTTATCCACTTAATTAATTAAATAAATACATTCTATTTATTTAAATTAATTATCATGGTTTGAATTTAAAATTAAATCTTTTGATTTAATTAAATTTAAATATCCTTTTCTTCTATTTTATTTTTTTCTTCTAATTAATTAAATGTTTCATTTGATTAATTTCATAAAAGTGATTTAATTAAATAAATCTTATTTAATTAAAAATATCTTATGCTTTCTTTCTAAATCCAAAATTAGGTATTTTAACCTAATTGTGCAATCTTCTCATATCATAATTAAATATTTTATTTATTTAATTATGAGATATTCTGCTTTTTTCAATAAAACATGATTAAAGCTCTTTTCTTATCACCACCTTTCTTCTACTTTTAAAAACTTAATTAAATATTTTATTTAATTAAGAAAAGTTGAATGTCCTCCACAAATAAATAATTGATTTTTTTTTAATTAATTATTTATCAGCTTTAAATCTTTCTTTTATTCTTTTAAAGAAAGATGATTTCTTATCTTCTCTTCTTTTTCCTCTTTCATAGTAAAATAGAAAAATATGTTTCTAGGGTTCTTCTATCTTCTCCTTCAATTTCATCTATCTTCAGCCGTTTGATCTGCCAGGAATTATCACAACCATCAATCGACACAGCCAATCAGAATCATTCAGAAAGCTCTATAAATACCTGTGTGAATCCAAACATTGGTAATAGGCAATTAAGTAGAGTTTATGCATTTAATTCATTTAGTATTCATTTATCATAGCATCATGTTTATTTCAAGTTTCTTAGCTAAAATCAACATCATAGTTTAATTATGCATTCATGTCATAGAAAAATCTCATTCTTTAGGAAGACACTTTGTTGAGCCTAGCCCATAATATGAGAACACAAGGCTGGAATCTACAAAAACACTAAGGATAGAGGACGATAGGATGACAACGGAAACATGATACTGAGTTTGCACTTCTCTACTCCTTTTATATTTTTGTTTTTGTTATAATGTTCTATTGGTGTGTTTGAACTTGTTCTAATTCATTTAAGCACTTAATTTTCACACACAGCCATAAGCTTTGTCATGAAAATCCTAAGTCTTATACCTAGAATGGGGCATGTTATTCCTATGCAACATAGTCTCTGGAAATCACATCCTTGCTCTCTTATGATGCATACATCCATTTCATTCACTATGACTTATCCTTTCCATCCATCCATATATCATGAGCCTTTTATCCCTTATCCCATCACCCACCCTTTCATCCATTTCATTCACTATGACTTATCCTTGCACCTAGACTTGGTTTTCCCCTTGTCATTGGTATCTAGCACAAAGGCTACTCAAATTTTCATCCTTTGACACCTCCCAATATTCTCAAAATTCCAAAAAAATCAAAATATTCTCAAAACTCCAACAAAATCAAAACATCTCAAATCTCCAAAATAATCAAAACATTTCAAAAATACAAAAAAAATCAGAAAAAGTCCTGAAGAAATACAAAAAAAATAGAAAAAGTCTTGAAGAAATTTAAAAAAATCAGAAAAAGTCCTAAAGAAATACAAAAAAATTAGAAAAAGTCCTTAAAAAAATACAAAAAATAAATAAAAAATCAAATATCCAACAAAAATCCAAGCAATAAAATCATTCCAA
Source organism: Sequoia sempervirens (assembly GCA_007258455.2). Taxonomy (NCBI): domain Eukaryota; kingdom Viridiplantae; phylum Streptophyta; class Pinopsida; order Cupressales; family Cupressaceae; genus Sequoia; species Sequoia sempervirens. The sequence goes on from VDFB02193867.1 coordinate 176,506,302, forward strand.
ACACATCAATTCTTCTATCAAATCATTCAACCATTCCACCAAATCAATCATCTTCCTCAAAACCATTGCAACCAATCCCCTCAATCACAATTATTCCAATCAAATCAATTCTTCAATTCAATCAGTCGATTATCTAATCAAATCACTTCAACCTAAATCATTCCAATCACATCAATTCTTCTATTCAATTCATCACATCCTATCACCCAATCAATCATCATATCTTTACAAACAGTTTCTTCAAATCAATCAAATCATCTTCAATCATTCTGCGCAATAATCCAAATGCAAGTCAATCCTTAATCCATACCAATCAAGTCGATCAATCTTGTCAAATTATCCAATCACATCCTTTGGTCTTGATCCTAATCTTGTTGTAAACCAAATCAACCAATCAACCAATCAATTATCATCATCCTTGTGTTGCTCTAGGGATATATCGCTTCCCCACAATGACAACACTATCAACATCATCAATCAATCAATCAATCAACGGTTTACAACTTGATGAGGGAAATGTCTTGTTTGTTTTTGTATCATTTGTGCATGCTTGCTTGCTTGCTTGTGTGTGTTATCATTTTATCTTGCATTTGTATCAAATCCATTTCATTCCAGCTAATATTCATATCTTGTGTGTGTTGGAATATCTTTTTGCATTATCCTTTGCATCTAAGGTCACATAATACCTTTTGTGCATTAGGAATTTAATGCTCTAAGCCTCTTTCCTCATACGTCTAGACAAGGTTGTATTACACTGGGGCATGAGACACATCGTCACCTTGGTCCTTATACCTTGGTGCATAACGTCTAGTGCTATATCAAACATCATGGTTGCTCACTTGCATTGTAGCATAGCGCATCCTTTCATCTCCTTCATCCACATTCTCTCTTGCATCATTCAACTTATCCCTCCTTTATCATTTCATTTCATTTCGAGAGGATACCTATGTTTGTCCAACCCACCTATCCTCTCGAGGGGGCATCATCGACATCAAAAATCATAAACATATCAGGGGAAAAATTTTTCTTTTTCTTTGAAGCAATGCGTTTCACACATCACTTCAAAGGGGGGCAAAATGTATACGCATAAAAATGGTCATGTCTATAATCCTGGCAATTAATTAAATATTTATTATTTAATTAATTTTTCTAAAGTCCTCTACATATGATTAAATTTAATTAATTTAATTATATTGTTCATTCATCTTATTTCTCTTCCATAATTAAATAAATTTATTTTATTTAATTATTTTCATATGTCCACTTAATTATTTAAATAAATACATTCTATTTATTTAAATTAATTATCACTGTTTGAATTTAATTAAATCTTTTGATTTAATTAAGTTTAAATATCTCTCTTTCTTCTATTTTAAATTCTTCTTCTAATTAATTAAATATTTCATTTAATTAATTTCATAAAAGTGATTTAATTAAATAAATCTTATTTAATTAAAAATATCTTATGCTTTCTTTCCAACTCACAATTAGGTATTTTTATTTAATTGTGCAATCTTCTCATATCATAATTAAATATTTTATTTAATTATGAGATCTTTTGCTTTCTTCAAAAATCCTGATTAAAGCTTTATTCTTATCACCAACTTTCTTCTGCTTTTAAATTATTTAATTAAGAAAAGCTGAATGTCATCCACAAATAAACAATTGAATTTTTAATTCAATTATTTATCAGCTTTAAATATTTCTTTTATTCTTTTAAAGAAAGATGATTTCTTATCTTCTTCCTCTTTCATAAAAATAGAAAAATCTTGTTTCAGGTTTTCTTCTATTTTCTCTTCAGTTTCATCCTTCTTCAGCCATTCGATCTGTCAAGAATTATCATAGCCATTGATCATATCAGCCAATCAGAAGCTTTTGAAAAATCTATAAATACAACCTCTCACAATTCATTTAGGGGGTTGATTCTTTAGTATCCTCACTCTGTCAAAATTATTCTTCAAATATTCTATCTTTCATCCAATCATTCTCCTTCAAACCTTTATCACATTGTTATGCTACAGAATTGAGCAACCAACATTCCTCCATTATCAACCTTCAAAATCTTGCATTCTTAATATAGTATGCATTTCATTTATATCTCGTTCTTCAGTAACCTACTTCGTTGAGCTTGGCATTCCAGATCTGAGAGCAACTTGAGCAAAGACGAAATGCTGGAGATAGAGGACAATAAGACGACTTTGAAGAAACTACCATTAACAGTTTGCTTATTTCTATTTTTCTTTTGGTTTCTTTGATTTAATGTTTTATTGATTGTGTTGTTATTGATTTAAATTGATCATATTTTCATACACATAGCCTGTACTGTTTAGGGATTTTGTATTAAGAGCTCATGAGCTACACACTCATGTCCTACCAATTGACCACCCATATTTGCAAATTACCTCTATTGAGATTCAAGAAACTCAAACCTTTTCAAAACCTTTTTTGCTCTATTCAGCTTCTTTCAGTTCTTCCGTCACTTCTCTTCTTTTCCAAGAATGACTCGAAAGATAATTGCATGTAATGATTATTAGGAACTACTCATATCAAGTAATTAATGTTGTTTAGATAAAACACATAGCCATATTTTGAAAGTACAAGAAGAATAAAAATATCTTATTAGTTGTGATAGCGACATAAGAAAAAGTTTGCAATGGAATATCTCGCCCCCTACTTAAAGGTTGACATGTGTCCACACATGGGCAAAAGGATAGGAAAAGCATGGGCGATAAAGACTTATATACACATAGTAGTTGTTGAATAAATGAAATAAATAAATAATGTGATTAAGAGAAGATATCGCGTACCTTTCAATTAATGCTTGTACGTGTTGGGAAAATCACAGCACACCATGAAATGATGGGTGGGATAGAAACTTATGAATGAGGCAGTACGATAGGATGGATGACATGGAAGAAAAGATAATGAATGGCAGTGATGGATGGAAAATGGAGAACATGGCATCCTTAAAAAGGAAACCTTTATTATGTGCATGCAACGTGAAATTTAAAGAGATGTTGCAGGAGAAAGACTGAAGCCTTTTGCTGCAGGAAGATCAGTGGCCGTATTTGAAACAAACTGTTGTAGAAACTCATCTTTAGATGTTGGCTTATGATACAACCGAAGATGGTGTCCATTGACCAGTAGCTTAAATTGAACTGGGTCTATTGTAGCCAACTGCACTGAGCCATTATCAAACACATTTTCTATTTCATAAGGACCAAGCCAACGTGTGTTTAGTTTACCTTGATTTTATTTGTATTTGGAGTCATAGAGCAGCACCCAATCTCTGGAATAGAATTGCTTAGTTCAAATATGACTGTCATATCATTTATTTCTTTTCTATTGGATAGTTTCAGTATGTTGCAGGGTATTTTTCCTTAGCTCATCGAATGCATTTAGCTGTAGGAGGCATTCCTTTTGAGCCTCAAAAATATCAATGTTAAGCTGGAGAAAAATCCTCAAGGTTTTGTGTTCAAATTCAATTGGCAACATGGCAGTCTTACCATAGAGTAACTCAAAAGGAGTAAATCCTATAGTTTTCCATGTTGTCCTATAGGACCAGACTGCTTTAGGAAGATGATTTCTCCAATCCTTCTTGTGTAATTGGACTATCTTTGTAAGGATTGCCTCAATTTCTCTGTTGGTAACCTCTACTTGACCATTGGCTTGAGGGTGATAGGGGCTAGAATTTATGTGTCAAATCTTGTAATCATTCATCAATGTAGTGATTAAGTTGGATGTAAATTGGGCTCCTTGATCAGTAAAAAGTTCCCTTGTGACTCCAAACCTTGTAAAAATCTGCTCATACAAGAACTCAACAACTTTATTGTCATGGGCATGTGTCATTGCTTTCACTTCCACCCACTTGGTTACATAATCAGTACAAACCAAAATGTATGATTTCCCATTGGATGGAGGATCAATAGGCCCAACAAAATCCATGCCCTATTTTTCAAAGGGATTGACTACTATTTGTGGATGTAGGGGTATTTTATTAGACCTTGTTGGTCTCCCCATGTGTTGACATCTGTCACATTTCCTGGTGTAGGATGTTGCATCTTTGTGTAGTGTAGGCCAATAGTATCCTGTATTAATCACTTTCATAGCTGTTCTCTTAGCTGCAAAGTGCCCTCCACATGGTTCATTATGACAGGCATGCAAAATGTCATAGGTCTTATCTTCTCTCACACATCTTCTCCTGACTTGGTCAGGTCCTATATAAAATAAACAGTCTGCAATCCATGAAAAGTTAAAACTTTTCTCAACCAGCAATTGCCTTTCCTTTGGTGAGAAGTGTGTTGGAATCCTGTTGGCTGCTAAATAATTTGCAATATCTACATACTATGGGGCTTGAGCAGCAATAAAAAATAGATGTTCATCAAAGAAGTTATCATCAATTACCTCTGAAATGTCAGGTGTAGGTGTTTGAAGTATTGATAAGAAATCAGGCACCACATTAGCTTGACCTAGCTTATCAATAACTGTGACATCAGATTCCTGCAAAAATATGAGCCATGTTGTTAATCTACCAGATATGGCAGGTTTATTCATTAGGTACCTTATTGTTGCATGATCTGTATGAACAAATATTTGGTAACCAGTGACATAATGCCAAAAAAATTTCAGGGCATACACAACTACTAGCAAATCTTTCTCTGTGACAGTATAGTTTAATTTAGGGCCTTGAATATTTTAGCTAATGAAATATATGGCATGGTCAATGAAATTCTCTTTTTGTCCTAGAACTACCCTTATGGCATAATTAGAAGCATCTGTGTGTATATGAAAGGGTAGACTCCACTTCGGTCCTTGAAGAATAGGTGCCTGAGTAAGTAAGTTCTTAAGCTACAGGAAAGACTTGTCACATGCCTCGGTCCAAGTAAATTCAGAATCTTTAGTCAATAAAGCATATAGTGGACTGGCTATCTTGCTGAAATCTTTGATGAATCTTCTATAATATCCAGCATGTCCTAGGAAGCTTCTAACATCCTTTTGTTTCATAGGTGTTGGAAAAGTTAAAATAACTTCTGTTTTTCCAAGATCAACCTGAATTCCTATTTGAGAGACATGATGTCCTAAAACAATTCCCTCTTGCATCATCATAAAGCATTTCTCACTATTCAAAGACAAATTTTTCTCCTGACATCTTTTCAACACTTTTTCTAAATTGGTTAATGTTTCATCATAAGTAACTCCATAAATAGTGAATTCATCCATGTAGATCTCCATAGAATCATGAGAAATGTCAACAAAAATACTTATCACTGCCCTTTGAAATGTTGTAGGTGTATTACATAGTCCAAAAGGTAAAACAGAGTAGGAAAAAGTACCCCATGGACTGGTAAAAGTTGTGTTGTCCTAATTTTTAGGGGTGATTCTAATTTGATTATAACCACTATATCCATCCAAAAAGGAGAAATAATATTTCTCAAACAATGATTCTAGTACTTGGTCAACAAATGGCAGTGGAAAATGATCCTTTTTAGTTGTTGTGTTTAGCTCCCTGTAGTCTACACAAACTCTCCATTTTCCACCATTTTTAGGGACAATCACCAGTGGAGACACCCATTGACTATCTAAAATTGGGTAGATGAAACCAGCATCAAGCAATTTTTGAAGCTTTGTTTTAACTATTTCCCTAAGTGCTAGATTTATCCTTCTTTGAGGCTATCTAATAGGTAAACAATCTTCCTTAATATAGATCCTATGAGTACAGAGCTGAGGATCTATGCCCTTCGTATCCCCATAGTCCCATGCAAAAGCTTTGTATTGATCTTGTAGCATGGTGACTAGGGCAACTTGTTGAGATTGAGGCAACTTATTATTGATGTTCAAGCAGTGGCCTAGAGACACTTCTACTTCCTTGATAAGATCATTCATGGAGGCTGCTAATAAAGGTGGTGTTTGTATTTCATGTGGAAGCACGTTATGATAAACTGTAGGAGATTCAGGTGACAAGCTCTTAGAATTGAGTTGTTGCAGGAAACATTGCTGAGACATCCATCTGCAGCAGATGGACTACTCAGATCAGGGTTGGACTGCAAAATGTGTAAAAGGAGGTCATCCTCACTTTGAAGCTGGGAGAATGGATTAGTTTGCAGCATCATTAGCTGAGCCAATGAATTTACTTCTTCAATTTTCTCTCCCAAATATGGCCAAATTAGCTAAGACAAGTCTAGCTGAGGCTAGGCAGGTGGATATAAAGCCAATTTGTTTCTTGACTGACCATCAAAACTTGTCATGTCTCCTGAATGAAATCCTATAAAAGAATCAGTCATAGCTAACTATGGTCTACCTAGGATAATATGATATCCTCCCAAAGTTTCCTTAGTGGACAATATGGTGAAGTCTATTGGGTATTTTCAAGACTCCAGGATGACAATAACATCTTCTACCATTCCATCAGGCTTTACTGTGGAACTATCAGCAAGCTGCAAGATAGTAGGTGTAGACCAAATGTTTAAGATATTCAAATACTCCATTGTATTCTTGGTCATTACATTAATGGTTGCACCAAGGTCAATCAAAACATTCTTTATTATCTAGCCATTAATATTTATTTGCACCACAGGACTCCCAGGGTCAGTATATTTTGGAATGACTATCTTTCCCAACATAATCTCTACTAATTGTCCTAGAACATGGATAGTTTGGGGATCCTTTTTCTTTCTTCCTGGTTTCTTTAAACAGACCTCTTTAATGGATTTGCCATAAATTGGAACATCTTTAATTTCTTGAAAGAGGGGGATTTGAATGTGTACATTCTTTAACTCATCCAAAATATTAAAGGTAGGCTCCTTCATAGAATTTGATGTAGTGATTTGCAATCTATGAGGAAAAGGCGGTTTAGCCTGATGCTGCAAGACAGGCTCTTTAGAGACAATATCTGACACAGGTATATGTTATGCAGGATCAGTCTATTGTTTAGATGCAGAGTCTGGAATCTATGTAATAACGGGTGGGTGTGAAGCAGGAAGAGTGGTTCCAGATCTGAGATGGATATCATGATCATTCAAAGCATAAGCGGGATATTGATTGGCTTCTAAAAAATACATAGGTTGTTGTTGTTGTTGCTACTTATTGTTAGGATTTGGCAATGGTTGAGCAAGCATAGGCATTTGTTTTAGAGGGCTAATATTTTCTACAGGTGCTACAGGAGGTGGCATGAGAGCCGGAGGTTGTGGTTGCTGAGGATGCAGGAAGGCAGGGGATTAGTTCTGTCGTTACTATGGACTTCTCCATTGAAGGTTTTGCTGCCAGTTACCTGGGGGTGGAGTCCATTGTGGCTGCTGCCAACCTCCTTGAGGGGATTGCCATTGAGAACTCTAATAGTTAGGTCAATGTGATTGAGGGGTATTCCAAGGTGGTGATGGGCCATACGTAGGTTGCCATTGGTTATTATAATTAGAATAAGGATTACCAAAATTCAAAGGATCTTGAGGCATACCTTGTCTTTGAGGCCATGGTCACCTTTGTGTGATGAAGAATACTTGGTCATCATCACTTTCTACCACCTTAAAGTCAGTAAGTAACTGCTTAGCCTCTAGGTTAGCCACCACCTTGCATTTGTAGTCATGTTTCTTTTGTCTGCAATGTGGACAGAACTCAGCCAAGATTGCTTCAGCTTCCTCATATTTCTTCCAAGCTTGCATAGTATCCAATTGTGTAGCCATGTTGTTTATGATATCCTGCTTGAAATCAGACAACAAATTTGTGATCTCCATCTATGAAACTCCACTAGTATAGGACTTTCCCACTGTGGCTTGATGACCTCTACCCTTCTTAACAATTGCTTGAGAGTAGTTGAGACATATCTTCTTGATATCATCCAAAGGCAGTTGAGTTATATAACCTCCTCCCATTAGATCTAGGGTGTCTATATAGGTATCACTTATTCCCCTTAGAAAAAGTAGTTTCTGAGATTCTTCATTGAGAGTATGGTCTGAATTCTTTTTCAGGGAAAACAAAAATCTTGAGATATAGTCTTCCATACTTTCATCCTCTTTTTGTTGAATTTTGAATATATCGTCTCCCTTACTACCACTCTTAAAATATTCCTTGTATTTCTCAAGAAATTTTGTTTGCATGACTGCCCAACTATCAACAACACCTCTTCTCAGACTCGTAAACAACCTAAGAACTCCTTCCTTGAAAGTAGAAGGAAACAACTTCAACCTGTGAGCATCTGAAGTGTAATTATAGCTGCGACAGAGGATGTCAAACTCAAACAAGAAAGTGTCTGGGTCCTCTGTAACTACTCCATAGAACTTGGGAAGCAATGAAGAAGAAATATTTTTAAGGGTATCATTATCTTGCTGAGCAATGATGGGGAACTCAAAAGCAGGAGGTTGATTACATGGATTTCGTACCATATTTGCTTGCTAAAGTATCAAAGCAAATGGATTTTCCTCAAGTTCTTTGTTAGGTGGGTAAAATGGCAATTCAACAAACAACTTTCTAGGGAGGAACCTTCCCAGAGCGTCTCTTCTTCTATGCATGCAATAGATTGAATGGTGAATTGAAGGAATTTGAAAATTCTTGAATAACAGACTAAGCGACTGCTAACAATGACTTATGATAGGTTCTTAGCTTGACACCATCCCTGGCAACAGCGCCAAAAATGGTCGTGCCCACAAAAGGATATAAAAGTCACAACAAATCCTAACCTGGGAATTGGATATTCTAGCAGGCGACTAACATCTTCTTATGGTCGTTCATTTACTTTGTCAAACCAGGGAATGTATACTTGAAATGGAGCGGCACTGTATGTGCACTAAGAACTGTCTACAGTCATGATTTACAAGAAATAAATGTGTGCAAGGAATTCTACTCATCCTACAGGAATGTAATGAGAAGCCTTCTAAACTTAATCAAAGCATAAACCATAACAACTATATCTGAGAAACAAACTATGAACTAGCCTTATGCTACAAGAACAAACACAGGGATGGATTCCCGATGCTATAGGAACAATATAAGACTGGGTTTGCACTAAAAATTCAAGAACAAAATCTAACTTATGATCAACAAAAAATAAATGACTAACTAACTAACTACAAATACTTACTAAGTGGGCCCCCTTAACAAGCATCAACTAATTATGCAAGGATTGAACTCAGAACTTCATCAACTTTTATTCATAACTCAGAGTGATATACATTGTTTTCTCATATGAGAACTAACACAAAACTCTATCTCTTATCATAATACTAACTCTTACATGCTATGCTTGCTCACTCACGCAGGAGGAATACTTATTTTTAAACCAAAAAAACAACTAACTAATTTAACAAGGAAAGACGTGGAGATAAATGAATCCTGAAACTGAGGAATAGACTTATCATAAATGAAAACATATCCATTCAACATGATCTAGATAATTTATCATTCCACTCTTTCCATATTAATGATTATTAAGTTTCTTCCCAACGACCGAGAAAGAGAGTCTTCGCGGGAACAACTTCCTCGACACTGTACTGCAAATGGACTTTACTGCAAGGCAGAAGTCTATTGCACTTGACTCGTTCATGCTCCCTTCAACAACCTATGATGCACAAGGAGATAGAGGTGAAAGAAAGAATTCGTGGCAAACAACACGATCCATTCATTAATCACATATTAAATCTATCCCATTATTCAAAAACCATATGCATTATACTAGTCGCTCGGGAAGTCAAAATAGGGTAATTATTGTATTCATTAACTACCCTTTCTACTTCTTTCTCCTCCAAATTTTTGATTAAATCATCATATTGATAGGGTATATGATTATACCTTCCTAAATTCATTTTATGCCTAGAAAAATGAATGTACCCCTCTAGATCAAAACCCTTTCATGGTGTAGCTCTCTTTAGATTATATTGCAACAATTTATCTAGAATCATATCATACCCATGTTTTGACATCACAATGAAATCACTAAAGCACAATTTGCTGGACATGAACGCTTGTTTTCTAGAAGAACTCAAACTCATGATGCTTGAATAATTCATCTGCCTAATAATCTCCAAGTAAGCAATTCTGTCAGGAACCATCTTGGACAAGATAAAAGGTGTATCTTCAAAACCATATACTCTAATCATAGTTGCATCTTCGAAACAATACCAGTCTCCCCAATTGTGGGAAATAGGCCCATTGAAATATTTGGGTCTAAGAAATCTCTTTATCTGATTAGATAATGAATACTCACAAGGATGACTAAAGAATTTATATAATGGTGTCACAAAATAGTCCTCAAAATATACAAAACTAGAGCTAGAAAACTTGCTATCCCAAATAGCATTCCATAGCTAAATTGGTAATAATTTACCTTCCCTATCAAACTATGAACCTCTTAACTTTTTAGGCCACATCCCCAATTCTTTTCCATAATACAGTATTATATGCATAAAAACTAAATAATGCTTGAAATGTAAAATAGGAGATCAATTTTTTATTGCCATCAACCCTGAATCAAGTCCTTTGAAGATGTATGAAGCATAATCAAAGGGTCAAGAATTATGACACTGAACATCTGTTGCCATCACCATTGGAACAATTGACATATACTCAGGGGTCTCCATCCCTAACACCTAGCATGATGATAAGTATGTATATTTCATGTAGGGCTCGAACAAGTCAATATGAAATGGGGGCCCATCATTGTCCTTCCATGGAACTGAATTTCCATCCCTCTTAGGTATGTGCAATGGTAGCCTCCAACCCTTATATATGGTGTCCATCCTCTAGAACTCTCTCTCTAACTCTTCATGCACAATTTTTTCATCACATGTCCCTTCCAAGTTAAAAACTTCACATATCATGGCTTCTGATACATGTATGAATGGATTTCCTAATGGATCACAAATGGATTTGGGCCTCGGGTTATAATGGGTAGCAAAGAGTTTCACCAATTCTACATCCACAAATACATTCAGGAATGCTAACTTTCCTAGGTTGAGATTCCTAGGATTACATACTAGCTCAAACCGATTCCTCCAATGGTAGTGAAAAGTGAACTCATATCCCCTAATTGAGGTCCATACATCCCCTATGTGTTTGCATTTATCCTCAAGTTTCTCTACCTCTACCCTAAGTTGTACAAAGCACTTGGCTTTAGGTCCTAAGCCGGGAAGTTGATCAATAAGATCTTGATTTAGTTTCCTCTCAACTACCTCTGGCTCATTCCCATTCTCAATCTTTTTCTTTTTTCCTTTAGGATGACTACCCTCACCCTGCCTCCTACCTTTTGATTTTCTTGAGCTTGCACTTTCCATTTTATTTTCTTAAGATTACAAAATTGAAAATGTAATTTCAGAGAACTAACAAGCTTTATTTGAAGAGCTTCAGTTGTAAAATCCTCTGGCCCTTCATTCGCTTTCTCGTTTCTCCTACTGCCAATTATGCAAAATCTCCTTTAATTATTCTTCTTCAACTTAGGGAATTATCTATGCATTGTGTATTTGTGCCACCATTAATATTTTATCTTTTACAATGAGTGTAGAATTTTTTTTGAATTTCCCACTATCAAATCAAATGATTATATCAACACAACAATTTGAAACTCTAGGCGATCCTTACGTTTGATTCAAGCCAAACGTTCACTGAACACACTATTGGTTGGGGAGACAACACATCATTCCCATTAATATCAAATAGTTAATCTTTTAGATCCATACCACCTTCAAAAATGACATAGATACCATAGGGGTCACCAAGTATCACTCTGATGAACCTTTTGATCCATTTGTATCTTTATTGGCAAGAGCACAAGTATCACTGAAATCTATTTGAAAGTTTCTCTGATATTACAAGTCTCCCCGATGTACATTTCTTTCCTCTCGAGTGAGATGGAAAGACACTCTCCAATGTAACTTCCATTAGTGTGACATAGAGAGTCAGGAAGAAATTTCAGACTTATTCTGATAGCACATGTCTTCCCGATATACTTCTTCATGCTTCATTGGTGAGACAAAATGAGTATCTGGCTGATGGTATTCCATTAGCATGACATGTATGCTCAGGCTGACTTGTATATCTCACTCCAATAATGTTTGTCTTGCCAATGAATTTCTTCATCAGTGAGATCACGAGTTGTATCTTCTCGATATGTATCCTCCCAATTAATTTGATCGATGTGACAATCTTGACTTTTCACTAATATGTCCAAAACACCTATATTGGAATGTAATAGCTTATGGGTCAGAGAGACCTATTCTTACTCATGTCGATATGGATTATTTATTTACTAGTTCTCACTTAATGAAAATCAAAGGGATTTTGGCATGTCAAAAAAGTCAAATCTTATGGAATCGCTCAAGAATAATGATATATGGAGAGGACCATAGAAAATTTATACTTAAAATGTAGATGCCTAGTGGAGTATATGAATGTAAGCTACTACAAAATTTTGAAAAATTTATAGTCCCAACATGTCCATCAGGTGAGAAGACCCAATAAGGTAAGATACATATGCTAGTTGGTATGCACTCACAAGCATATAAGTGGCTATGGGGAAAGTCATGCCACTCAATGGCCTTCCCACTCAACCATATTAAATTTATACCTCTTGATAACTTTAACAAGGAACCACAAAGGAAAATGTTAGTTCATGCTTCATGAGACAAGAAAAGATTTGTATGCTTAGAACTCATGAACAAAAAGCAAGGTACCACATGCATGCAAGTTATGTTATGCAAGGTGGTAAAAATGCCAAAATGTAGAAATGTAAAATGTAAAAGATGTTCATAGGAGTCCTTCTAAGTTCATCCAAGGTTTGTCACTTAGGAAACATTGTCTAATGTATCCAAGAGAGGACCAATCAAAGAATAGAATATTCACAACTTAGGGGATGTAGTGCATCATCGGGCCACTAAGAGGAATGTAATATTCTAAGATAGATCACACTTATGAAGGACATCACACCCAATGTCATCCACAAAGTGACAAATGCATCATATAAAGTGACAAGGCTACACTAAGAACCAAAAATGAAAAATGAAATGATGCCAATGTATGCTCCCCACTTTAAACGAATTGCTACACACCTTCTTGTGTGAAATTACTTTAAAGTAGCAAAGAAAAGAAATGCATAAAGAAGGAAAAAAAAAGACATGAGAGCCAAATCAGAAAGCCCTATGCCAAGTCATATGTTTCTAAATTAGGCTACTTCATGTAAATGAAAAAGAAAATGAAAGAAACGGGAGTTGCCCCCTAGAAAGGAACACACCAAACACATAAGGGATCTATGGATTTGAGGTCAGTATGTTTGTTGTTGCAATGTTTTTATGAAATAGCTTGAAACTATCATCATTCCTCGAAGAACATAGAACTGGAAGAATGATACAAAGAGAGTGAAAACAAAAGGAAAAACAAAGTATGGTCTAATCATGTAATCTTCCATTCCATCTACTATTTTAATTTTTCTCAATGGAATGGAATAATATGATGGTAGAGTACATATATTTATATGTTTTAGAGTGAATTTGAAGTGAATTGAACTTTGTGGGATGTGACCATAGGGTGTAATTCTGTATTTTCCATCTGAAATGAGAGTGGAAATATGGGGTTTTGACAAACTATTGATGGAACTGGTTATGATTTGGATTTTTAAGTTTGTGTAGAGCATTTACAAGGTGTTTGATGTGTTGGTTATGTCAAGAAATCCCAGATGTTGTGAGTTTGAATAAAACCCTAAGTATTTGCTTGCAAATGGAGGGTTTTTTGGAACAATACTAAAGAAGCCTTAAATCTGGAAACAAGTCATGGAATTTGAAGTTTTGTCACATGCTTGTTGACTATTTTTGTGTTTTTGTGAAGGAAAGATGTTTAAGAGGGACCTCCTTTGGAAAAGTGGGCTAATTGGATGGGCTAGAGTAGGGCAGGGGCATTGAAAGGCCAATTTGGTTCAAAAGAGTCTCTATTGGTTTCAAGATATATTGTGTGAGTCCTTAAAAGGTATCTAAATCCATCATTTATTTGGCAAGTAATTTGTACAATTTGGTTTAAAAATCCCTTAAACCGGGTTGCATTTGCTACAAGGGAAAGCATGGTTAAGAGTTGGATTTTGAGGAAATCATTTGATTTTACTTTGAATTCTGGTTGATATCAACTTGATTTATATATCAAATGGTTTTTCACCCCCATATTGCATAAAATTGGTATCAGAGAAAAGGGACAAAATTGTGATGACAATGATGAGAGGGCAGAGTATACAAGTGTGCAGATGAAACCAAGAAGAAGGTAGAGCAAGGTATTGCTAAATCTTGTTTGTTTGTAGGTATAAGGACTAGGAAAACATCAAGTTTTGACCTAGGTATAAGGATGGGGAGAACATCAGGTCTAAGCATGAAGATGCACGCACATTTCAACATGAACATAGTTAAGAGGGTAGAGCAAGTCAAGAGAACTCCATGTTTGAACAAGTTGAAGGAGGTTGCTGATCATAGGTTGTATGGAGCAATGATAAGGCATGGAACACATTTCAACTCTTGTGACAAGTGTTTATTTCATTTCCTTGATCATTGACACCCACAATGGAGAAACGACCTGAATCAATGAGGTATTGAACTAAGTGTTTGAGATGCTTACATTGTTTGGTGTCATGGACATTTTGGCAATGAAAATGGCAATAAGCATTATGTTTAAAGGTGGGTGGTAAAGGTTTGGTGGTATCAAGTGGTTTAATGGTAGGCAAGGTGATCATTTTTTGTTGGAGGAATTGGTTCATTGTATTATGAAGGGTATTGGGTAAGGGAGTAAATTATCTCTTCGGGTCCCTAGAGGTATAGGGCACCACTGCTTTAACAACTTGCACTTGATTTGGAACAAGTTGAGTTTGTGGTTGAGGAGGTGGATTGAACTGTAAAAATCCTCTATTTGGTTTGTGAAAGTTTTGTGTGTTGTTTTGATTATTTTTCTCAAACTTCTCAGCTCGATTAGAAGTGGGATTCAAATCATGACAAGAAACCAAGTTGTGATATTCACAAAGGGTTGTGCATAAATGCATAAATGAAGGAAATTTCATCATATTTAACATATCTTGAAGGTGAGTGTGCAATTTTTTGATAAACATCTTCTATAGATGTGAATTGGGGAGCTTGACATCAACTTGAGCATATAACGACTGATAACAAGAAATGAAGTCAATTAATTTTTCATTGGTATTTTTTCTACATTGCATTAAATCAACCATTATCTTTTTAGGGGTCATATGGACTTGAAAATGACTTATGAAGGCATCCACAAGTTCATTGAACGATCAAATAGAATGATTAGGTAGGTTTGAAAACTACTCTAATGCAGTGTCCTTCAAGGTCCTAGGAAAATTTTTGGCTAATAGCTTATCATTGAGGAAAAAGTCACTACACAAGGCTATATAAGCATTGACATGATTAGTAGGGTCTCCTTTACCTCCGTATCTCTCAAACATAGGAATTTCTATCCCTTGTGGCATTAGGGTTCATAAGATTTCTATGGATAAGGGGTTACTATGAACATGATATGTGGGTGGAGTGTTTTGACCTTGGCTAATGGTGGAAATTTGTTGTTGCATGGATGAAATAATATTAAGGAGTTGTGTAATGATGGGATTGGTGTAGGTGGTATGAGGTGGAAGGGAAAATGGAGATGGAGTGTATGTAATGTGATGGGAAGTGAAAGGGACACTAAGAGGGGTGAAGTTGGTAGAGGGGATTTGTGATGCCACAATAGAACTAGGAATGCTAGTTGGAATTGTGAAAGAAGGATCCACATGACTAACCTATTGCATAGTTGTTGTAACTTGAGGAGTGGTATAATTTGGTATGGATGCTATGGGTAAAGGTGGAGGAATGTGAGGTCCTCCTTGGCTTGTCACTATGTTTGATGATTGGGATGGGGAAGGAGCATGTTCATTGTATATCTCGACAATTATTTTCATGACTTGTAAGCCATCGTCACTTTCAATCAAGCGATGAAGGTTTTCTATTGCAAGTATGGCAGTGGTGGAAATTTTTTCTAGTAGCAAATCTTGTTGTAAATATGTAAAATCCTCATGAATACTAATGACCTTTTCTTGCAGAATGGAGTTGTTTTGTGTGTCAACATTCATTGGATGGAAAGGTGAAGGAATAGAAGTGGTCTTGTCCATCCCTAATGCACCATTTTCCATACTAGGAGTACGATCTCTTTAGATCCCAAGGTCCACAATGAAGGTGCTATCACAGGAAGCCATGAGTCTACAACTATGTCTCACTAAAGTATTATCAACGAGGCACCAAACACTCATACAAGTACCACAAAGGATAGGGTGAATGTAAATGCAATGTAATCTAAGATTTCAAAATAAAAATAATATAAATTCTACAAACTAAAATAGAGAAATAACAAAAGACAACAAAAATGCAACAAATGCCCAAAAAATGCCCAAAAATGTGGTGCAGAAGTACCTACACCTTGTTGAAAAATTGAAGTCTTGAAGGTCATTTAAGGGGGTAATAGGTAGTATAGAGTATGTTTTAGATGTTTTTTCTTTAATAAGGTCTAATAAGAGCATTTTTAATGTAATCAAAGGTTTGGAGAGTCCCTTAGGTGAAAATGTAATAAAATGTTCCTAATAAGAGTTGTCAAAATGTAGATTAAGGGAATATGAAGAGTTTGGTACTTTAAAAGACAGTTGAGGGAGTTATGTCATTGGGATTTGGTTTTAAAATTTATTTAAAGCCTTTCAATCCTTTTTAAGAAGAATTCCAATAAGATTTCAACATTTCTTGACATATTTCTCTGTGTTTTCATCTTCTTTTACACTAAACAATTCGTACAGACTCTCTTTGATCCAGGGGACAATTTTTTAGTGAAAATTGAAGTGTTCCCAATACTCCAAATTTTAGCTTCATCAAAAAGAGAATGACATCCTGATTCCAACGCAACTTGAACGGGGCGAAAAGGACTCCGTTTGTGCAAGTTACGGCCAGTCAAACTTCTAGTCAAACTGGCTTTAGGGGCATCCAGAAGGTGAAAAAAATAATCATCTCAGAAATCGATGGAACCAGCGTCATCACGAAGAGCTCGTTGAGACAATTCTGACAGTGTTCATTTCATCGAAATACGACATCGTATGCTCAAGTTAGAAGCAGTCAAACTTCAGTCAACTTGAAGGTACAATAGATGACGTCATCATGCTGATGTGTCAGTCCGTATAGTATGGAATTAACATGGACAAATTTTGGCCCAATGCGTGGCAGGTGACTCAAATTGTATGGACCAATCAGATGTTGACACGTGGCATCAGAGTGGTGGCTTCGGCGAATAGCAGTGAGCCACGTGGCTCCCAGTCAGTGTACGGGCTTGCCCTGTCAGCATACACGTCTGCAGATTCTGGCGAGTTACGTTTCGACACATGTCAGGCCTCCAGAGTTTGGGTTTGATAAACAGTGCTAAAATTGGTGGATGGATTCGACCCCGTGATCTGCGGGCAAACAACCAACCTCCACTACCGTCACACCGACCAAGCTCAGCTTATTATATATTTGAAAAACTTTTGTTTTGTTGTAAAATGGTTTGGATATTGGTTAAAAAACGAGGCCGGCAGGGTTGGAACCGCCGACCCCGCAGCCACCAAAAAGCTTACTAGCCGGTAGACCAAGCGAAATATCTAAAATTTGTGTGGCCACTGTTTGTTTTTGATATGTTTCTATGCCGACTACATATAACAATGGCTAAATAAGCCAAAAAAAACAAGATATACCTCAACCACCTGAAACCAAAAGATTACAGAAACCAAATTAGTCCTGATATGAGCTGATAGAGGGAGATATTCAATTAATTGAGTGGTTAGGCCTAATTAGGCAAACTTTTTGTATAAAAAGAGGGGTGTAGGCCTTGTTTTTCAGAAGTCCAGGTGGAGAACGAAAGAATGCTCAGGAGAAGAATTGTATTGTTCCTGTACGTCAAAGTTATGTTGTGCTATCGATGTGCTTGAAGGGGATGATGCTATCTCAATTGTAATTGATTTTGGAGTATAATCGGATCGGTCACTCCATTGGAGAGGGGCCCGGAGACGTAGTCCTTAGGGACGAACTTCGTTATCAATTGTGGTTTCGTCTCTCTATTTCTTCTCTCTTTCTGTTCAGTTCATTATCTTGGCATTTATTTATTTTATGTTCATTTATTCATTTGAGCATTTAATTATGTAATCATTTATGTTAAGCATTGTAATAATTGATCTTTTACGTTACGCATTCTGTAAGCAATTAGTCCTAGATCCTATATAGATCAAGTTGGTATCAGAGCTTTGTTTGTGGCTTGTATTGCAATTTGAATGCTAACGAGATCCAGGTTGCAACGAGGTGAAGGAGAACTTGAAGAATACAATCCAGAAATCGGAAGATGAAGAGTTAATCAACCGTCACAGATGGAAGCGAAAGAAGGTGGACAAAGTTCAGAGCTTAGTGACAAGGATTTCTAGAAGCTATTCCTTGACATGAAGGCAATGGTGGACGAACTTTATGCAGAAAAGAAGAAGAGTGAAAAGGGAGGTTCTTCAAAGAAGCAAGAAGATCAGAAAGACACAGAGGAGAAAGCTCTAGAAACTCCTTCTCCTCCATCTTCTCCCTCTTCTTCTCCTCCCCCTTCTCCTCCTTCTCCTTCTCCTTCTTCTAATATAAATCCATTTGAGAGAAAATCTAAGCCTGTAATTAAGCTTGATGTAAAATTTGAGTTACCTAAATACTGTGGGGAGTTAAATGCTAAGAAATTAGACGATTGGGTCCAACAAGTAGAAGTATACTATAGGATTCAAGGCCTAGTAGAAGATGCTTCTAGGATTCAATTAGCAACTCTCCAATTGGGAGGTACAACTCTCACCTGGTGGGAGAGTAAAACTCGTGAAGAAATTGCTCGCCATGGTCAAGTTAATGTCTTGGATGGAGTTTGTTGCTGCCCTTAGGAAACAATTCTACCCTTTAGGTTACATGCAATAGTTAACCATGAATTGGCAAACCTTTAGGCAAGGTAAGGGACAGTCTATCCAGGAGTATACTCATGAGTTTAGGAAACAGGCCATTGCTCTAAATGTTCCCTTGTATACCCAAGACACATTACTTAAGTATATTGGTGGTTTACATTCTTACCTTAGGCACACTATTTTGATGTTGAGTCCCAACAATCTAGACGAGGTGTCTGTTCAAGCTACTCATATAGAGTCAAGGGGTAAGAACACTTTTACTGACAACTTTTCCAAGAAGCCATCTAAGTTTGAGGGTAAGTTTAAAGGGAAAGAAAAAGACAAAGATAAAGGCAAAGGGAAGAAGACAGCTATAGCTAAGAAAGAGGGTGAGAAACCCACATGCTCCCATTGCAAGAAAGAGGGGCATGATGATTCAAGATGTTGGAAGCTTCATCTTGAGTTGAGGCCGAAAAGATATGGAGGTAACAAAGGAAAGCAAAAGACTACTGTAGTGATTCAACAAGATCTTGGTTCTGACTCTGGAGATGAGTCAAAGATTGTTGCTACCGGGATCCAAGATAAAGGGAAAGGTATATCTCTCTCATCTGATGCAAGTTTTTCTAATGCCAGTGCAAGTACAAGTAAAGAATCTTCTCCTAAGGTTGATAACCAAAGAAATGAATTGTTTCACATTTGTGTTGCAACAAAACACACTAAGATTGATACTCTGTTTGATACGGGTTCACAAGTCAACTTAATATCTGAAGAAGTTGTAAAGAAACTTAATTTGGCTACAACACCTCATCCGAAACCATATCCACTCGGATGGGTTTGCAATGATTCACAATTAAAAGTAACTAAATAGTGTAAATTGAGATTTGCTATCACTGCAAACTTTGTAGATGAGGTAGAAGTCGATGTGGTCCCTTTGGATATTTGTGGGCTTGTGTTAGGGAGTCCTTATCTTTATGACAGAAAAGCAATCTTTTATAGGGGGGAGAATAAGTATCATCTTTTTAAGGATGGGGTAGAATACATTGTACGGGCACATAAGGTGAAGACTAATCTTACACTAGTTAATGCTGGTCAAATGAAGAGGTTGGTCAACTCAAGTAAAAACTTTGTACTAATGCTTGTAAAAGCCAAAGAAGATAAATCTAAGGCATTCAAGGGGTGTGATCCAAAACATAAAGCTGAAATGGTCAAAATTATTTCCGCTTATGATGACATGTTTCAGGAACCGAAGGGGTTACCACCCAAGAGAGAGATACAGCATGAAATCCACTTACAGCAAGATGTGCTACTTCCTAATATCGGCATGTACCGTTTATCAGTTATGCAGAATGAGGAAATTAAAAAGCGGGTTCAAGAGTTGGTGGAAAAAGGAGTTATTCGTCCTAGTACTTCTCCTTGTGGTTCTCCAATTGTCTTGGTTCCAAAGAAAGATGGAACTTGGAGGATGTGCATCAACTATCATGCCTTGAACAAGATAACGGTAAAGAACAGGTATCCTCTTCCCATAATAGATGATTTACTTGATCAGTTAAAACATGCAGTTTATTTCACTAAGTTATATTTGCAAAGTGGTTATCATTAGATAAGAATTGCAGAAGATGATATCTGGAAGACTGCATTTAAGACAAAACAGGGACTGTTCGAGTGGTTGGTTATGCCTTTTGGGCTTTGTAATGCACCAGCTACCTTTATGAGAGTCATGAATGATGTCTTTAGTCCTTTTATTGATGATTTTGTCATAGTCTATCTAGATGATATCCTTGTATTCAGTTGAACTTGGAGATCATGTAAGTCATGTAAACAAAAGTCTTTGATGTATTGAGAAAAGAAAAATTGTAGGTGTCTAAATGTGAATTTGCTAAGACATCTTAGTGTACTTAAATGTCGTAGGGGGTGGTCAATTGAAAGTAGACCCTGCGAAGGTCGAAGCTATTGTAAAATGGCCTAAGCCAAGTACAATCACAGAGGTCAGAAGTTTCCTAGGTGCAGTTCAGTACTGGAGAAAGTTTATTGCAAATTTCTCTTATATAGCATCACCATTGCATGCATTAACCAGTACAAAGGCAACTTTTCAGTGGGGAGGTCCACAGCAGAAGGCTTTCGACACTTTGAAGGGAAAGTTGAGCACCGCACCAGTTTTGGCCTTACCAGATCTACATCAACCATTTGAGATCAAGATAGATGCGAGTGGGTTTGCCATGGGAGCAGTACTCATGCAAGGAGGTAAACCAGTTTGCTACCACTCTGAAACTTTTTCAGGAGTAGTAAGTAACTATCCCACTTATGATAAAGAACTTTATGCTTTAGTTCAGAGTGTTAAAAAATGGAAACATTACATAATGGGGAAAGAAACTGTAATCCACACTAATCACCAGCCACTTCAGTATTTGCACTTACAAACTAAACTGCAACAAAGTAGGCACTTTTGGTGGATGGGTTTTCTACAACAGTTTCATTTGGTTATTAAGTATAAGAAAGGTACCCATAACAAAGTAGCAGACATGCTCTCTAGACCTCCTATGATGAATGCTTTGATAATCCTTCAGAATAGTTCTATGGTTCATGAAAGTTTTCAGGAACAATATGCTAATGATGAGAACTTTAAGGATATCTATACTGCTTTAATGAAAGGTAAACATGTAGAAGAGAAAGATTATTATGTGCAAGATAAACTGTTATATCACTTGGGTAAATTATGTGTTCCAAAAGATGAACAAGCATAGGTTATTAGAGAAGCACATACCTCATTGATTACAGGACACTTTGGGGTAAACAAAACATTGATTCAGCTGCAGAAATATTGTTATTGGCCTCATATGCAAGAAACTGTAACTAACTATATTAGAGGTTATGTTATGTGTGCAACTAGTAAGCCTAGTAATAGGAAATTGGGATTGTACACACCCCTACCTGTACCTTCTCATCCATGGGAAAGTGTGTCAATGGACTTTGTTGGGGGGTTACCTATGTCTAGGAAGGGACATGATTATTTGTATGTAGTAGTTGATAGGTTCAGCAAAATGTGTATTTTGATGCCATGTAAAAAGCAAGTCACTGCTGAACTGATAGCTCATATGTACTTTCAATTTGTATGGGTTCATTTTGGGTTACCTACTTCTATTGTATCGGATTGAGATTCTCGATTCTTGGGGGAATTTTGGTCAACTTTGTGGGGACTCATGGACACCAAACTGAAGAAGAGTACAGCCTTCCATCCACAGACTGACGGGAAAACAGAGGTTGTAAACATGACAGTTGTGCATCTACTCAGAGGGTATTGCAGCAAGCATCCTAAGTTTTGGGATGAGAGTCTTCATTATGTGCAGCATGCCTACAACCATGCAGCACACTCTTCTACTAAGAGGTCTCCTTTTGAGACATGCTTTGGTTATGTGCCCAAGACACCGATGGATTTTTCTTTTGGGAAAGATGATGTTGAAGATGGATGCCATGATGCAAAGAAAGCTTTGAAGTTCATCCAGAAAGTCCAAGCAATTCATCAGGCAGTAGAAGTACGATTGAAATAGAGCCAAGAAAAATACAAGGTTCACCATGACAAGCATTGCACTAATCATCATTTTCAGGTTGGAGACAGAGTTTGGTTACATATAAGCAAGGAAAGGATGCAAGGTGAAGGTAAAAAGCTTAAGCCAATTAGATATGGTCCTTTTGAGATCCTTGAGAAGATTGGTACTAATGCCTTCTGCCTCAATCTTCCTCCATACATGCATATTTACTCGGTTGTCAATGTTGAGAATTTGAAACTGTATGAACCTCCAATGATCCTAGATGAGGTCACAGACATTCAGGTTCCATCAGTTGATGACCTTTCACCAGAGTACATGTCAGAGTTTCCAGAAGATGTTATTCTCGACAGGAATGTCAGAACTTCACGAAGAGGAGATGTTGAGTACCTTAGAGTGGGCCTGAAGGGGATGCATCCAAGCAAAGAAAAATGGTTAGAGATTGGTAAAGTGAGGGAACTTTACCCTCACTTACTTTCCAAGTAATCAAGCTTTCGGAGGTCCAAAAGCTCTCCAGTGGGGAGCCTGATCCGGGGGACAATTTTTCAGTGAAAATTGAAGTGTTCCCAATACTCTAGATTTTAGCTTCATCAAAAAGAGAATGACGTCCTGATTCCAACACAACTTGAACGGGGCGAAAAGGACTCCATTTGTGCAAGTTACAGCCAATCAAACTTCTAGTCAAACTGGCTTTAGGGGCGTCCAGAAGGCAAAAAAATAATCATCTCAAAAATTGATAGAACTAGCATCATCGCGAAGAGCTCGTCGAGACGATTCTAACGGTGTTCGTTTCATCGAAATCTGACGTCGTATGCTCGAGTTAGAAGCAGTCAAACTTTAGTCAACTTGAAGGTACAATAGATGACGTCATCATGCTGACATGTCAGTCCGTACAGTACGGAATTAACATGGACGAATTTTGGCCCGACGCGTGGCAGGTGACTCAGATCGTACGAACCAATCAGATGTTGACACGTGGCATCAGAGTGGTGGCTTCGGCGAATAGCAGTGAGCCACGTGGCTCCTAGTCAGTGTACGGGCTTGCCCTGTCAACATACACGTCTGCAGATTCTGGCGAGTTACGTTTCAACACGTGTCAGGCCTTCAGAGTTTGGGTTCGATAAACAGTGCTAAAATTGGTGGATGGATTCGACCCTGTGATCTGCGGGAAAACAACCAACCTCCACTACCGTCGCACCGGCCGAGCTCAGCTTATTATATATTTGGAAAAATTTTGTTTTGTTGTAAAACGGTTTGGATATTGGTTAAAAAATGAGGCCGACGGGGTTGGAACCGCTGACCCCGCGGCCACCAAAAAGCTTACTAGCCGGTAGACCACATGGCATATCTAAAATTTGTGTGGCCACTGTTTGTTTTTGATATGTTTCTATGCCGACTACATATAACAATGGCTAAATAAGCCAAAACAAACAAGATATACCTCAACCACCTGAAACCAAAAGATTGCAGAAACCAAATTAGTCCTGATACGAGCTGATAGAGGGAGATATGCAATTAATTGAGTGGTTAGGCCTAATTAGGCAAACTTTTTGTATAAACAGAGGGGTGTAGGCCTTGTTTTTCAGAAGTCTAGGTGGAGAACGAGAGAATGCTCGGGAGAAGAATTGTATTGTTCCTGTACGTCGAAGTTATGTTGTGCTATCGATGTGCTTGAAGGGGATGATGTTGTCTCAATTGTAACTGATTTTGGAGTATAATCGGATCGGTCACTCCATTGGAGAGGGGCCCGGAGATGTAGTCCTTAGGGACGAACTTCGTTATCAATTGTGGTTTCGTCTCTCTATTTCTTCTCTCTTTCTGTTCAGTTCATTATCTTAGCATTTATTTATTTTATGTTCATTTATTCATTTGAGCATTTAATTATGTAATCATTTATGTTAAGCGTTGTAATAATTGATCTTTTACGTTACGCATTCTGTAAGCAATTAGTCCTAGATCCTATATAGATCACTCTTATAATTTGAAACTCCTGGTATCTTGTTGAATTATGTTTTAACATTCATTTTAATTCATTTTGAGGGTTAAACAATAATCTTAGAGGGAGATAGATCCTAAGTTTTTCAATGACTGCCTTGTAAAAACCAGTGAGGCTATGTTTGAAATTTTAATCATGTAATCTCCCATTCCATCTACTGTTTTAATCTATGTCTCAATAGAATGGCATAATATGATGGTAGAGTAGGTATTTATATGTTTTAGAGTGAATTTGAAGTGAATTGAAGGTTGTGGGATGTGCCCATAGGGTGTAATTTTTTGTTTTCCATGTGAAATGAGAGTGGGAATATGGGGTTTTGAAAAATTATTGATAGAATTGGTTTTAAGTTGGATTTTTTAAGTTTGTGTAGAGCATTTACAAGGTGTTTGATGTGTTGGTTTTGTAAAGAAATCCCAATTGTTTTGAGTTTGAATAAAACCCTAGATATTTGCTTGCAAATGGAGGGTTTGTTGGAACAATACTAAAGAATCCTTAAATATGGAAACAAGTCATGGAATTTGAATTTTTCTCACATGCTTGTTGACTATTGTTGTGTTTTTGTGAAGGATAGATGTTTAAGAGGTGCCTCCTTTAGAAAAGTGGGTTAATTGGGTAGCCTAGAGTAGGGAAAGGGTATTGAAAGTCCAAATTGGTCCAAAAGAGTCTTTGGTTGGTTTCAATATATGTTGTGTGATACCTTAAAGGGTATCTAAATCCATAATTTATTTGGAAAGTCATTTGTAAAGTTTGGTTGAAAAATCCCTTAAACTGGGTTGCTTTTGCTACAAGGGAAAGCATGGTTAAGAGTTGAATTTTGAGGAAATCATTTTATTTTTCTTTGAATTTTGGTTGATATCAACTTGGTTTACATATTGAATGGTTTTTCACCCCTATATTGCATCAAATTGGTATTAAAGAAAAGGGAGAAAAGTGTGATGACAATAATGAAAGGGCAGGGTATACAAGTGAATGTGGATGGATACAAGTGTGTAGATGAATCCAAGAAGAAGGTAGAGCAATGTATTGCTAACTCTTATTTGTTTGTAGGTATAAGGACTAGGACAACATCAAGTCTGAGCATGAAGATGCAAGCACATTTCAACATGAACATAGTCAAGAGGGTAGAGAAAATAAAGAGAACTCTATGTTTGAAAAAGTTGAAGGAGGTTGTTGATCATAGGATGTATGGAGCAATGTTAAGGCATGGAACACATTTCAACTCTTTTGAAAAGAGTTTCTTTCCTATGGGGGTGTATGGTGTAGGAGTACCTACACCTTGTTGAAAAATTGAAGTCTTGAAGGTCATTTAAGGGGGTAATAGGTAGTATAGAATTGGTTTTAGATATTTTTTCTTTAATAAGGTATAATAAGACCATTTTTAATGTAATCAAACATTGGGAGAGTCACTTAGGTTAAAATGCAATAAAATTTGTTAATAAGAGTTGTCAAAATATAGATTAAGGGAATATGAAGAGTTTGGTACTTTAAAAGATAGTTGAGGGAGTTATGTCATTGGGATTTGGTTTGAAAATGTATTTAAAGGCCTAAGAAGGGCTCGAACAAAGGTTGTTCAATCCTTTTTGAGAATAATTCCAATAAGACTTCAATGTTTCTTGACAAATTTCTCTATGTTTTGATCTTCTTTCACACTAAATAGCTCATATAGACTCTCATATGATTTGAAACTCCTAGTATCTTGTTGAATTGTGTTTTAGCATTCATTTGAATTCATTTTGAGGGTTTAACAATAATTTTAGAGGAAGATCTCCTAAGTTTTCATTGACTACCTAGTAAAAACCAGTGAGGCTCTATCTAAGATTTTAATAATGTAATCTACTATTCCATCTACTATTTTAATATTTTTTTGATGGAATGGAATAATATGATGCTAGAGTAGGTATTTCTATGTTTTAGAGTGAAGGTGAAATGAATTGAAGGTTGTGGGATGTGACCCTAGCTTGTAATTTTGTGTTTTCCATGTGAAATGAGAGTGGGAATATGGGGTTTTGACAAATTATTGATGGAACTGGTTCTGACTTAGATTTCTAAGTTTGTGCAGAGCATTTACAAGGTGTTTAATGTGTTGGATATGTCAATAAATCCCAAATGTTGTGAGTTTGAATAAAACCCTACATATTTACTTGCAAATGGAGGTTTTTTTGGAAAAATACTAAAGAAGCCTTAAATCTAGAAACAAGTCATAGAATATGTAGCTTTTTAACATGCTTGTTGACTATTGTTGTGTTTTTTGTGAAGGAAAAATGCTTAAGAGGGACCTCCTTTGGAAAAGTGGGCTAATTGGGTAGCCTAGAGCAGGGCAGGGGTATTGAAAGTCCAATTGGTCCAAAAGAGTCTATGTTGGTTTCAAGATATGTTGTGTTAGCCCTTAAAGGGTATCTAAATCCATAATTTATTTGGCAAGTCATTTGTAAGGTTTGGTTGAAAATCCCCTTAAACCAGGTTGCATTTGCTACAAGGGAAAGCATGGTTAAGAGTTGAATTTTGAGGAAATCATCTGATTTTGCTTTGAAGTCTAGTTGATATCAACTTGATTTACATATTAAATTGTTTTTCACCCCTATACTATATCAAATTGGTATCAGAGAAAAGGGAAAAAATTATAATGGCAATGATAAGAGGGTAGAGTATACAAGTGTATATGGATGGATACAAGTGTATAGATGAAGCCAAGAAGGTAGAGAAAGGTATTGCTAAATCTTGTTTATTTGTAGGTATAAGGACTAGGACAAAATCAAGTTTTGACCTAGGTATAAGGATGGGACAACCATGAGGTTTGAGCATGAAGATGTAAGAACATTTCAGCATGAACACAGTCAAGAGGGTAGATAGATCAAGAGAACTCCATGTTTGAACTAGTTTAAGGAGGTTGTTGATCATAGGATGTATGGAGAAATGATAAGGCATGGAACACATTTAAACTCTTATGACAAGAGTTTCTTTCCTGTGGGGGTGTATGGTGTAGGAGCACCTACACCTTGTTGAAAAATTCAAGTCTTGAAGGTAATTTAAGGGGGTAATAGGTGGTATAGATTTGGTTTTAGATATTGTCTTTAATACTAGGTCTAAAAAGACAATTTTTAAAGTAATCAAAGGCTTGGAGAGTCACTTAGGTGGAAATGCAATAAAAGTTATTAATAAGAGTTGTCAAAATGAAAATTAAGGGAATATGAAGAGTTTAGTACTTTAAAAGATAGTTGAGGGACTTATGTCATTGGGATTTGGATTGAAAATCTATCTAAAGGCCTAAGAAGGCTCGGACAAAGGTTGTTCAATCCTTTTTGAGAAGAATTCCAATACGACTTCATTGTTTCTTAACAAATTTTTGTGTTTTGATCTTCTTTTACATTGAACAACTCGTACAAACTCTCTTATGATTTGAAACTCTTGGTATCTTATTGAATTATTTTTTTGCATTCATTTGAACTCATTTTGATGGTTTAACAATAATTTTAGAGGAAGAACTCCTAAGATTTTAGTGACTATCTGGTAAAAACCAGTGAGGCTCTCTCTAAGATTTTAATCATGTAATCTACCATTCCATCTACTGTTTTAATCTATGTCTCAATGGAATGGCATAATGTGATGATAGAGTAGGTAATTCTATGTTTTAGATTGAAGGTGAAGTGAATTGAAGGTTTTGGGATGTGACCCTAGGGTGTAATTTTGTGTTTTCCATGCGAAATGAGAGTGGGAATATAAGGTTTTTAAAAATTATTGATAGAACTGGTTCTGAGTTGGATTTTTAAGTTTTTGTAGAGCATTTACAAGGTGTTTGATGTGTTGGTTGTGTCAATAAATCCCAAATTTTGTGAGTTTGAATAAAACCCTAGGTATTTGCTTGCAAATGGAGGGTTTGTTGGAACAATACTAAAGAAGCCTTGAATCTAGAAACAAGTCATGGAATTTGAAGTTTTTTCACATGCTTGTTGATTGTTGTTGTGTTTTTGTGAAGGAAAGATGTTTAAGAGGGAACTCCTTTGGAAAAGTGGGCTAATTGGGTAGCCAAGAACAAGGCAGGGTTATTGAAAGTCCAATTTGGTCCAAAATAGTCTCTATTGGTTTCAAGATATGTTGTGTGAGCCCTTAAAGGGTATCTAAATCCATCATTTATTTGGTAATTCATTTGTAAAGTTTGATTGAAAAAACCCTTAAACCAGGTTGCATTTGCTATAAGGGAAAGCATGGTTAAGAGTTGAATTTTTAGGAAATCATTTGATTTTTCTTTTAAGTCTAGTTGATATAAATTTTATTTATGTATCAAATGGTTTATCACCCCTATATTGCATCAAAATTCAATTTGAAATGTGGAGGTGGACTGATTCGCCCAGCGTGTCGAATGAGTCCAACTATGATATTTTTTGTGTTTTTCATAAATTTTTAAGTGAATTTAATTCTTTTTAGATGCCCATAAAGGATTCAGATGTATATTTTTAGTCTTTTGAATGATATCTTATGCAAAAATGAAATTTAAATGAGTCTTTCACTAATGAAAGTTTATAAATCCTAGGATTGAAAAATAAAACAAAACCCTAATTGAATATTGATTCAATTGAAATGAAAAGTTTATAGTGTTCAATATGTAGGTTCACCAAAATGAAACATACATTTTTGGGTAGGGCTTATAGGCTACTCTTCAACTCTTAGGATGTTTCACCTAAAAGGGGAGAGATAAACCCTATGCAAGGGAATCTACAATAGGTTCATTCAAATTATGCAATGTTTGATGCAATTAAGACTAAATGAGATGATAAAAATGTAATTGGATGATCTATTTGATTGATTATGTATGCAAAACCCTAAGAATTATACAATGTTGGAAAACACAATGTGATATGCAAACATGAACTAAGAATGAACAAATGCAAAACAAAATAGAAAAGGGCTGATTCAGAGTGCACCTAGGTAGAGAATGGAGAATTTGGAATCTTCTCAATGCTATCTAAGATTACTGAAAATAACCAATGGGACTTATTCACCTCTGATGGCGAATCAGTCGTGCTTCTGATGAAAATTGTTGGGAACATGTTTCTGAGTGTCAGGATCCAGAATCTAAGAAAATCTAGATTTCTAGCCTTAAGGTGGGAATCATTCACCACTGATGGTGAATTAGTCCATTCCTAAAATTTTGAGAAATCAGGGACCAATTCTGTAGCACTAGATCATGAGGTTGTCTGCTTGTCAGATTGTTGAGGTCAAATCTACAGAAAACAGACAAAAGGTCTTCTCCAAGCATGAGAAAGGATGTAATTCAATTGAAACACTTTGTTGACTTCTTGTCCACTTTTTAACACCTAAATTCTTGTCAAATATGCATACTCAAGTCTGCAAATACACATGCAAGAGGGGAAAAATGGTTAAGGGTTAGGTTATAGGGATTTTCCTTGGTCAAATCCCACTTTGGTAATGAAACCCTTAATGAAAATAGTGAAATGAAAGAGAATGATAAAAAAATAACAAGCAAGTGCTATCAACTTACCAAACCCTTGTTGAAGAAAATCTAAAGATATAACAATGGCTACTCTTGAATGCTTGATTAATGCTTGATTAAAGTATGCAAAGTGCTCAAATTGTTCAATGAATAAAAGGATTGCTTCAATGAGTTAGGAATTGTAAAATGAGGAGGAAAGCACATATTTATACATGCTTTTGCCTCAGTACCTTGATGATTCCTCATCATAGGCCAACATAAGGTGTTTTTAAATAAAAACCCAAAAAAAAATTTAAAATATTTTGAATTTTGTGTCAAGAGGGACTTATTCATCACCTATAGCGAATGGGTTCCACCTTAGACTTGAAAGTGGGTGTTGGGAATTATCTTGCATTTAATGTTTTTTGTCAAGTTTACATTCAAAAACACACTTAAAGCCTTATAAGGGCATCAAGGAGTCAAATAAAGCATAAGAAAGGTGTAAATAGTGAAATTATTCCTATAAAAGTGTCAAATATTGTTACAAGACTTTACAACACTTCAAAATAGGACTTGATAAGTGATGAAAAGGTGACTTTTAGGTGAATTGTAATGAATAGAGTCTAGAAAAGTGCAGAAATGTTTTACAAAACTTCACAATACCTTCACAAGATTCCAGAATTTCAATTTTAAGGACCTAATGTGCATGTTCAAGCCAAATTACATCAATAAATCAAATAAAAATGAACCAAGCATCATGGAAAAAGGCCTAAAAGACCATGAAAATGACAAGGGGCCATTTTTCTTCAACACAACTGATTTCAAAAATGCTTAGAAAGGTGTAAAATCCATACCGAGACCCAAAATCCTAGGTGGGACTCATACAAACAAGGTACTGTATGAGTCCTAAATCTATAAATTTAGGCCACACACCTAAAAACACCTAAATTATGATTGGATATTAATTTATGTCAGGATTATCCTTGAAAAGATGCATAAATTAAGGCTTGTGGATGCAAAATAAGGCCAATTACAACATAAAGAAGCCTAATTATTTATAAAAAGCTTAGAAAAGAGTGAAAGTGTGTTATAACACTTTACAACACCTTAAATAAGGTAGGATTAAGTTAATTTATTTTACAAGGGCCAAATACCTAATGTGAGTGTGTTAAACACATTACAATACTAAGTCAAGGCATCATTAAGCTCGATTTTACAAGGAGGGCCCAAACAAGTGAGATAATGTAAACAATGACATTTTTTGAGTCTACAATCATAAACTCCTAACCTTTATTTTAAGGCTTCATCATCTTCAAATTATTCTAATGATTCTTCACAAGTTGTATCAATCAATTTAGGATGCTTCAAGGTGAGAGTCATTTTAGGGTTACAAATGATGGTGTTTATGTTTAATGAAGGTATTTTATTTGCTTGTGCTATCTTAGAAGGGAAATACCCCAAACAACTTTTTTTTTCTTGTGTGTTAGGTTCTATAGGAACACAGATGCCTTACTCTATTTTTCCACATCCTTTTCCACTCTATGCAAGTTATCTCATAAATTCATAACTGTTTCCATAAAGTTTCTCCATTTCTTTTGGGTTTGGTGGTTGTTGATAATCTATTTCATCAAATTTTTTTGTATAGCTTGTGTCTTTGTATAGAGTAGAAGGGATATCTATGCTTTTGAGTGTTCTTCTAAACTCTACATGGACATTACCATTGGTTTCTTTTTTTCTCAGTTTCTTTTGTTGTGATTGTGTACTCTCCTATAAACGAAGGTGTGAAGTCTAAGGAACCCTAATCATCTTTTTCTAACTTTGTCACTTCTTTCATAGGTTCTATGCATGAGGTTGGAATTAATGTGTTTAGAGGACTTGTTATTCCTTTTCCAACTTGTAAGCAACTTTCAGGCTTACAATCTATTTCAACTTGGTACACTTTATTGTTATAGACATATTTCATGATACAATGAAGAGTTGAAGGCACCACATGCATCTCATGAATCCTGTATACACTTAAAAATGGTCATATCACATTGTCTGGTAATTAATTAAATATTTTTAATATTTAATTAAAATCTTTTGATTCTATCTACATATAAATAAATTTAAATAATTTATTTATATTGTTCATGATTTTATTTCAATTAAATATTTAATCACCTTTTCATATTCATTTCTTAATTAATTAAATAAATGTTACAATTTATTTATATTAATTATCATATAATCTTAGTTTGAATATTTTATTCAAATAAAGATTAAAATATTATAATTCTTCTAAATATCATTTGTGATTAAATATTCTAAAATATTTGATTATTTCCTCTAATCCAATATTCATTTTTAAATCATTTCAAAATTCCTCCAATTCAATTAAAAAAATCTATTCATAATTAAATATTTCCAAAAATATTTAATTAAATTCTTCTAAATATTTCAAAAATCTTCTAAAGCCACATCATGATTAAATATTACCAAAATATTTAATTAATTCTTCTATAGTTTTCAAAAATCAAAAATCAAATATCAAAAGCAATAAATGAAATTAAATAAATTTAAATATTTATTTAATTTGGGATTTATCTTCAACTCCCGGGAAACAAACTGCCAAAACAGAAAATTAAATTTCTCTGTTTCTGTGCAGGCTTGTTCCCGTGGGTTGAAGACAAGCTTCCATTCTTCTCTCCAACCTCTCAACCTCCCCCATTTTCTTCTCAACCTCTCAATCTCTCACCATTCAAACTTACCAGACAATTCATAGCCATAGATTCTTGCCAGCAAGGATGAAGCCTGCAAAAATCTATAAATACAGCTGCCGGGAGCTCCAAAAGATATAGAATTTTAAGCAAGTAAATTATAGGCAAATTGCAAGTAGCATTAGCATTCATAGAGCATTTTCATAGCAATAGCATAGAATCATAGCATAATAGCAGTAGAATCATGATACATCTCACTCACAGCCCCTGTGCATAATCACAGCCCCTGTCCATATCCGTATCAATAATTTCACTTTCATCAACATATAGAATAGTTTTCCTTTGCATACTCATTCTGCAGCAGCCATTTGGAGAAGCTTACACAATCTGAGAGCCAAAAGCTTCAAAAGAATCTCTGTGGATAGAGAAAAATGGGACAGCACTGAAGGATTTTGTTTTAATTTAGTTCAATTTCTTTAGTTTAAGGTTTCATTTAGTGTTTTATGTTTTGTTTTACATTTCAATTAAGCATTATACACATTTTTGGCGCCCACCGTGGGGCTCTTGCCCCTTTTTAATGTTTTGTTTGCAGTTTTTTTGACAGGTTACAGGAAAAATAGCGGAATAGCGCAGACGACACGTTTTCGGAAGAACACTTCCAGTTTAGCGCCCATGACTAATCTTTCAGTGCCCGTAAAGTTTCTTTTAGCACCCTTGAAGTCCGTTTCAGCGCCTGTGACTAATCTTTCAGCGCCCGTAAAGTCTCTTTCAGCGCCCTTGAAGTCTGTTTTAGCGCCCGTGACTAATCTTTTAGCGCCCGTGAAATCTGTTTCAGCGCCCGTAAAGTGTGTTTTAGCGCCCGTAAAGTCTATTTTAGTGCCCGTGAAGTCTGTTTTAGCGCCCGTAACGTTTATTTTAGTGCCTATAATTTGTTTTGTAGCGCAAATTTTTAGAGGACTGTAATCTGTAATCTGTAACTGTAATTTAATTTAACTGATTCCGACGCAGCCGCGGACAGTTAATAATTTTAAGCATAAAATTTACCAATCCTAGGGTAGTCATTTAAGGATAAAATTTATCAATCCTAGGGTAGTCATCTAAAAGCATAAAATTAACCAATCCTAGGATAGATACTTTATCTTTCAATTTGGGTTTAAAATTGAATTTTCTTGTTATGTGAAGCAACATCTTCACTTAGTTAGAAAATTTTTATTTTAGTGCTTAATAATTGAACCCTTGTTTGCTTTGTTCTCGGTGATAGGCCTATGCTCTCCCCTTAACTGGGTGATCAAAATGCCAAACTCATCAATTTTCTTTTATGCAATTTACTGCTTTATTAAAACCTTGTAGAGAGCCTGCTCTTGTGGGAAAAAGTACTCACCCAAGAGGAACGACTCAAGTGGGTTCAAGCCAAAGCCAGGCTATTCCACCCCACTATAAAATTTAAAGCAAAATTGGGGAAACCCTCTTTTGACGGTAGTGTGCATGATAACCATCCCCAAAGCCTTTGTTCTAAAGGTAGGGAGGTCTCTCGAGGGAGTCTATCATTTGCCGCACCGAACGGAAATCCTTACTACGAACCTAGTGTAGTAACTAACCGAGTCAGTATCCAAACATCATCTCAATCACAGTGCAGGGGAGGGAAGAATCTACCCCCAAGATACTCACCATATAACTGCCAAGGATTGTTTGCTCAGGGGATCCGGTATCCACTTCCGTCACTCTGAGTACGCACCTGGAAAAGACAAAAACACGGGCGCCCTTTCGGGGGTGACACGGCTGTGTGAGTCGACGCAGTTTTAAGATGTGGGCTGTTGATTGCTATGATGACCTACTTGAGAACTAAGAGTGAGTCTGTTTGAAGTGCTTGTCATGTGTAAAACCTGTTAAAACAATTTTTGAAAAACATTTTGGTTACACACTTGATGTTTAGAATAGGACTTAAAACAAACATTTTTAACTTGTTTGATGTGTTTTCATTACATTAATTTAGATAAAGATCATCCAAAACACTCATTATCATATTGATCAATCTCATGTTACGAGATTGGAAATCTACAAAATTTGTAAAGAAATCCGTTTCCAAAAGGATTAAGAAGCCAAAGAAACCTCTCAACCACAAGAAATTATTGAAGAAACAAAAATTCTTATATCAAAGTCGAAAAGTTTTACTTAAATATAGAACTTTTCTTCATAGGTATCATGATTGTGTTAGAGGTCTTTCAGATGATTATGCCATAGAGCCCTTGTATTCACAAGCTTATTTTCAAAGAAGAGCCCTTTCTCAAAGGCATAACCATAGTCAACGCATCCGTTTTAGTTATATTCCCCAACCAGCAATCGAATACTCTACTCGTCCAAATCAAATCTTACAATAGAGAACTTAGAAAACATTAGGCATCTATCATTAAATCCATCTTTTTACAAAGCCATGATCAAAACTTCATAAAGTGCAACAACCATCCTTTTCTAGATCTTTTGCTTATATTCCCACCAACAGGATTTTCATCCTTTCACTTAGGGAACAACACAAGCTACAAGATTAGAAAATTTTGTATAAGTCATAGAATTTTCATTCTATCTTGACCTTCATACATACCACATCAATTGCACTATTTAACTCTTTTGATCAAAAGCGAGTAAAATTTTGATACAAATCTATGCCTGTCTTCACAAGATCTCAAAAACAAATGGAAAAAGACGAGGGAGAAACTACAACTAGTAAAATGGGTGATCGAAATGAAAAAGAAGAGGAAACATTTAATCTTGATGAGATAACGGAAGAAAAGCTTCAAGAAGCAGAACAAGATCCTCAATTCCATACTCTTATGGAGAGAATCCTAGAACGTAACAAAGAAAAATATTTTCTTACATTAGCTAATCAAGGAGCTAAGTTGCCTCACACCTTTGACATAGAGGGGATTA
Organism: Sequoia sempervirens; assembly: GCA_007258455.2. NCBI lineage: Eukaryota > Viridiplantae > Streptophyta > Pinopsida > Cupressales > Cupressaceae > Sequoia > Sequoia sempervirens. The sequence goes on from VDFB02193867.1 coordinate 176,541,796, forward strand.
AACAAAATCCTGAAAATCCTCCTAATGACTTTAGTGCTCTTAACCAACAGATAAAAGAATTACAAGGGAAAATAAAGGAAATGCAAGGAGGTACAACAAAGAAATATGTTTTGGAAGACATATCTCCTTATCCATTTGATAGGAGTCTTCAAATGATTCCATTTCCAAAACATTGCGAAATTCCTAAGTATGATAGGTATAATGGAAAAACTGATCCCATAGACCATGTTAGGGATTTCCGAAACATGAGTCTTGAATTCGCCTATGATGATACTTACTTGATGCGATTATTTCCACGAAGTTTAGGCGTACAATCCATGGAGTGGCTTTCAAAAATCACTCCACCTATTAAAACTTTTGAGGAGTTGATAAATCAATTTATCTCACAATACTCCTACAATATTCAACATCAAATAACAATGCTTGATCTTTGTAAAGTGAAACAAAAAGTAGGAGAACCCTTTACTATATTTTTACAAAGATGGAGAAGGTTATTTGCACGATATTCTCGTCCTATTCCTGAAAAGGAAAAGATGGATATTTTTATCAATAGCCTTGATCCAGAATTAAGCTATAGGCTTAACCTTCATTGTCCTCATAACTTTGAAAAACTGATTGAAAATGCAATCACTATTGAAGGGGCCTTGGTTAAAAGGGGAGTGATAAAACTTGATAATCCAAGTACATCAAATCAAAACAACGATAAAACAAGGTTTTGGAATAGAAACAAAAATGTTGTTAATGATGGTATAGTGGATGCAAATAATTTACGAACAAGGCCATCCGTTTTCAATCTATCAAGTGTTCCAAGAAACAATTCACAAGGAAATACAATACAACAAGGAAACAACAATCAACAAGGACAAATTTCCAAGCAAGAGAACATGACTAATCAAAATACCAATCAAAATCATGGTAATTTCAATAATAATCTTGGCAATACCCAAATATCAAATCCGTCTAGACCTTCATTCTTTTCAAATCGACGGACTTTTACTGCTTTGGGTCAATCTCTTGAATCTGCTCTCAAGGAACTTCTTGATAATAAGGTTATCACTTTACCACCACAAAGAGATTATGAGCCACAAGTTAAACCACCATCATGGAATGACTCGTATTATTGCAATTATCATCGATGTAAAGGCCATAGGACAAACAATTGTCAAGCTTTGAAAAATCTAGTACAAGATTTAATTGACAATGGTACTATTACAATTGAGGGACATCATACCAATGATGATCATCAAGCATTCAAAGATCCTTTTCCAAATTACCAAAAGGGGGAAACATCGGATACCAAAGCCAAAAGCATACATAATGTTGAAGACAATATAATCCGCCATATTTACACAGATGATAATCGGATTAATGTTATCAAAATTAAAGAAAAACAAGAATATCAACAGGTTAATGTAACAACAAGAGGTCAAGCAAAGGTTGTTTTAAAAGGAAGTTCATCTAAAACAACTATTTCTTCTCCAACTCAATATAATCTGGTTGATCAATTGAGAAAAACATCAGCTCAAATTTCTATTCTTGAACTTCTTAAAATATCCCCTATACACAAAAATATTTTAGAAGAAGCGCTTGTGAACACAACTGTTGATACTGATCTAGATGCAAACAGATTTCAAGCCATGGTAGGACATTTGTCTTCCCCCACTTGTCTTTCATTTTCCGATAAAGATGATGCTTCTATGACACATCCACATAATTCCTCGCTCTATCTTGAAGTCATGATCCATAAACATCGAATTAGACGTGTCTTAATAGATGGAGGAGCCGGTTTGAATATTTGTACCTTAAAATTGATAAATGCCTTAGGAATTTCAGAAAATGAAATTGATTCACGAAGGAAGATAACCATTAAGGCATATGATGATGAAGAAAGAGCTTCTAAGGGATTAATATTGCTACCTATCAGAGTGGGACCTGTTGTGAAGAATACTTTTTGTCAGGTTCTAGATCGAGATTTGTCTTATAACATACTTTTGGGTCGTCCGTGGATTCATGATATGCAGGCCGTACCATCAACATATCATCAATGTATCAAGTTTCCATATGATGGACAAGAAATAACCATACAAGCTGATTACAATAGTACCCAAACTTGTTCCAATCTTAGGGTGAGTCAAGATGTCTTTGTGCCACACAATAGAGAAGCTCTTGTTGTTTCTTCTTCTAATCTACAAGTCCAATTGCAAGAATTGACAAACAATCTTGATACTAAACTGAAGTTTAAAGACAAAGGGGTAGGTGAATATTCACTATCTCTTTCTACTTTACCTCCTTCTCCAAGATCACATGGTTTACCAAATCAAAAAAGATTGTGACTCCTTCTACATCTCAAACTTCCGTGCCAATCACAAAGTTTGATGGAAAATTCATTAGAGCTAATACCACTGAAGAAGAAGCTGAAGATAGGGACATCCTAAATTGGCTATACAAAGATGAAGATGAATCTCTTTTACACATTAAGTTACCTAAAGAACAATATGGTAAAGGGTACGCTATCATGCAAAAGATGGGTTATGAAGGCAATGGTCCTATAGGGAAACGAAGAGAAGGAATTGTGGAACCAATTCAGCCTATTTCAAAGCATTCAAGTGATAAAACAGGACTTGGATATGGTAAAGATAAAGAAGAACTTACTTCACAGCAGACATCATTAGTTCACAAAGGAGAATCCGTGTCAGATAAATCTCATGAATCAGTTTTCCAATTGCAAAATAGTTCAGATACTGATTCTAATGAATATGAATGGGACACCATTTATAATGATGAATTCTGGAAGGATAAACAAGTTGATACTATACATAAATATGCACCTGTTCTTATACAAGGAGAAGGTTCAAGGCCTCCACTCGATTATATTTTACAAAGCGATCATGACTCAAGTGAGGAAGAATCAGATTCTAACGAGATGGATAATCAACAGGAGAATACCATCACAGACCTTGTTTACCATGAGGATGACAACCACATCATGACTTTGACAATTCAAGACCTTACCCAACCTAATGATCCTATGCCTTTAGTTTATCCAGAACTTATAGATTGGGACATTGATGCACCTATCCATATTCCTACATTCAGTAATGATGAAGATGTTATAACTTTCCTTTGTTCCTCAAATGAAGAAAACAATTGTTTCATTCAAGAATCTTATACTCATAATTTTGACAAGGAGAGTGTCAAGTCTCTTAGCTGCAAAATAAATGAAATAAAAGATGGATCTATTGATGAAAACCGAAAAAAGGCAGTGATAGATCAAAACAAAAGAAAAATAAAGAGCGAATCTGACAGTGAAAACCTTTCTGAGGCATTGAAGGATGAGAAACTTGACACTCTTCCCAAGTATTATCATGAAAGATCTTCTATTTTGATTGAACCAACAGAATCAATCAACATAAGTACACCAGAGCAGCCAAAAGTTTTGCAAATTGCAGCATCATTAACAGTTGAAGAAGTCCAGAAATTCATGCAATTCTTGAAGGATAATCAAATTAACTTTGCTTGGTCATATGCTGATATGCCAGGGTTAGATCCTAATCTGATAATGCATCATTTATCTATCAAACCTGGGATAAAACCTGTAAAGCAAAAGCTCAGAAAGATGCATCCACATGTTGCATTATTGGTCAAGGAAGAATTAAAGAAGCTTTTAGATGTTGGATTCATTCGAACTATTGACTATGCAGAATGGATTTCAAACATTGTACCTGTTTCAAAGCCAGATGGAAGGATCAGAGTTTGTACAGATTTCAGGGATTTAAATAAAGCATGCCCTAAAGATGATTTTCCTTTACCTAACATAGATTTGATTGTAGACTTAACTGCTGGTCATGCAATGTATTCATTAATGGATGGATTCTCAGGATACAACCAGATAAAAATTGCACCAGAAGATCAAGATAAAACAGCGTTCACATGTCCTTGGGGTACTTATTGCTGGAATGTCATGCCATTCGGGTTAAAGAATGCTGGAGCTACTTATCAAAGAGCAATGACAACTATTTTTCATGATATGATGCATACATTCATGGAAGATTATGTTGACGATTTACTTGCTAAATCTCATACACGAGATGAACACCTAGAAATATTGTCAAAAATATTTGTCAGAATGGAAAAATTCAATGTTCGACTGAATCCAAAGAAATGTGTCTTCGGTGTTACATCTGGAAAACTCCTAGGGTACATTGTTTCAGAAAAGGGTATAGAAGTTGATCCAGAAAAGGTACAAGCTATAATGGACATGCCTCCACCACGAAATATCAGTCAATTAAGATCCTTGCAAGGAAGATTACAGTCCATCAGAAGGTTTATAGCTCAACTGGCAGACAAAAGCTTGCCATTCACACATCTATTGCATAAAAATGTTCCATTTAAATGGGATGACAAATGTGAAGCAACATTCAATCAGATTAAGCAATATCTTACACATCCACCAGTTCTAATTCCGCCTATTCCAGGAGAGCCGCTTATACTCTATATTTCAGCAACAGAAGTATCTTTGGGTGCATTGCTAGCACAAGAAGACTCTACAGGTAAAGAAAGGGCTATATATTATATCAGCAGAACCTTAACAAGACATGAGTTAAACTACAGTTTCATTGAAAAAGCTTGTCTTGCAGTAGTGTTTGCTTCTCAAAAGTGGCGACATTATATGTTGACTCATACAGTTAAGCTGATAACAAAGATAGATCCATTGAAATACCTATTAAGTAGAGCCACTTTAATAGGAAGACTTGCAAAATGGGTAATGATCTTAAGTGAGTTTGATATTCACTATATAGATCGAAAAGCGATTAAAGGACAGGTCATTGCAGATCAGTTAGCTGAAGCTCCTTTACAAGAAGACAATCCAATGCATATTGAGTTTCCTGATGCAGATGTCTTTACAGCAACAATTCAGAGACCATGGGCATTATACTTTGATGGATCTTATACACAATATGGCTCAGGGGCAGGGATTCTTTTTGTTACACCTGAAGGACATACCATCTCACGATCATATCGGTTGATGTTTCCTTGCACAAATAACATAGTAGAATATGAGGCATTACTCATAGGATTAAAGATAGCTTTGGAATGGCAGATTACAGAGCTAGAAGTTTATGGTGATTCACAACTTATCATTAATCAAATTAATGATGATTATCAAACCAAAGATGATAAGTTGCTACCATACAAAACCATGGTGGATGATTATAAGAAATATTTTGTGTCAATTAAGTTTTCACAAATATCAAGAATTGACAATAAAGCTGCAGATGCAATGGCTACCATTGCTTCTTAATTACAAATATCAGAAGATCAAACCAAGTATGAATTCGTGGTGGAACAATTGTTTTCTCCTGCATATGATAATCCTGAAAACCAAGTTATATGTCATTTGACTGGTTCAGATTCACCCTTATATGGCAAAACATATACATATTTGAAAGATAACATCTTGCCTTCAGATTTATCCCGAAACCAAAAACGGAATTTCATTCGTCAATCATCCCGTTATACTTTAATTGCCAATATCCTTTATAGACGTGGTCTTGATGGTACACTCCTTAGATGTCTTGAACGTGACGAATCTGAAAAAGCCTTACAAGAGGTTCACGGTGGTATTTGTGGAACTCACTCAAGTGGTTTGACCTTAGCGAAGAAACTTGTCAGAATGGGATACTATTGGCCTACCATGGAGCAAGATTCTTTTACTTTTGTTAAGAAGTGTTCTAAATGCCAGATCCATGGGAATCTTATTCATGCACCTGCACAAGAATTGCAGCCTTTTATTTCAACATGGCCCTTTTCTCAGTGGGGATTAGATCTTGTTGGAAAAATACATCCTTCATCGTCAAATGGTCATAAGTTTATCATCACAGCTACTGAGTATTTTACAAAATGGATTGAAGCTGTTCCTCTAACAACAGTGACTGGTAAACAGATATCTTCATTTATCCTGAATTACATTATTTGTAGATATGGAATTCCTAATTCTATTGTTACTGATAATGGAAGACCTTTTAAGAATCAGGATGTTGATGAACTTTGTGAAAGATTTCATATCCAACACAGGTACTCTACACCTTATTATCCACAGGGTAATGGTCAAGCAGAAGCTTCTAACAAAACCATTTTGAAGATATTGAAGAAGACAATAAATGATGCTGGATGTGATTGGCATGTTCAACTCAACCCAGCTTTGTGGGCATATAGAACTAGTATTCGCACACCAACAGGAGCTACACCATATGCTTTAGTCTATGGAGCAGAAGCGATCTTACCATTGGAAGTTGAAATACCTTCGCTTAGGGTTTCACTTAAGGGATTGATAAGTGATGAAGACTACCGAGTTTCTCGCCTTCAAGAACTCGAACTGTTAGATGAAAGACGCCAACATGCAGCTGATCACTTGAAAGGTTATCAACAAGTCATGTCTCGTAGTTATAACCACAGAGTTAAGCCACGGGCATTTCAAGTGGGTGACTTAGTTTTGAGGGAAAATCCACGTAATCAGCAAGATAGAGAAAAGAAAGGCAAATTTGAACCTAATTGGCTTGGTCCATTTGTTATTGTAGCAGCATATGGTTCTGGAGCATATCAGTTATCCACATCAGAGGGGGACCTGTTTGAAGAGCCAATCAATAGTATTCATCTTAAGAAATTCTATGTCTAAAAAGTCCTGAAAAAATCAAAAAAATCATAAAAAGTCCTGAAAAAATCAAAAAAATCATAAAAAGTCCTGAAAAAAATCAAAAAAATCAGAAAAATCTTGAAAAAGTGCAATAAAAACAAGTGGTGAAAACTTGGCAAACAAGCGCTACTTGTGATCGAAATGGGCTCCTCCATTTATTAGTTTATGTCTTATTTTCACTTTAGGCATCATTCATCCACGTCTATCATCTGTAAATATCTTTCATTATCCATACCATGTAGTGGGAATCTTTAGGTTTCATCATGGCTTGATGAAATTTGTACATATCTTTTATCTTTAGGTTGTGTTTACATTGGGGGCAAAACGCAGAAACATACAAAAGAGGGGCAACGAGCTTTCAAAATATCACAAGCAGACAAATAACAGCTTGATAAAACAAAACGAACATTGTCAAATCAACTCAATCACAAACATGTTTATGCCAATAACATGATCCAAACAACTATCGAAGTGAGAATATCAATGATGATAACCAAATTGGATGATCTTAATCTGAATAAATGTTTGAAATGCCTTAAGCCGGATTTGAATGGTTGTTTGATTTTTTTTATCATATCTCTGGAGTAATTCGATGATGTACTGAACTAGAAAAGCAAGGAAGGAGTATGATTTTTCTTTGTCTTCTGTTTGTGAGGAAACTCATTAGTACTATGCAAATTGGTCGCGAGACATGCTCTACTATGGATCATGGATGACATTTCAGAATTTGCACGGGAAAAGGGTTAACTCTTGTCTGTTTATGCAAGCAATACTCAGGTCATCTTGGTTCAATTATACCTAGATGCTTGTATTAACTTGCTATATTAAAAATCATGAAAGCAATACTCAGGTCATCACTGGTGCTAACATACCCTTTGATGCTTGTATTAACTTTCAACATTTCAAAGCTCTATGATGATATAAAAAGCATACATAAGCTCTCCAAATGGCAATATTGTATGAATGTCCTGCATGGTTAGTATAGATTGCATTCATGTTAGAATTTGCATCTTGCATTCATAGATTCCTAAAAGCTGCCAAAAAAATAAAATAAAAAATAAAAATAAAAAAAAATCAAAGATTTATATCTCTTCAAATATGACTGAGTATATTTTGACATTCACAAAACATCATACATTCATTCATTTATCATAAGCATCATTTCATAAATTATTGCATTAGAAAAACATTTATCATAAACATCATACATTCATTCATCTCATAAAATCATGTATATAAATATCATAAATCATGAAGCCATCATATAGTACACATCATATATATATATCATGTAAAATCATCTCTGCATTTCATATATCTCAAAATGAATGTCAAAATGTACAAGGATGTCAAACTACAAATGATATAATATCATCAAAAATGTGATCATCTAACGGTGTATACAAAATGTCTCAACAGAATGTCATGAAAGAGATCATATTCAATGCACTAGGCAGAGCTATCCTGTGATGGAGCTGGCCTAGGACCTGTACCACCTACCCCTGATGGACCTGTATCACCTGCCCCTGATGGACCTGTATCACCTGCCCCTGATGGACCTGCTCCGCCTGACCCCGGTGGCCCTCTAGGAGGTAATGGCTATGTCACACCCATGCTGGTAGTACGAGAGCGACCATGAGTAGATCGTGACTAAGTGTAGCTCTCTCTCTGCTCAGCTGGGACTGCATCATGATATCTGGTGTGATAAAACTCTGCCTCTCGAGTAGCCCTCGTAACCTCTCTCATCATATCACCTGGCAAAGTGCTACCTGCCACTCTCTGTAGGCTATCTGCTAAGGCAATGGCCTGCTCACCCCGCTGTCTAGCCGCATCTCTCTTGGCAGTGATCGAAGTCACCTGACCCTGCAACTGTGAAATCAAGGCCTGTGCCTGTGATAGCTGAGCCTGCAAGCTCTGTACTGTGCTCTGCAAAGAGGATATCTGACTCACTACTGTCGGATCCACTGACGGAGATGGGTTAGTATGCCTCATCCGTGGTCCACCTCTGCCTGCACTACCTCCTCTGCCACCTCTCCTGCCACCTCTCCTGCCGTCTCTCCTGCCACCCCTACCATCACCACCATCATCTCCATCTGAGTCATCATCTCCACTACCCTCCTCGTCCTCACTGTCCTCTGAATCATCATCACCTGACTCTGAGTCTCTCTGTCGACGTCTCTGTCCAATGACAGGAGCAACAGCCTCATCAGGATCAAACATACGTGGAGGAGGATGCTGTAAAACATACTGACATACTCTGGTGTCGCCCCTGCATCCAGAACATCCGCCTGGTAGTCCCACATCTGTGCTCCTAAACTGATGAACTCTGCAACAGCTGCATCATAAGAGATCCGTGGGCCCCACACTGCAAGCTCTGCCTGTCGCCGTGCATAAATAGCTGAACCAACAGGCATACCCTGAGTCTGACCAAACTGTCACAATACACGTCCAGCAAGAAATATCTCCAAGATCCATGTGGTCCATCCAATCAAAAATCTGGAAGTGCATACAAAGGGCATCTCCCTCGCATCCTCTGGCCATGGCTCACAATCCAAATATGGCCTCCAGCATACTGTATCCAAACTATCCAACAGCCGCTGCCAATACACTAGTTTTCCCAGTCTAGGCTGAGCAATAATATGTGCATATCTCCATCTGTATGCTCAACCAGCTGGTCGCTTTCCTCGAGTCAATGGACGTAACACTGCAAAATGCTCCCATGCCCATATCTGTAATAATGAGCATCCAACCGCAAAACTCTGGCCTCTACCATATACGATGTGATGTAGCTCGTCATATAGGTGGGCTAGCATACAGGTACCCCATGCATATCGCGTGCCCTGCATCACCATGCTCTCTAAGACACGACCCCATCCGATCGTGAACCCCTTCGACCTATGGTCAGGGCACAACACACCTCCAATGAATCCTGCAAGTACAGCTGGTAGTGGTGGATAGGCATCTGTAATCTCACCCCATGGGATGAAGTACCCAGCAATCTGATCATCTCTGAATATCCGTCTCAAAGCAAGAGTACCTCCAGCCTCTCGTCTGTCAAAAACAACAATCTCTCCCATCACTGGGATCCGTAGGATGCGATATACGTCCTCGGGAGTCACTGTAATCTCGCCGGTCAGTAAATGAAAGGTGTTGGTGTCGCTATGCCACCTCTCTGCAAGTGCTGTCAATAGAGCCCTATTGAGGCGAACCTCGGGCATATCAAGTAATGAAGTCAAACCACAAGCATCGATCACATCTCTATCAGACTGTAATAAATGAGGAATCAATGACCATGTGCTCGGGAAAGTCTCTCGTACCTGCAAGACACCTAGTCTCTCCTGCTCACATACATCATCAAAACAACATCAATATCAAATCATCTTAACGTATCAATGAATCAATCAAATTATTTGTTTTTCATCATCATGGAACGCAAATAATCAACATCAAGTTTCTTTCTAACAACTTTAGGAGAAAACTTATCTATCCTATTTGTTTTTAACAACTTTAAAAACAAATTTATCAACTCCTATTTGTTCTCCAACAATTTGGGAAACAAATTTATCATGTGGAACAAAAAGCGCTACAGAACTAATTGTGGGCGCTACAAAATTCCTTATCAGCGCTAAAGAAACTTTTGCGCTACAGAATCAATCAAGAGCGCTACAAAACTTATCATATGCGCTATGAAATATTTTGCGCTACAAGACATATCAAAAGCGCTGTAATAAGTTTCAAGTGCGCTAAGAAATCAATCGCGCTACAATACATATCATATGCGCTACGAAATAGTTCACGGGCGCTACGACATTGTATGCGCTATGGAAAATTTCAAATGCGCTACGATATGCCTTAAGGGCGCTACAATATTAAACGCGCTACGAAAATTATTACATGCGCTACGATACACTTTAAGAGCGCTAAAACTCAATGTTTTTAAATTAAAACATTAAAAACGTGCGCAAAACAAAATTTTCGAAAGACAGGAATTTGCGAGACACATACCGGAGGTCCGTAGTGCGCTGGCCGCTGATGACGTCAGATACGCTTGAAACGGTGCAGGTGAACTGGAAGTGCCATGATTATCCACTTAGAGCTCAATATTTGCAAATTTTACTAGGTTAAAATTGAAAATGACATGGAAAATGACATTTTTAACCTATATAATGGAAAAATTGGGGCATTTTATCATATTTTAACATACCAGGGGCAATTTCTTTATCAAATTTTCATTTCATATCTTATCAGGGCAATTTCTTCATATCATAAGTTTCGAACGATAAATCGATATCTTTAAAATCATCAAAATTCAAAAATTCAAAAAATAAAAAATCAAATATCGATTCATCGTTCGCGGGGGCATACATCTATCAACATTTCAAATCAATATTTGGGGCAAAATTTCAAAATTCTTTGAAGTAATGCGTAAAACACATCACTTCAAAGAGGGGCAAAATGTATACACTTAAAAATGGTCATATCACATTGTCTGGTAATTAATTAAATATTTTTAATATTTAATTAAAATCTTTTGATTCTATCTACATATAAATAAATTTAAATAATTTATTTATATTGTTCATGATTTCATTTCGATTAAATATTTAATCACCTTTTCATATTCATTTCTTAATTAATTAAATAAATGTTACAATTTATTTATATTAATTATCATATAATTTTAGTTTGAATATTTTATTCAAATAAAGATTAAAATATTATAATTCTTCTAAATATCATTTGTGATTAAATATTCTAAAATATTTGATTATTTCCTCTAATCCAATATTCATTTTTAAATCATTTCAAAATTCCTCCAATTCAATTAAAAAAATCTATTCATAATTAAATATTTCCAAAAATATTTAATTAAATTCTTCTAAATATTTCAAAAATCTTCTAAAGCCACATCATGATTAAATATTACCAAAATATTTAATTAATTCTTCTATAGTTTTCAAAAATCAAAAATCAAATATCAAAAGCAATAAATGAAATTAAATAATTTTATTTATTTAATTTGGGATTTATCTTCAACTCCCGGGAAACAAACTGCCAAAACAGAAAATTAAATTTCTCTGTTCCTGTGCAGGTTTGTTCCCGTGGGTTGAAGACAAGCTTCCATTCTTCTCTCCAACCTCTCAACCTCCCCCATTTTCTTCTCAACCTCTCAATCTCTCACCATTCAAACTACCAGACAATTCATAGCCATAGATTCTTGCCAGCAAGGATGAAGCCTGCAAAAATCTATAAATACAGCTGCCGGGAGCTCCAAAAGATATAGAATTTTAAGCAAGTAAATTATAGGCAAATTGCAAGTAGCATTAGCATTCATAGAGCATTTTCATAGCAATAGCATAGAATCATAGCATAATAGCAGTAGAATCATGATACATCTCACTCACAGCCCCTGTGCATAATCATAGCCCCTGTCCATATCCGTATCAATAATTTCACTTTCATCAACATATAGAATAGTTTTCCTTTGCATACTCGTTCTGCAGCAGCCATTTGGAGAAGCTTACATCAATCTGAGAGCAAAAGCTTCAAAAGAATCTCTGTGGATAGAGAAAAATGGGACAGCACTGAAGGATTTTGTTTTAATTTAGTTCAATTTCTTTAGTTTAAGGTTTCATTTAGTGTTTTATGTTTTGTTTTACATTTCAATTAAGCATATACACAAATCCAATGTCTTCTTAAAAGAAGATTGTGTAAAAGATCATGAGGCATAACATAAATAGGATTTTGTAATATAGCCTTTCCAACTATAATAGGAAAAGTAATCACAACACACAATTTCTTTCCTACATTGTCAAATCCTTAAATCAATAAGGAATTAGGCTTAATTTTGTATTTATCCATACCATGTTTATCCAAAAGGTTCATGTTGCACACGTTAAGAGTTGAGTCATTATTGAAAAAGGGTTCTTTTTATTCCTACCCTCTTGAAGATCTCTACTATCATGAAGGCATCATTTTTATTTCTCATTTCAAAAGGAGGAACTTCATGTTGATGAAAATTAATGTCTACATTAATCGTATTCATTCCTAGAATGAAAGATGTTACATCACTTGCATTATTATTAGATGGAATCACAACTTGTTACAAGGATGTTTGAAGCATAGTTTAATAATTAGGCGAATTATGAATTAGGTCCCATAGGGATATCTTTGTCAGAGTATTCTTAATTTTTTCAACAAGATCATACTCATTTCTAGTATGTGAAGGCAAGCGAGAAGCACTAGGAAAGATGGGTTTAGGCAAAGGTAAGGATGTTGAATTTGTTTTTCTTGATTGTGGATTGTTTCTAGTATTATATGTATGGGAAACTATATTGTAACTCGATTGTTGCAACACATTATTTGTGGTATTTCAAGGATGAAAATGGGTTTGTTTTGAGTTTGAGATTTTTTTGAAGGTGGGTATAGGATGAGATGAGGTTGAGTCACATTAACTTATATTTGTTTCAGTTTGTTGTAATAAGCCTTAGTGTGTGAATCTTGTGAGATGAAATAATAAAGCACTTCATCTAACATGTCAAATTCATCAATACTAAAAGGATTGAGGGTTAGGTTAACTTGGTGTATAGGAGAAAATTTGCACCCCTTCATAAAATTTCCCTTTCACATACCCTCACCTTAGAAAATAAAATCCAAAGGAAAAATTCCACATCACCCACCTAGCTTCCATCCACCTACCATTTTTCCTATATGTCGGTGAGAGAATATTTATCGGGGATGCATGCATGGCATGTAGATGTCCATGTAGTGTGTTGTTTCCCTCGATGGATTCCTGCATCTAAAGTTGGCAGAGAAATTACACACCCAATTGGAGTCAAATTGTAATGTCCCTCTTCAACCAACTAACCTAAAAAAAATATATTCTTCTCATCCCACCTTCAAAAACATTCTTCATTCATTCATTTCATCTTTTACCAATCTTCTAGTGATCTTCTACACATTCACTTCATCTCTCTTAGCAGTTCATTCACATTCTCAAGCATTGCAACACTTCATTGTGAGCATTGTAGAAGCATTAACACTCACTCAAATCTGCATTGCAAGTGTAAGGTAGCCATAGAAGTGTGGGCTTGGAGTCTTGCAAGAGCTCCCTTCATCACTGCTATGATTATGGTGACTTTTCCAAGTCCATAGCTTGAATTCTTCCTCCATTATTTAGTGAGCTTTTGGGTGGAGGTGGTAATGCTTCACTCCTCTCCTTTGTGATTTGATAGAGTAGAATTTGTATTTTGTAGTGTTCATTGCAATGATTTATACTTTATTTATCAAATATTCTACTTCATTTCTTTCTCATTTTCTGTGGAGGTGGAACCACCAAAACGGGGGTCTAACTGAGGTAGGCCCCTATATAGCCCCAACAATTCTCCCATATTTCTTGTGTGTAGGTGAACATGTGTGTGGAGCTACCTAGAAAATAGGAACTTTTGTGAGATAATCTTTGTCACCCTAGCTTTTATCTACTTTCTTTATCATCTTCATCTTTATTTCCTATATTTTCTCATTTTGTTTTTCTTGTCAAGATCTACTAGCTAGGCTATTAGTAAGTTTTTAGGTAGTTTTTATTATACTTCATGTTTTTTGGTCATATGGACTCTAGTGTGATAGAGAGATGCTAGTGCACCACGCTATCATCCTAGAATCTCGATGTCATCCTTGGATAGACAGCTATCTGAGGTGTAGTACTAACTCCAAAAACTAGCTCTCCTAACCTAAACCTGAAGCTCGAGTCTATAGAGTGACATAAGTACTACATAGTGATCTTCATTGGCATTCCTCATCCTAAAACATCCCTTAGAGTGAGGTAAGTTAGGGGATCCCTCTACTCTTGGCTCTCCGCGACTTGGGGCCTTGACATGGTTAGTCCCCCTCTCTTACATTTTTGGTGAACTTGACATGAAGAACATCTTTCCATTCACCTATGTTGAAACTTTTCCCCCATGCCTGGTGGTTGTCGTAACCCTAAGTGTTGTGAAGATTTATGAGCATCACAACCTAGTCCACAGCTTCTAGGTGTGTTTTTAGAAGAAGTGTACAAAACTTACGAATGGAGAAGATGAAGGTCACTTGTAGTTTCACCTCCAATTTCTCTATTGGTTTAGCTAATGATTTTACCACTATTTTCCCTATAGGCTTCACTAACAAGATGGGTTTCATGGATGAGACCAATCACATTCCTAATCCTCTAGCATCCCCTATGGCTTCATCCATGGACAACGATGAGGCTATGCATGCCCCTACGTAATTTTTTTTTTCATTGGATAATGGATTAGTAGACCTTCTAAATCATTTGGAGAAAGGACCAAACATGGCGAGAGTTGCTAGGCTTACTAGCAAAGTGAGACATTTGTTATGGAATGATCAAATAGGCATAGAGTTATTACATGGCCTTACTGATCTAACCAAAGCTTATGTCCCTCCGTATAAGACTAGATTAGGTACTACCTGAGGGGAAGTGCTCAATACCTATGAAAGATAGATAGTTGTTTCAATGCCTACCACATCTATATACATAGCCAAAATGGGCCCCTGGATCATTGTCTCTTTTTCTTCTCAAAATCCCCCCACTATCGAGGCGAGTAAAACACCCATTAGGTTCACCTTAACCCATCCTACTACCCCTAATGGTGGGGGCCCTGATGGAATGAGCGGTGATGGATTTGGTAGTGGCGGTGGTACTAGTGGAGGAGGCCTTGGTGGAGGTCATGATGGTGGTTTTAGTAGTGGAGGTGGCTCCAATGGAGACCCTACCAATGGTGGGGGCTCTGACGGTGGTCAATGTAGTGGCCTTAGAGGTGGTTTTGGAAGTGGTTCTAGTAGAAGTGATTCCAAAGGCTCCACTGGCTCGTTGTCATCTACTGACCCTATTTTGAATGTCATGCTTCAGAATATGGGTTGTATGCAAAAATAGCTAGCGATTCTCTCCTAGGCCTCAGCCTAGTTTATCTTTCAACCATTTTTCTAGCATAGCCCATTGTCGGTAACAATTCTAAGTACTCCCTTCCCACAAGGAATAGAGATTCTCAAATTTGAGAAATATGATGACAAAGGGGACCTTTAAATGCATGTTTTTGCATTTAATTCCATGTGTACAAACTTCTTCCATCATAATGCATTGATGTAAAAATTATTTCCTCGATCTCTTATAGATACAACACTAGAGTGGTACTATTCCTTAGCTAGCAACTCTATCTTCTCATTTGATCAAATTGTAAATCAGTTGTCTCCAATAGTTCCAAGCTAACATCAAATCAAGGATGACCTTTTTGGATCTCATCTAATGCAAGAAAGGGGATAACAAGAAGATAATTGATTTCATAGTGCGATACCAAGTGCTATTTTCACAGATCTCATACTTGCTGTCCAATTCTGATGTGCAGAAGGTCTTCATAGGAAACCTATAGAGACCATGGCAGGAAAATTTTTCCCTTATGAAACATCCCTCTTTTGTGCATCTATGTGTAGCCCTACAAGAATATTAGTAGATGGTAGTTCATATTAGGGGATCCTCCTCACACTCCCATTAAAAAGGAAGATCTATTGTGTCGATCTTAGGAAAAGGTGAGGTTGTTGCGAATGCAGTAGCCACAATGAATGATAATGGCCTCATATGGAACAAAAAGTTCACAAAGCTAGAAAAATCTTATTCTTCCATCTTGCAAATGTTATTGAAGGATAAGATCATAACCTTGGAGAACCCTTGACCTCTCAAGGAACCTTACCATAATTATTATTATGCAAATACCTTCTTTTAGTACCATCAAGTCAATGAACATGATACCAAACGTTGTATGCATCTACGTCACAAGATACAGGACCACATCAAGGATGGTACTATTCATCTCAATGGGAGTAAACAAAATACAAATGAATTAGTGGCAAAAGAAAATAGTGAGTTGAAAATATACATGGACCCATTTCCATCACATTTTTCTAACTTAATTATTGATCCCTTCAATTCTACCACTTAGCTCTCGACATACATTAACATGGGCATGATTACTCATTCCACGCAACCTACGACTAGTTCGCTAGACATGACATTCACCTCGCAGGACCTTCCCTTAAATAAAAATCCATCTCCCCTTTACATTATCACTTGCCTCAATGGGAACATTGTGAAGGGAGTCTTAGTCAACCCTTTGAGTCAACTGAATGTTATCACAAAGGAGACGTTGTGGTTGAATTCATTGCAAAAGGAGTATGAAGAAACAAAAGCTATCATTTGTACACACGATGGCCTCTCTATCAAGCATGTGTCACCAAAAATTGTGTACTCTTTAACAAAGAGACAATTTTGCAATTAATTTGGTCCTATTTTAGACACCCTTCCATCAATCACCCCTTAAAAATTATATTTATAGGCCCCTAATGCTCATGATTTTGGACTTTAAGGCCTATTTCACTCATAAATAATACAAATCCCAACAAGAAACATTCAAACCACTCAAATTTCATAAAACCCACCTCAAAAATCCCTGGTGGGAATAAGTCTCCCAAGGTGGCAACTTAGTCCCTTTTGAGTTATTTTTCACTTTTGAGCAGAAAAATCACCTACTTAATTCAAATCCTTGAGGGATGTTGGCCTGTGAAGTTAAAATAATGAATAATTTTGTGTTAATGCCTATAAATACATGTTTTTAGGTCATTTTTTCATAACATTAAGTCATTTTCATCAAGAAAAATCTAAAGTCAAGAGCTAAATATCTTTCACAAGAGGATTCTTTAGTCTTTCTACAACAAAGTTGAAGCTTTAAGGCAGCAAGCTAGGGTTTTTGTAGGTCTTCAAGCTCACTTTTTTTTCAAGATTTTACATTGCAAAGGGCTTATCATGGATGCCTATGGAGAATCATAGAGAAATCTAGGTTGAGGAGATGCAACTAGCCATCAAATCAAGCCTAAAGACTTGTTTTCAAAGTGTTTCCATCTTCCATTTTCTCTTTATCTTTAGCCTAAGGAAGGTTTGCATGTCATTTAGATTCATTTCTAATGTGATTTAATGTCTCTTACGATGATTCTTTCATTTTTCTAAACCCATTTATGCATCTTATTCTTATACATTAGAATAGGGTTACATCTTATTTTCAAAATTCCTAGTCTTAAACACACTTAGGGCTAGGTTTTTATGCAGATTTTATCTTTTCCAAGGTTTAAATACCATTTATGAGTTTGACCAAGGAAAACCCCCCATTAGAAATCAATTTATATTCTCTTTTGTAGGTAATTTTGCAAATTCAAATCTAGGTTTCCATCAAAAAATAGAGTGCAGATTATGGGCTTCCATTTCCACTTTCAAATTTGTAGAAAATTCAAAGTGGAATAATTCACCAATAGTGGTGACTTAGTCCCACTGTACTGGTTTTTCAAATATTTTTTTACAGTTTCATATACCCATATAGCAGAAATATCTTTCTGGACAGTTTCCCTGATCTAAGACTAAGTTGCCCAGCTTGGCATAAGTGTCCAAGTTGGCTCAAAAATAAAGTTTTCTAGAATTCCAAAGGTCTCTGAAATCTCCATTCTACTCTACATCAATCTCCAAGTGTGCATTTTTAGTTTAACACCTTTACTTGGCTCTTTATTGCATTCATTTTATCATTTTTCATATCACGGTGTGTTTTCCAACACTTTGTATTTCTCAGGTTTACCATTAATAATCATCTTTACTTTTTAGTTAGTTTCATTAGACATCATATTTAGGAATATTGCATCCATCCATAGAATAATCTTGAGTGTAGACACTAGCATTTCGGGTCCATTTCTCACCTTTTAGGGGGAAAACCTTAAAAGAGTTAGAGAACCCTTGGACACCCAAAATGAGCACCACATTTTGGTGAACCATAATTTTCAACATTTTCTTTCTAATTTCAATTGCATCTACATCCTAGGTTCAACTTGCATCAACATTGCATTAGGTGAACATTGAATTTTTTACTTTGCATCCTAGGGTTTTAAACATTGCATTAGTGAAAAGCTCATTTAAGCTTGCATTATTGCATTCCATTTCATTCCACATTAGTGAAATTCTGCATTTGAACTGTAGATTTGCATGGAACAATTAGATCACATCAATATCCATCAAAAAACTTAAAAAATCACCCTACTTGGCCTAATTCACCACCCTAGGTGACTTCATCCCAATACACATTTTGCATCTGTGTTTTCAACATTTTTTTTTCTAGTTTCTTCAATTACTGTTTGTTTTAGTTACTTTTATGCTTCTATGAAGTTATTTTCTCTTACATCCAAATCATTAGGACTAGTATCATTTACTTTAATTGCAATTCTAGATAGCATTAGATTTTTATAATTTTCCTTCTCAACATTAGTTCCTAGTTCATTTAGATCAGAATCATTAGAAAAAGCAAACAAAAATGTTCAACAATCAAATGAAATAATAAAAAAAATGCTTCACTTTAGGAAAACTATATCATCCAAACCTTTTAGTAGTGATGACTTGGATAAGTTAGATAGATCTTTATAGGGCTTCCTCTCTCTGAGTTCATCCACTAAGGTTTGTGATGACAAACCCAAACCATCCAACGATAACTTATCTTCCAAAGCTTTTAGTAGTGATGAATTTGATATGTTAGATGAATCCCTAGAGGAATTCATCTTTCTAATGCCATCCACTAAGGTTTATTGTGAGAAACCAAAAACAAAATATGTCAATGTAACTCAATAGTGTGTCTCACTCTTGGAATGTGTTGTTGTTTTGCCTGAAATCATTGTTTTTAGAAAAAAGCTAATGATTTAAGTCTTGAGAGGCTCCATATAAAGGGTTTTAATTGAAGAGGGATAGATAATACCCCCTTAGATCAAACCCCCTTGCATAGAACCCCTTTACTATTAAATCATGCCCACAATGGAGTCTCCTTTGCATCTATCAAAATGCTGGCAAGAAACCACTTTTAATTTATATTTTGAGGGTTTAAATAACATCATTTAAAAATTATATTTTACAAGATTGTAGCCCTCAAAACGAGCTTTCCAACAAGTATATTTTTGATATTTTTTAATTTTATCATGTATTTAATTTTAATTTTTTACTAAACATAGGTTTTTCTCTTAACATCAAGCTCTTTATTGTGCAGAGGTGGAAAAGTAGTAAACCATTGTAAAAAAAAAAAAAAAAACTCATTCCCTAGGTATTTATTTCCTTATTTCACCTCAAAAAGAAAAATTGGATTTCGATATATACACATATTAGTTGTACGACACACATGTATGTCCAAATTATAATTATAGTGACTTAAAAAATTAATTTAAAATAAAATATTCAACAAAAAATAATGAAAAAAATCCTTTCCCTAGATATTGATGTTGAGAATCTATATTTCAAAAATTATAATTTAATCCTTTATAGAAAAAATATTATGTTGTATGACACAAACATTACTTTTTGAAAATTTGTTTTCTATTTAAAACTAGTTATTAAATGAGATGTTGAAAGAATCATTATATATTTCAAAAAAATTGAAAAAAAAAATATCTAGAATCTACTCACAAATTGCCACAAATCACTAGTTCATATCATCTCCAAATTCTTAACGGTTTAGCTGCTATAGGTCTCAGAAGATGAAGATTCACTTAAAAAATATTGATGTAAATGTCCATCTTCGGAAAAAAGTCAAACACAGTATTGTGATTTCACCTACATGTCCTTTACCCACCTTCACATCAATCTCAATCTCCACCTAAACCCGAAATCTCCACCTAAACCCGAGTTTACCCTTTACCCACCTTAGCATGATGTTGTTGCACATACCCATTACACTAGAAATAATCCACAACCATACCAACCCAATCCAACATCTTTACCTTTACCAAACCCCATCTTTCCTAGTGCTTCTTGCTTAAATTCACACCTTAGGGAGTATGATCTTTTCAAACAACTTAAGAATACTCCTGCAAAGATATCCCTTTGGGATCTTCTTGAGAATTCACCAAATTATCATCCAATGCTCCAAATATCATTGCAACAAATAGTGGTTTCTCTTGGTACAAATGCAAATCATGTGGCAGATCTTATAAAAGGAATGAATGTAGTTAATATAGACATTACCTTTCATCAACATGAGCTCCCTCCATTAGAATTAAGGAAGCATAATGAGTCCTTTCTGATCATTTCTCAATACACTACAATAGGAATCAAATGAACCCTTGTTGCTAATGGCTCTGCCCTTAATGTGTGCAATGTAAAGCTCCTAGATTGATTGCATGTGGATAAATCACAAATCAAACTTGATTCATTATCTATTAGAGAATTTGACAATACTACAAAGCAACCACTCAGTCTAATCACTTTACCTATCACAATTGGAGTGGCTACCTATAAAAATCCTATTCATGTCATGCCCTATGATCTTGCATATAATCTTCTCTTGGGAAGGCCATGGATTCATCAGATGCATGCGGTGCCCTCGACCCTTTATTGAATAATGAAATATGTCTATATCAACAAATTTTATCAAGTTGAAATAGACCCCAAGCCTAAAAGTTGTTTACAACTTGAAAAAGGAACACTAAGTACTTTAAACACATTTACTCCAACATCTCATATAGCACCCTTTGATACTAGCAAACTAGAAGAAGAACCTGTGTCTAAATTGCTAGATGATGATTGGGGTACATTAGAATTCAAACCTTCATTTATGGATAAATACATAATCATGTGAAAAGAAGATGAAAAATAGGAACAACCAATGGTAATTTCAAATCATAATTTGGAAGAATCTTCCCAAATATCTACCTCATCCCCTTTGGAAGAAAATACAACCTACACAACAAATTTTGATGAGATTGATTATCAACATCCTCCTAATCTAAAGGAAATGGAAATACTTTATGGGAAAGGCTATGTGTTAGAGAAACAATTGGGATATAATGGTAAAGGATTTGGAAAGAATGAAAAAGGCATCCGGGTTCCTATAGAACCTAATACACAAGAAACAAACATTGGTTTGGGATATTCCTTTTCTAACACAACAAAAGAAACTCAACAACCATCTCTCAATATCAACACCATCACATGTAAACCAAGAACCAATCTTATGTTAAAGCATCCTAAATTTCTTGATATGGACTCCCCACCATCATGGGAGTATGTTCAAAGTGATGAAGCCTTGAAAAAAATGTTAGGTGCTTCTGATAAGCCATTTTCTTCCAAAATAAAATTTACCTATGCTATGATAAGTACCCAACCAAAAGATATTGATACTAATGAGACAAACACAAGCATGTAACCATATGCTCCTAAAAATTCTAAGTTAAATGCACTCCCCTTAGGAGATACAATTGATATACCAATGGACAAACATGATAAAAAAAAGGTCATTAATATTGGGAAGTTCCTTGATGATGATGAACAAGAGGATACTACAAGCTTGCTTTATGATTTTCCTAAATATTTTGTTTGGAAATATTCAAATATGCTAGGAATAGACCCGAATATAGTAACACATAACATTTTTCTTGCAAACAATGCTAAGCTTGTTCAACAAATGATAAAAAAAATGAATCCTAAGATAGCCTTGCATGTTAAAGGAGAACTTAAAAGACTCCTTGATGCAGGTTTCATTCACCCTATTGATTATTCTCCTTGGATCTCAAATATTGTCATAGTTTCTAAACTCGATAATCGTATTAGGATATGTATGGATTTTTGTAACCTAAATAAACCCTTTTTAAAAGATGATTTTCCCTTTCCTAATATTGACATGATCGTGGATTCAACTGCAAGACATGCTTTATTTTCATTCATGGATGGATTTTCTTGCTATAATTAAATCTTCATCAACCCACAAGATCAATACAAGACAACATTTACAACTCTGCTTGGGGAACCTTTTGTTGGGCTATGATGCCTTTTGGATTAAAAAATGTAGGCACAACTTATCAAAGAATAATGAAATTAATATTTCATGATTATGTACATAAAATATTGGAAGATTATGTTGATGACATCCTTTCCAAATCCTTAACAAGACTAAGACAATGTGAATGTCCCCTGACAAATCTTCGAATAGATGCGTAAATATAACATGCGACTCAATTCAAAAAAAGTTTCTTTGGAGTAGATAGTGGAAAATTTTTAGGGTCCATCATATCTCACAAAGGCATCAAGGTGGACACCAAGAAAATTGATGCTATCATCAACATTCCACCTCCTAAAAACATTTCTCAATTGTGCATGTTACAAGGACAAATCCGAGCCATCTATCTTTTTGTGACCTCCTTAGTTGATACAACATTACCTTTCACACATATCCTCAAGAAGGATGTGCATTTTGATTGGAATGAGGATTGTAAACATGCCTTTGATATTTTTAAGGAATACCTTTCAACTTCACCCATTTTACAACCCGTTGTGCCAAACAAACCATTCATCCTTTACATAGATGCATCAACTCATGCTCTTGTAGCATTGTTGGGTCAACACGATGATAGTGGAAAAGAACATGTCCTATTTATTATATTATTCAAAATTTAATTGATTATGAAACATGATACACTATAATTGAAAAAAAAAAATAGCTCTTGAATTCGCTACTAGTAAGTTGCGACAATATTTACTAAATGTAGAAATAAAAATCATGACAAAATTTGATCCTCTCAAACATTTTTTAACAAAACAAACTTATCAGGACATTTAGCTAAATGGATTATGTTCAATAAGTATAACCTTAAGTTTTTTTTACAAAAAGTAATTAAAGGTCAAGCCTTGACCAACCACTTAGCTAACGCTCCTTCTCCTCTAGCGCTACCCGACAATGATTATTTTCCTAATTATAGTGTGTTGACAATAGAAGTTTCTACATGGGAATTATATTTTGATGGATCCAAGTGTAGAACAAGCTCCGGTGCTAGAGTGATATTGGTTCCACCCAAAGGAAATCCTATTCCCTTGTCATATCGCTTAAATTTCCTATGTATGAATAACACTGCTAAATATGAAGACTTAATTGTTGGATTATGTGTTGCTTTAATTGTGGGTATTAAAGATATTAAGATTTTTGATGATTCACAATTAATGATCAAACAAATAAATGGAGTTTATCAAGCTAAACATGATAAATTATCAAAATATAAGGATATGACAATGTCCTCATTGTTGAAATTTGACTCATTCACCATTGATAACATCCCATGAAAAGATAACCAGCATGCGGATGCAATGGCGAGTGTTGCTTCTCTTATTTCTCCTCTAGATCCTTCAAAGGATGTTATATTCATTGTTCACCCAATCCTCAAACCCTCAATCGATGAAAGAACCATAGACATGTTAACAACAACCAATGATGATTCAAGTGAATGGTATGATTCCATATATAATTATATGAAAGATAGTATTGTTAACAAATATTTAACTAGCTCCCTTCAGGTTTATTTTTCCATGCGCCGACCTATGCATCACAAGGTCTGCTCGCCCTTTTATCTAATTTTTGCTTTGCTGCTCCATGTGTCTATTCCTCGCAACTCTGAGTCTCAGCTTTCCTTTTGCATCCTAGGAAACTCCACTGTGCTACCACATGTTGCAGCTGTGGGATACTTTCAATCATGTTTTCTTACTACCTCATCAGGCTGCGAAATGCTGCCATGAAGTCCTCATTCCTAAAAGGTTTTGGTGGGCTCCACGGTTGCTAACTGTAGTGTACACTGGTTATGTGTCTACCATTTGCAAATCTTTCGGCACGGAAATGAAGTAGCAACTGTGGGCTGCGAAAAGCTACCAGGGTATGTGCAGGATCATGATGGGCCAAAAAGTGGCAATATTATGGGTATTTGTAGGGTATGTAGTTGACAACTTTTGTTTTTACCCAAAATTGATGAAATAAAAAGGGTTTTTAGAGGAGATTCTCAAATTTTCACCAATATAAATTATGCTTTAATTTGAATTTAATAAATAATTATTATTTATTTTCTATTAGAATTACAACTAAAGTGCTAATCGATAGGTTGATTAAAAAACATCTATAACTTTCAAACGATTTCACATTTTTTGAATCTAAAAGATGCGTCACATTCTATGCTTCACATACTATAGGATTAAAAAAATAAAAATAAAAATTCATGAATTTTTGACCAAGTTAAGGTGGTCAGACATACGAGTTTTTATATTTTTAAAGTTGTAATAAAAAATTCATAATTAATTGTTTACTTGGAAAAAAACCAAAAAATATGCATCACATCCGAAATGAGTCCTCTACTTATATATAAATCTTATGAAAAAATATTATCATTTTATTATGGCTAAGGTGGTCAGAGACACCTACTTCTTATTTTTTCCCTTAAATTTAAGTACTACTGCATTGAAATTTCAAATTTTCACCAAATAGATTTTATTTATTTTTAAATAAACCTAGTAGTTTAGAAACTGCATTCAATTTTCTACAGATTCTATTCTTACATATTTTTTAAATAATATAGATAACTTATTCAAATTTTTACGTCAAGATTCATAACACTGATTTTTCTAAATTTTTTGCCACTTAAGGGCCTGTTTTTTCCATGATGATCTTGCACATACCCACCACGCGTCTATTTTGCGCATGGTTGGTAATTGTTCCCTTTATTATTGATGAAGGCTCCACCCATTTGACACATGTAGCATTAATGCAAGTCCTTAGCAGTAGGGGGAGAGAGGTTCATACGGGCAGCGAAGGGCTGCCACGTGCTTGTACGGAGACTATCATATGCGAGCGATGGACCAGATGAACCGAATAATACTATTGGTTGTTGTGTGTCATAATCATTCACACCAGAGGTGACACTTGTCTAATCATGCCTATCTGGGACCACCGCTATCATTACAGAGGACACACTTGTGCTAGGAATGACTAGATGTTTTGTTCTAGATCAATCCTATTGTAATGACCTTGGGAATATTCTGATTCAGGCATCATTATCGAGGATCGCAAGATCTTTTCTATTACTACTCTCTAAGGCAGTGGGAATTTTTCATGCTATGTATATTTTCTCTATGATGAGAAATGGTCTAGAATTTGGAAGGAAAATGTTGGTTTTAGTAAAATACGATAGGCCTTTATTATTGTTTTATTTGATTGCAAAAACTCTCAAACTGTGCCAATTGTTTAGCCTTTCTATTTTTCACATGTGCTATTTGATCAAACTGTAAACTATGTTTTTTATTATCTTGAAACTTAATTTGAGAACTTCTACATTTATTGGATACAAGTTTTCTTACCTAGATCATGTCTAGGGACTCTTCTTGGCAGTAGGAATGTATACAATGTTATTTTATGTCAATGAATGAATTGTCTATGCTATAATCTTAAGTCTTTGATGTTCTGGAACACTACAACACCATTCAGACCCTTAAATCTATGATTTATCATGCCCATCATTAAATCTTGGTGCATCGCCTTAGGTTAGACTTCATTTTATTATATCTGCTTCCTTTTCCCTTTCCAAACCCCATTATAGAAGAAGTTAGCTTCTCTAAAAATCTAGAGGTTACTTAGTTTAGCGGAAAAGGTCCCCCTTAAACTGAGTTTCCCATAAGACTTTGTTACCTCGTCAAATTTTGGTGTCAACAGTTTGTTCTTTTTATAGCATGCTCGGTGGGACCAACCTTAAATGAAATTGCATTTTAGAATGGTGTATGAGCCATTGGCCTGTAATTAGATCTCAAACCATAGGCAACCCCAGTTTACTAGTACCTCCCCTAGTTATAGTCCAGGTCGCAAAGCAGCTGGTAACCGTTCCATTCCTGCCACCCTTTCCTCTCACCATGTTGCCAACTGCCAACAAAAATTACATGGAATGGGACGCTAGAAGTCCCCTAGTAGCCTCAGTAGTGCCTGTTGTCTGGGGCACTATCCTTGTTTCAACCATGAAAGCTATATCGAAGTTTACCAGAGACAACTCAAGAACACCAGTAGAACATTTGCAAGATGTGGCGAATGTGTGTTTGGTACATGGGACTACAACATAGAATGTAGCCCTAAGGCTTCTCACCGCATTTTTTAAAGGCAAGGCATTGGATTGGTACCGAACATTGACACCTAATTCAATTCACACCTGGGATGAGCTCGAAGATCCATTCTATGAGAGGTTCTTGAATGACGGAGATCGTTCTTCATTGTATTATCAACTATCTGTCATAAAACAAGCCCCCCAGGAGGCTCTGACGGACTTTAATGCCCGATTTCACACAAATTGGCAGAGGATTCCTCTTACCATATGCCCAACTCCTAAGTTGGCATTTATATTTTATCTAAAGTCCATTAATTCCAACATTTTTGTGATGATCAAGTCTTTGGGAGGAGCTACTCTACCAGATGCTTATGGTATTGCAATCAAAGCTGAGAATCATTTAATAGATTGCAAAAAATTGCCTCCTTGACCTATTATGTTGATATTTCCTGAAATATCGTTCTCCACGCAAGAGGTCACATCAACTAGCGCACCCGCAACTACCCAGTCAATGTACACATATGCGGCAAACCCACAAAATGTGGCTTCTACATCAAGTTCTTCCAAGGATGAAATGAGCGACCTCAAAGAGATGTTGTGAAACATGGAAAATGATATAACCACTCTTAAGCAGAACCAAGCAATGCCTCTGAAGCCTACATATCAAAACTATCAAGGAGGGCGGTCTTTTTAACAGTAGAATCAATACCAGGGCACACCTCGCGCAAATCCACCAGCCCTGATTGCAAACCAAATGGTGTTGGTGCCTACTTTGCTAATGAGCGCATCACCAAGCTTGAGTAGG
Organism: Sequoia sempervirens; assembly: GCA_007258455.2. Taxonomy (NCBI): domain Eukaryota; kingdom Viridiplantae; phylum Streptophyta; class Pinopsida; order Cupressales; family Cupressaceae; genus Sequoia; species Sequoia sempervirens. Next base: position 176,569,251 of record VDFB02193867.1, read on the forward strand.
GAATTAACTGCAGGGCAAAAAAACCTTATTGATGATATCAATCCATGGTGCTTCCCCTGCAATGATGTGCATGCTTCCCCTGCAATGATGCGCATATGGCCTGGAACTGTCTGCGTGGCAACTTACAACAAAAGGTGGCGGAGTAATTCAGCCAAGGCATGACAATGGAACATGGAGGTTATGTATATGCCTCACCACAAATGGAGAGTATGGTCTTTACTGCACAAATGCAAGGAATGTCTTTGGAACAAGAATTCGATATTGCTCTTCATCATGTGGTCTTCTCCTAGATGGAGGAAGAAGAAACAATGTTTGCTAATGACGCATTCATATCCAAAACACCACAAGTGCAGTTTGATTATAACACATGCTCAAAGAGGAGATTCACCAGTGAGTCAATTATTTTGTAGCCAACCAGCCCGCAACTCAAAGGCATTTCTGATCAGATTCCTAGTACTTCAACCGTCCCTTCACCTTCTCAACCACATAAGTAAATTATTGCAGCAAGAACCAATGAGTAGAAACCTCTGAGTTTTTCACCTTTTAATGTGGTAGAGCAATTGATGAAATCATCTACTAATGTGTCTCTATGGGATATTCTAGCTATCTTAGAACAAAGGACGCTATTACAGAAGGCGCTTCAAGAAGAGATCAACCTAGCATCAATAGAGTTGTTTGCTAGTGCAGAGGTTGTTTATCAAATACCGCTAGCTAAGGTCCTTACAAATAATACAAAGAAATCCCCTACCGAGGATAGGAATAAGTTGAAACCTCAACCCTTCTTCTTGATTCTCATTCTAGGAAATAAGTTATTGTACAACGCTATGATTGATTCTGGCATTAGTACCATGGTTATTCCTAAATAGCTAGCCAAAGCTTTGGGACTTAGCTACGAACCTATGAAAAAAGGGGTAATGCAGCTTAATGGGAATAAAGATGAGACTGTAAGTGTCATCAGAGCGCTTCCTTTAACTCTATTTTCTTGTCCTAGTATCACGGTCCCACAGGACACTATGATCATTGATGTTCCTCCTATGTTTGGTCTCTATCTATCCTGAGAATTTACTTCAAAGGTGGGTAGATACCTATCCTTGGACTGGTCACATCTGATACTTAGGACCAAACACGACACAAAAATGAAGATAAAATCTAAGGCTTTACATTTTGAACATGTAGCAGATGAAGCCTTGATCAATTTTGAAGCTGCGCATACCTCTATCACCAAGCAAGAAATGTATTTCATTGAATTGCTTGAGGAAGAGAAGGTGAGCAGAGATTGGAATGATAATGAAGATGCTCCATTGAGTGAAGACATAGACAATGATCCTTTCAACAATTATCATGCTACAGGATTTGACACATATGTAATTTATGATGAAGACCAAGTGCTTCTAAGGGTCACCAAAGAATCCAAAGGTAGCCAAGAAAATGAGCTATGGACACTATACTTTGATGGAGTAAGAAGCAAGGTGGGTGTTGGAGCAAGGATATATCTAATATCCCCACAAAATAAAAAATTGTTGAGGTCTTTTCGCTTTCATTTTTCCTGTTCAAACAATGAGGCTGAATATGAAAGACTGGTTGAAGGTTTAAGCCTTAAGGAATGAATGGGCATTAAGGAATTAATTATGTTTAGAGATTCTAAACTAGTAGCTAACCAAGTGTGAGGAGTTTCTGTGGCAAAGAATGTCCTCTTGAGATCCTATTGGCACCGAGTCTAGGACTTGATTGATGGTTTTGAAGCTTTCAACATCAACACTATTTTTTGAGGAAAAAATAGCAATGCAGATCACATGGTCATGATTGGTGCTCAGTTTGATCCTATCTCTGACCTTCTTCATAATGAACATTCAGTATGAGTACTAGTCTGACTAGCAATCCCCAACAATGATCAGAGTTGGCAAGTTTTTGAAAGCAATGAACACATCACCTCATTTATCCAACACTCAGGGGAGTTCACCGATCAGCTTCAACCAAAGATTGCCAAAGCTTATGAAGGACAAATTATGCAGCTCAAATCTAATAAACTTCTGAAAGGATTGGTTACTCTTGAATTTTTTTTTGATTGTGATGATACCTGAAATGATAAACATAAGTTTGTAGCAAACAAAAGTGATTGTGTGGACCTTTAGGTCTCCAATGGTAGGAATCTCCAAGTCGGTAAAAAATGTCCCAAACCATGATAAGGAAAGACTCATCAGTTTCTACAAAAAATATGGAGTAGTGGCCTGGTCATATGATGATCTAAAGGGATATGATCCTGACATAATTCAACACACTATTGAGCTAATAGAAGGTACAAAACTAGTCTGACAGAAAAAAAAGGCCCATCAATCCTAAAATTGAAGCCCTAATGGCACAAGAGCTAACTAAGCTCATTGAGTCATGCATTTTCTTCCCAATCAAGCATAGTACTTGGGTATCGAATTTGGTCCTGATCTGAAAGAAGAATGTAGATATCCATTTATGTATGGACTTTTGAGACCTAAACAAAGCATCCCTAAAGGACCACTATCCACTGCCTTCGACGGAGTCAATCCTACAAACGGTTGCAGGATCGAAAATGTTTTCTCTTCTATATGGTTTCTCTAGCTACAATCAAATCTAAGTTAAAGAAGATCAGCACAAGACTACATTCACCACAAAGTGGGGAACATTTGCATATGCTAAAATTCCTTTTGGCTTATCCAATGCAGGGGTAACATTCCAGCGGGTGATGGACATCACATTTAGCGAACTAATCAATAAGTTTATTCTAATCTATTTGGATGATCTTATTGTGTTTTCTAAATCTAAGTATGATCATTTTGATCACTTAGAATTAGTTTTTCAAAAATGCCAAGAGTTCAGAGTTTCCCTAAACCTGAAGAAATGTGTATTCGGAGTACCACAGGGTAAGTTGTTGGGGCATGTTGTGTCTAAAGAAGGGGTTTCAATTGACCTTGAAAGATTAAATGCTATCAAAGAACTTCCCCTTCCGGAAAATAAGAAAGGTGTTCAGTCTTTCCTGGGCAAAGTAAATTTTTTCAGCAAGTTTATTTCTGATTTCACAGGAATAATTAGGTTGATCACCCTGATGTTGAAGAAAGATCAGACATTCAAGTGGATGACTAAAGCTCGGGAAGCTTTTGAAAAGGTCAAGGAAGCTATTTCCATAGCTCTAGTGCTAGTTAATCCAAATCAATCCAAGGATTTTATAATGTATGCATTCAGTAGCGTGTCCAGTATCGCTACTGTCCTAACCCAAAAGGACAATGAAGGAAGAGGAGAACATCCAGTGCCGTTCTACTCCTGGACCCTAAAGGAATATGAGGTGAATTATAATTTCATCAAAAGGCAGGCCTTTGCAATAGTGAAGGGACTAAAAAAGTTTTGCCATCTAATTTCCTGCAATAGGGTGCTTGTATATGTCGCACATTCTAGTGTGCATGAATATATCATGGAAGGGGAAATCACAGAAAAAAGGGCTAATTAGATCACCAAGATCCTTGAATATTACATTGAAGTCAAGCCTACTAAAACTATTAAGGAAGAGGACTGTGTGAGTACATGGCACAAAACGAGGAGGTACATACCGCAGAGGAGCAACCAGAGCTCGTCTTGATGAATGAACTAGAATCAAAAGGTGGTTAGTTCACTAATAGAATGAGGTTCATGCAAACCATAAAATATCCACCAGGTCTCTCATACCAAAAAGGAGATATTACCAACTACAAAATTGCGGATATATGCTAATAGAGGGAGTCCTTTTATAAAAGAATTTCAATGGCATTCTCCTAGGATGCATCACTTTGGAGCAAGCAAAGAGGATCCTTGACGCATTCCACAATAGCATTGTGGGTGCACATTTCTATGCTAAGACCACCGCCATTAAAATCATGCGTGCTGGCTATTATTGGCCTACACTTTTTAATGACTCCCACTCTTTGGTGAAGTCTTATAGAAAATGTCAGTTCTTTACTGACAAAAGGAAGAATTCTTTAATGCCCCTCAAACCCATAGTGGTAAATGAACCATTTGCACAATGGGGCCTAGACTTCATCGGAATGATCAACCTAGTTTCTAGTGCTAGACACAAGTGGATTCTGACCGCCATGAATTATTTCACAAGATGGACAAAGGCTATTCCACTTAAGAGCACAACAAAAATAGAGATTGTAGATTTCCTCAAGGAACTAGTGACAAGGTTTGGTCCTCTGAAAACTATTATTTTAGATAATGCCAGAGCTTTCTTAGGCAGTAAGGTATGTCACTTTGCATTAAAAAATGGCATATTCCTCAAGAAATCATCAAACTATTATCCACAGGGAAATGGTCTAGCGAAGTCAACAAACAAGAGCTTAGTCCAGCTCCTTAAAAGGATTGGTTTGGAACACCAGAGGGAATGGCATAAAAACCTCCAAGCAATGCTTTGGGAAAACCGCATAACTCCTAAGCAAGTCCTTAAGACTTCACCTTATGAGTTGGTATACGGGAAAGAGGCACTGTTACCTATATCCATGGAGATTCTAGCACTGCAATTGTTGAAATCTCTTGAGATAGAACAAAATGATTCCATGGAGATTCGGCTTGCCGAACTATTAGAAGTACAAGAAAAAAGAGAGAATTCCCTAATAGCCATGACAAACCGTCAACAAGTGGTCAAGTGATGGTTTGACAAGAAGGCTCCCGAACAAGGTCTAAAATGCGAAGACTTCTTGCTAAAGTATGATAAAACGGTTGCTAAACCAAGTCAACATGGTAAATTTGATAGCCTATGGGAGGGCCCCTTTAAAATCATTTAGTGCAAAGAGCATAACACTTTTGAGCTAAAAAATATGGAACATGAACCCTTAGGAATCCTGGTCAATGGGATTCATCTTAAGCTATTCTATTAGGCACTGAGCTCTATTTTTGTACATATGTGAATAGTGCTTTTATTTTATTTATGTTTCTTTGGCTGGTATTTTTTGAAATTAGTTTGTGCTTCTTTGAAATTAATCCATTATTATGGAGGGTGGAATACTAGGATTGCTTTACACAAAACACACCCATGTGCGGAGAAATAACAAAATGAAAGTTGAGAGCCCATAAAACTAAAATATAGAATGAAGTAAAGAACATGGATTTTCTTTAAAAAAGATATATATCTATTTATATATATTTTTTACATTGCAAAAGTGGCTAGGAAGCCATAATCCAAAAAATTTACAAGTATTTGAGCTATTATATATATGATATCCTTTTTCTAGGCTTATATGCAAGCTATTAGGTAGGTGTTGTGCCCTTAGCACACACACCCTGTTCGGAACAGGGACCCTCTTCTCTTTCACCTTGTCGGGTCATTTTTGGGGCTGCCTCATTTTGCGTGCCTCTCTTTTTTGATGTTTCAAATGGTCGATGTTGCTCCAAAGTTCCATCATAAATTGATCATGCCTCTGCTTTTTGTTTTTTTTGCTACCTTCCAAGGCCTCGCGAAATCTCTCTGGCAGTTTGGCCCTAAAATAGTCCCAGGCCCTACCAGGCCCGAGCATCCGGAATCCCCTAACCAGATTTCCCCACTAGGATGGCCATTTCCTGCAACGCCCGCTGGGCATCCTTCCAGACCCCGAACCCCGAAAGTCCGCTTCCGAGGTTCCATTTTGGTTTCACTGTCCATGACAGTGAACCTCGTGTGGCGACCCACCCCCTGGGTCCCGCCATGCTCTTCGCCATTCGCTATTTATGTGTGTTCTTGTCTACCGCAAGGTCTTCTAGGCCTGGCCACCCAGAATTTTGTTTCCAAAATTTCGTGACGGTCCTGCCGTCCCTGACGGCGGATCCTTGGTAGAATCTCGGACTCTGGGCCCCGAACCACTCTCCGCCACCGTCGTTCAAACAATGAAAAATATTCAAAACAGCGGTCGTCACGTTGCATCTCCCCAACCTCCGGGCCCCGGATTTCCCGCCGCCGTCGCCAACTTCAAATTCACCAACTTTTCTCGTGGTTGTACGAGCATTTAATGCAGGCATTCATGGCGGTTGGGGTATAAAATGCCTAATCCAGCCAAGTCATTTTCGCAAACAGGATTGGAGCGAATTGGAGAAGCTATCATCTGGAGCCAACCGCCTTCGACAATGTCATGATCATCGCCATCAACATCATTCCGACTAACGTAGGTGGATCCTACATCTCCCCACTCTGCGTGTTCGAGGTAGGCCATCGGTTCCCCTCCCGTGCATCTTTTTTCATGTTTTTCAAAGATTTAAATAAATGAAAAAATCATGAAGAAGGCATAAAGGGGTAGAACACTAGATTGTGCACCAAACCCATGTGGCAGAAAACTGAGCAAACCACCTAAAATGCCCTCCTTGTCAATTCGAGAGTTCTCCCTACTGGGACCATTCTTTGCGTAGGGAAAATGTCCGCCCCGGGCCCAAAACCTTCCTTCTTCATCCAATTTCAAAAAATTCAAACACCTGCCAACAACAATCCTCCTCTCTAGGCCCGGTTCTTCAGATTTCCCTTCTTGGGCTTCCCTTTTCCTTTCGCCACGCTTGAACTGCCAAACCACCCTGCCTCCCTGGCTGTCGGATCTTGATCTCGAGTCCGCCGTAAACTTGAAACTTAAACATGTGTCCTTTGGTCATACCAGGTCTGGAACCCCAGATTTTCATCTCCGGAGTTTCGCATGAGGTTTGATTTCTTCAAACGGCGAACATCGCCTAGCTCCCTGCCCCCAGGCTCCCCTGACGTTCCCGTTGACTAACCCTTGGCAACTTAAATTGTTCCATCATTTTGGCCTTCGGGCCCCGACCGATGGGTTTCTCTACTTAAATTTTTGTCGTTCCCCATGGCGAAGTCTTTCAGCAAACTTACTGATGCCACCCGACCCCCGGACCTCGACCTTTTCACCACCGTTAGCTTGTTCTTTTGCGACTGAGACTCTTGTGTCCTTGGGCACTGGCTCCCAGACTTCTGTTCTTGAAAGTTTGTTGCTCTCCTGCCGTCGGAAACTTCACCCCGTCTTCCTAGTCACCAGGCCCTGAGCTTCCATTTGCCATGTGTTCTTGCAAAAACTCCTCGCGGCCATCAACATGCCGGGGCTCGTGTCCCAGGATTCTGGTCCTCGCCCGTCGTTCCAAATGGAGATCCCTGCTCTGCCGTCCACTCTTCAAGCGCCGGTATCTGGACTTCCATCCCCGGAAGTCCGCCTATCACCCACTGTTTCTAAAGAAAAGGCCGTCTAGTGCCCCGACCTCTGGGACCCGCGATGCCAATTGTCGCCGAACCTAAATGATAAACTCATGTCGCCGGACAGCTACCCCCCGGACTTCCTCTACTAGAGTTCTGTCTAGTGTTTTTCGTCCTACCTGGCGAAGTTCATGCGCCTTCCCGACGTCGCCGACCTGAGCCTTCGAAAATGAAATTACTTAGCATCGGCTACCTTTTGGCCCTCCGGGCCTTGGGCCTCGAACTTTCGCCACCAAATTTTCATCTGTTGTCTGTCGTCACCAACTACCATCTCCCAGCAGCTTTCCAGCTTGAAACCTCTGAGGCCCCTTAAATCAATCATAACGAGCCCAAATTTGGAATCTAACCTTGACCCACATGCTAATTTTTGGCCCTCTTCATCATGAGCTTCTTGAAACATTAAAATTTGACTGGGGAGGGTCTCCGAGAGCCTTCGGCTATGTTTTCCATTCCAGACAGCATTCCTACCAGGGAAGTCCAGCCCTCTGGGCCCAGATTGTCCAAATGCCCCAAATGAAGATCAATAACGTCTAGAGATAATTTTTATGATATACTTGATTGATTATTTGAAGTAGATATTTTTTTCAAGATATGGACTAACATGAATGCTTTTGATAATCTATTGCACTGACTTTTCCCTTGCTTGCAGAATATATGGAATTTGGTGCAGGAACTTCAGGAGCATTCGTCGAGAAGGATAAGGGCAAGAAATCAGGAAGGACCCCTTGGGGAAAGGAGGACAAAGATCAAATGAAGTACCAGTTCCAGGGCGAGCCGCTCCACTCAAAGGTCTCAACGGACTGGAAGGAAATTATAGATACTAATATTGGCCAGGTGAATATAGATGAATTCACGTAGAGGGTTAGGGTCAACCCAATAACAAAGAATGCCAGATTAATACGGCAGAGTGGAAAAGCCAAGGCTTCTGATTTCCCTCCATTTCTAGTGGTGCCTGAATTAGTTATGGCTTGTTGAGAAGCCTATTAGACAGATACCAGAACAATTGTGGATAAGGAGGGAAACATCCTTGCAAACATGTCGCCAGAAGGGATCACCAAGACCTTCCACATTCTCACATTCCAACAGATGGAGGTCCCCATGTTAGAAGAATGCCAGGCGGCGTGGGGTGCTAATCCAACAGGGTGCAAGAAGTCAATAAATCTGCATTGGCTTAAGGAAAAATGGGGCAGCACTGCGAAGTTTCCCCAGGAACTCTTCCGTAGCGATTTCTACAAGGACTACCATGACCTGGTAACCATGTTGAGCAGCATTATGGGTCTCCCAACAACCACCTACTTCCAGGAATGGATGGCCTATTTCATTAAGCAGATACTGTGGGGAAATGAGGATGTTACAACCAAGGTTTCATTCTACTGGGGAGGGATCATAAGCAACTACTTCCACGAACAGTTTGCCAATGTGAAAAAGAGCTCCAAATTCTACATGACCTCCTACCTCGTCTACTCCCTGGTAGATCAAAGACAGTACAGCGGGTTGTTTGTGGCACCCGATTAAGGGCAAAAGTATGGACTCAAGCCGTTTGACAAATATCCGCAACTCCAATACCAGAATTTCAAGAAAGAATACTGTAGGGTCAATGATGCCTTCATTGGCTATATCATCAGGTTGATCGCTGGAGATTTTGAGAGGAGGGTCTCCCATAGTGCCAGGGCGCTCCTAAAGAAATATGCTTTCCTATTCATCTAGTTCCCAAAGTTTACATACATCCGGGCCCAGGGTTTCACTAAAAGGCCGAATAGATTATCTCGCTACCCCAATGACAGAATCATCCTCTTGGAGCTCTCTGGACAAATCCAACACATCCAGACAATCTTCAGCAACAAGCACATAACGAGGATCTCCTACCCCATGACCCTTGGCCAGGGTATGTACCGATTACAGACTTCCCAATGTGCCAGTAACTCTGAGAAGGAGCTCAAGGAGTACCATTTCGACTGGTAAACTGCTCGCTCAAGGATGGACCCACATGCCCACGTCAAAAAAACACTGGGGCTAGCATATGCCCACCAATATCACATTGAATATTTTTGGGCCGACTGCCAGGATGATAAGGAGGTGCGCGCAAGACACTACATGCGCAGGACCGTGTAGTTCCTAAGAAGAGTGCAACTGTTCATGGTACCAGACCAAGTCGAGGAAGATGAGTCCACAATCATGCACCTGAGCTACCCTGTGGTTGCCAACTTGCTAGTACCATTAATCGACTGGGATGAATAGGAGGTCGATGACCTAGATACCATAACCTAGCCGATTCTAACTCGTACCAAGGAGTGGATTGATGGGCAAGTGGCACATCTAAAACAACAAGGGGTGGTCCTGACCTATGAAGGGCTCAAGAGTGAGTCGAGTGCAATAGAGGACGTTGCTGCCACCACATCAACTGGTGGGACCTCCAAGTCTCCTCCAGTCACTAGGTCCCAAAAAAGGAAAGCAACAGAGACTGTGCAGTCTCCAGATCCCAAGGAACAAGTGAAGAAAGGAGACGGAGGCTCATCTCCCAAGAGGCTTAAACAAGTAGTGGGTACAATAGAATTGTAGCCTCCATTGGCTCTGCCAGCCCCTCCTGTGGTTGCCGCATCTCCACCGACGATGGACATTTCTGTCCATCTTGCCCCTTCACCCTCGGCCGGGTCGGTAGTCGTCATAGATTCCTCTTCTGGCATAACCACTCCCCCCTTCCTCTGCTACCATGTCTCTAATTACATCACTCCCTCTAGCAACAATAACATCGCCTATTCCTGCTACCACTATGCCTGAGGCTCTTACAAGACACATGCAAAACCTCCCCCCTGAGCTCTCACAAATCTTAATAGATCCAACTCTCCAAGCATCCCTCGCCCAAGTCCTCACAATAGCTCAAGCTTCACAACCACCAACAGGGTTGCCAGCTATGGAAGCCACAATGCAGATCTCAAAAGAGTTGGAGGAAATAGAACAGGAGGCCTCAAAGTCTACCGAGGAGGAGGCTGATGAGTATCACGAGCACCCTGAGTACGAGCACTGAACCATTAATAGGGTGGTCTATGAGGAGGAGGAGACAAGATCTTCTGAGAGTGGAGATGAGGAAGGTGGCTCGGGTACTAAGGAAATCATCCAGACATTCGATGAGGACTTTGAGGAGGAGGTGGGGTAGCAACTAAAGTATGTTGAGGCAGAGGGAGAAGTGTCACCACATAGTGAAAAGGGGCAGCCACTGGAAGAGCAACAAATAAAGGACCTAACCGAGACTGAAGCCCATGTTATCACAGGCCCAAAGGCTGAGGTTGCTGAGGAGAAGAAAGAAGAAGTAGCAAAAGAAGAAAGCCCCATACGGCAACCATCCATCGGGCTGCCCGTCAAATGCCTCATATTCATTCATGACTCCAACGAAGAGGAGGATGCTACCAAAGAAAAAGGAGAATCCCAAAAGGAAAAGGAATTAGAGGTCTTGCCCTTGATTGAGAAGGGTGAGGGTAGTCGTGATTCACCCAAGGATAAGTCTGTTATGGCCGAATGGTTGGAAAGGCAACTTGATAAAATGACCCCAGTGCTGAAGGATCCAAGGGCAAGGTTGGAGGCCATCTTGGCTCAGTCCTAGATCACGACGAAGAAGGAGAAGAAGCCCAAAGTCTGATCTAAGATAACAATGGATGCTTCTGACTCCCGAACAACACAAATTGCAATGCCTACTATTGGCCAGGCAGGGGTGAGTTATAATGTCTCCACCATTGACTTGGGGACCACAACCAGAGAGAAAAAGGTCGAGCACCTTGAGGAGTCGGTGGCCACAGTGGTGCACCTGATAAAGTAGGACAAAATCTCCAAGGATTAGCTCAAGGCACAGGTTGCAGCGTTAACAGACTATATATAGCAATGGTCCTCAGTGGATGACTTGCCCACCACATCCACGGCTGTGCTGCAATTGCTTTACAAGGAGAAAATAGACAAGATGGAAAGAAGAAATAACTTGGAGAAAACCACTGAGGATTGGTTCCGACAGGTCTCATACATCAAAAACAAGGGAATCAGTAGGGCTGTGCAAATAGCCAACAAGTTCTTAGACTTGATACAATCTCTGGAGAGCACGAAGAGGCTCTGCACCAATTTCCCCGCAACCTACGACTCCACCTTCCCAAGGATCGAAGCTATCCTTCAAATGCTTGAGGCCACATGGGAGGAGAGGCTAGAGCTTGAAAAGGAAGATCACTGGCTAGTGGAAATGTGGCACAGAGACCTCAACAACTGAAAGGAGAGGTTGGAGCAAATCCTGAGCAGGGTGGATCCTGATATTGAGTGGATCAAGGAAATCTTGGTGGAATGTGCCTGATATCTAAAGCTGATGACGGGCTATGATATGCCCACTATGAAAATGGATCCAGAGAAGATCAAACCATATCTCCAGGAGAAGATGAAGGATGGGACAGCTAGAGAAATCACAACGAAGTTCCTGAGTTTTGTTTCCTACACCTTCGACAAATTAGATCTGTTTAGGGATGAAGGCTCGAAATATGATGAAGATTGGAAAAGGTTGGAATAAAATGCTAAGGAATGGAGCTACCAGGCATTGCGATGTGAAATCATCAAAATCAACAAGCTCCAGGCCGTCATCCTCAAGTACATAGAACATGCAGCTTCTGAGGAGTAGGAGGATAGCCCAGCCAAAGATGAAGACCTTCCCGAGGAGTACGTACAACAAAGGAAACAACAATTAGCTATAGGACAAAAGAGCTATAGTGCCATCCGCTAGAGCACAAAATAGGGAAAAGACAGAAATATAATTTTTTAATTGAGATCTATTTGGGGTAGGTGAAACCCTATTTTGTAATGAATCTTGGCCACACAATGAGAATATATCTTGGCCATTCATTTAACTTTTTGAAAACTATAAATAGGGCACTCCTCTCATTTGCAAAGGGAGAGTTGAGTTGTTATAAAGACATGCTGCAGAAATTTATAAGAAATAGCATTGACTTGGTATATTTTCTTGGTTACTCCCATGTTGCTTGATTCATTCTCCAATGTTAGATGTTTGACTTAGATCTTATTGCTATTTAGTTAGCTGTCTTATTTCTTTGGATAAATCTTAGGAATGTTGTTGGGTGATTGTGAAAATTCTTGCCTTGTTGATGATTCCTTAGTCCATACTTTTTGCTGTTTACTGATGGTAGATAGCTATGCAAAGTTAGCCTGGACTTGATTTTAAAGCTTCTCCAAACATTTATCTTTGATTCATGCATGTATGTGGTGGTTGAATGATGAAATATCTGCAACCCTTAGGCGATAGCACAATTTCCATGATACTATGAAATCTCTGGTTAAGTGGGATATTATTTTGAGGAATTATCCATTGCAGGAACTCCATTGTTACTATTCATAGCAAGCTTCAGACTTAGGAAATTTTCTTTTCCTTTTCCCTTTTCCCTTTTTTTTTAGTAACTAACTCGTGTTAAGGTTCATTGCACATTATAAAGCCAAATCCAACAACTAAATAGAGTTCAAGATTGTTGTTTGAACCTACAGCCAGTGCATAACAACCTTCCATCCTAAGAACTCCTATTCAAGATCCAACTTCCATGCTTTGTATTTTTTGTAAGATTGCCTTGTGATTCCATCAAATCACATCAAAATACTGAGGTATCTAAGTCTTGTCATGACCTGACATCCAAGAGACCTTGGGATAGTGTTCTACAATTAGATTGTGGGAGATTTTCTTTCAAGAGAGGTAGTTCACCTATGCACTGCTTGTGTTGAGAAGTGCATAAAAACACCATCAATAGAACTGGGGCTAGAAGGAGGGCCATGGTGAAAATACTAAATTGAAGGATAAAGTGAAGCTAGATTGAATCGCATCATTCTGCCCAGAAAGGTTTGAGAGAGTTCTACGATCAATGCCAAACAAGGGAGAATTCAAAGAATTGCAGCCTCCCACGAAGGCAAAGCGAGCACCAGGAAGTAGCAATTCCTCTTCCTCTTCCTCCATTCCATCTACCTCCATCCCACCCTCACCTTCATTTGGTTGGTCTTCATCTTCCACCCAACTATTTCAAACTGCATTTGCACCTCCTATCTCCGGCAGCTAGGGGATTGCCCCTCTCCGGGCCCTTCCGGCCCAAGGCATAGTCCAGGCAGCCATAGCTCAAGGGCAGTCCCATATTGTTGTTGTATTGCAAATACAACCTCAAATTCTCATTTTCCAATAGCAAGTACCACCTCTGCCACCCTCCATGGCTTGGTTAGCACATAACCATTCGCTGATACATTTTACTATCTACAATGATATGCCCAAAAATCTGGAAAGATTCTACTCAAAGTTCCATCCGCGTGACCTACAGAGGACAGCTAAGGAGCATATCAAAATATTTGAGACAACAATCATCAAAATGTAAGTGGACCACGAGGACATCGCATGTTGCCTTTTTCCGCATTCATTGGGTGAAGAGGCCTTCTATTGGTATATCAATCTACCGAGGGGATCCATTACCTCGTGGAACCTGATGAAGAATGTCTTCCTGCAAAAATATAAGATTCCTGTCAACCCTTTGGAGCTTTACCAACAGTTCATGTTCGTCATGAGGGAGGTCAACGAACCTATTGGCTCCTTCAATAACTGTTTCCATTGGGCTTACACAAGGCTTTAGGACTCATACCTCCATAATGATGTGGCAGCTCTCCCAGTCTATTATGCAGTGCTAGACAACTTCACGTCAGCCTTGGTGAAAAGGATGTGCCCACCGCTCACTACCCTAGTGGCCGCCTATGCAGAAGTCATTGTTGCTAGTGCGGACTTGGAGCAGAATATCTCCAACCTGCTCCCTTCCTTGGGCCTGGTCGCCCACCCAATGCAGATTCAGGGGCTTAATCAGGCATTTTCTCACCAAACCCCTCTTATAAACCAAGTATTCCAATTGCCTATGGTTCCCCATCTGGGGCAGCCATTGAGTTATGCACCTCCCGCGCCTTTCTATTTGCAATCCGAACAGCAGTACCAATATTTTCAGGTTGCTCCACAACAGCAGGTGTATTCCTAGTAGCCTCAGATGCCATTGTACCTATCGGGACTGGATTTCCCTCTAACCTATTAGAATTAGCCAGTAGCCCCACCCGTTTTTATCTAAAATCCAGCACCGTCGCCTAGAAGAGCGACTGAGAAAGAAAAGCTAGAGGAGCTGACTGAGATGATAAAAAAATGTCCACAAAAATGACGCATCTAAAGAATTAGAATAATCAGTTGTAGGCCTTCCAGTGCAATTTCCAGGCCAATCTCAACCGGGACAATCGAGACAATAGAGACAACAGGGATAATTGAGAAGTGGGCACTTCATCGGGGCAGAATTATGAGGGGGAAAAATGCCAATCAAAATATAGAAATGAGACCTTCTCAGAGGTAGAATTGCACATGGAACACTAGGCCCAACAATGGAGGAGTCCTTATGCCTTTCGATCAACCGGCGAGCAATGACAAAACATCTAGCGGCATATATCTAGCCGAAGCAGTCTTGTCCGAATGGTGTCAACTTCACAAAACCAATAGACATTCCAAGCTGGATTGTCCTGAGTTCCAGATAGCTGCTGAAATCTTCTAGCTGGAGGTACAATATGCGGTCGACAATACCAACTATAGGGATATCATCCCATCTGAGCCATACGATTCTTCATGTCTCATGGTTAATCAAGTGTCATTCCCACGAGGTGACCACAACGAGCCCGAAGTCGAGCCTACTCCTATTAAGGATGAAGAAGCACAAGAGGTAAGTAATGAACAAACTTTGGTTCAGCTCTTTGATTCAGTAGTTAATGGTTTGGTAGATGAAGAAGAACCATTTTTGGATGAGGTCCACATGTTCCATCAATGGTCAAGTCCCTAATTCTTTAGGAATAGACAAGTGGGTGGACCCTTTACAACTTCTACTCCACCAAATAATTTCGCCACTCCGCCTGATCCCAATGCCAGCAATAACCCTGAGCTTCCCCATACACCTGCCCAATACCTCAATAAGAACTAGTCTCAAAACCAGTCATAAAATCAGCCTCAAGGCCAACCTCAAAATCTATCTGGACAAACGAAGGTACAAACCTCTAGTTATGCTATAGGCCAGGCTTTTAGCTTGAAAATCGAGCAAATGGGTGAATATGTAGCAGAGGAGTTCAAGAAGGTAAAAATTAGCTTGTTAGCCTTTGAATTACTCAAGGTCCCTGCCATGAGGCATGCCTTTTTTAGGGTTATGAATAAGACTCCATCCTCTAGTACAACATAAGAAACCCCAACTAAGAGGGTCACCTTTGAAGAGCCTAGGAGAGAACCAGAGCTACTTGATAATACCGGGAGAAGGAAGGATGTTTCCATAAATCAGTCAGTAAGAAAGAAAATTGAAAAGGAGTTAGAAAGGGCTAATAGGAAGCTTTCCAAGGACCAGCTGTTTAGGAAACCAGGGATATGAACAATGATAGGAACAAAGGTCAAATAGCTCACATGGACACACCTATGGGCATCCTCTAAGGGAGACCAGAAACTCCCCTTTCTTGACCACCATTAGGATCTTTGGGAAAAACCTACATAACTGCCTGCTCAATTCAGGAGCGTCTACCAATTTCATGCCCTTGGCATCACTTCCACACCTTCAAAGAGAAAGGTGACCCAGCTAGACAAAATAGAGATCATCATCGTGGGTGAAATAAACCGTATCCCAATGTAAATTACTGTAGACCCGCGGATACAACAGGTCATTGATATTCAAATGGCTGACATTCCTGATGCATATGGAATCATTTTGGGAAGGGAATTCACCAAGACACTAAATGGATATACCACCACAGACCTTTCTCATATGTGGCTGCCATGGAAGGGGCTGTCAAACTAGATCTGTATCGACCATGAGCCCCGTATGAAGTACATGATCACGGAGTACAATAATCTCAATGAGGTGTTGTTCATCGAGACCGATTTAGGGAATTACCGCCCTTTTGCCTACCAAAATGAGATCGAGCTTCAAGAAAAACATGCAGATGAAAAATTGCTGGTGTTGTGTAGTCCCTCGGCTAATTCCACATGAATGCCCCTAGACACAGAAGCTTTGGTAGAAGCAGATGATGAGCCGGATAAGGATGACGACTGGGGATTACTTAATGGCTTCTAGGAATTTATAAAAAAATGCACAAGAGATCAGCTCAGCCTAGGAGATCGAATGAATTTACATGATCTCTTGTTGCCGAACTGGTGCAGGGTTCATAATGCTACACATTCCGAGTTTAATTGTTGCCTATGTCAAGCATCAGTTGCACACGTTGGAAAAATAGCTACTCCTCAGATGGATACACTGAAGGAGATGCCAATAGAACCACCTGTTGATCATTGCATCGAACCAAAAAACTCTCCTAAGATCCCAGGGCCAGCCGTCCAGCCGAAAGGGAATTGAAGCTCAATCAGATATGAAGATAAAAAATCCTCTATGTGCTGGACACTTTGATTCAATGGATCAAAGTCTAGGGAAGGAGTTGGGGCTGAATTCGAACTCATCAGTCCAACATGTAAAACATTTCTCGCTATAGACTAACTGTAGTTTTATTACACCAATAACGTAGCAGAATATGAGGCCTTAGTCCTTGGCCTTCTTATGGCCTTGAAGAAAAATGTAAAAGTGCTGCAAGTTTTCAGGGATTCCAAGCTCGTAGTTAAGTAGGTCAGAAAGCTATATTCCTGTCATGATTGAAGACTCACAAATTATAGGCATAGGGTTTGGGATCTCTTATAGGGCTTAGATACATTCAACATACAATTGATCCCCCATAATCAGAATCGTACAGCTGACTTCTTGGCTCAAGCAGCCAGTACTCTACAACCTCTTTCTTTGTCTGGGCTCAAGAAATTCACTGTTGAGCTAATGTCCACGCCATCGGTTCCAGATAATGTTACCCACCTGCAAGTCTTCAATGATGACAAGCATATCCTTCAATTCATCACAAGTTTCGATGTCTTCACAGCTCAAATAATTGATGAAGCTGATCCACAAGAGGCTAAACTCGACATAAAGGGGGTTATCAACCTCAAAACCAATATGATCCCTAGGGGTATGGTTTAGCTGGAATGCATATTTGACTTGTACTAGATCAGATATTAGGATCAACAAACGAAAAAGGAGGCCATAAGCAACTAGTGCAATGCTCATAACTTAGGGACAATCGAGGAGATCAAGAATATTTTTATCGGCAAGGTGTGCACGCTGGAAGAAAAAAAAGGAATCACAGATGCATTGCGAAGGTACCATGATGTGGTGGCATGGAGCTACGAAGATTTAAAAACATACGACACCTCTGTCATTACACACACCATCCCTCTCAAGATGGAAGTGAGGCCATTTTGCCAGCGACAACGCCCTATCAATGCCTTGCTGGAACCTGTCATTTACAAGGAAGTGCAAAAGTTGCTCTCAACAAGAATCATTTTTCCCATCAAGCACTCCATGTGGGTGGCTAGCTTGGTCCCGGTCAGAAAAAAGAATGGGGAGATTAGATTGTGTGTGGATTTCCGCAATTTAAACCGTGCCTCGGAGAAAGACAACTATTCAGTACCATCGTTGGATGAGGTGCTACAAATTGTCAACAACTCCCAGATGATGTCTTTCCTCGATGGATACTCCGGGTATAACCAGGTAATGGTGCAATACGAGGATCATCACAAAACGACGTTCACCACTAAGTGGGGGACGTTTGCATACAGGAGAATTCATTTTGGTCTCATCAACATCAACGCCACTTTCCAACGTGCCATGGACATCGCCTTCAAGGACCTAATTGGCAAGTGCATAATCATCTACATGGATGATTTGACCATATTCTCTAAAAAGCAGGGTGATCACATCTTTGACTTATGCAAGGTATTTCAGAGGTGCAGAGAGTTTGGGGTTTCTCTTAACCCCAAGAAGTGTATTTTTGGAGTGACTAAAGGTAGATTTCTCGGGCACATCATTTTGGAGCAAGGAATCTCCATTGATCCTGAGCACATCGAGTCCTTACTCAAAATTCAGCCCTCAGGCAGCAAGAAGGAATTAAAATCTTTCTTTGGAAAGATCAAATTTGTCTAAAAATTCATCACAGGTTTCGTGGAGATTGTCAAACCTCTCAATGCCATGCTCAAACAAGATGCCAAAGTTGAATGGACACCTAACGCAAAACAATCCTTTGAAGAAATCAAATGAGCTATTGCTGAGGCACCTATGTTAGTTAGCCCGGACTATCTTAAGCCATTCTACATCTACTCATTTGCTTCAGAGCATTCATGTGCTAGCATGTTGACCCAGAAAGACAACAAAGGAAATGAGTATCCGATCACCTTCATGAGTGCTCCCCTCGAGGATGCTGAATTGTGTTATCACAACATTGAAAAGTAGGTGTACGCTCTCCTCAGAGGAGTGAAGAAATTTAGACACTACATTCTACACAATAAGGTGTTTTCCATTGTCCCTGACGCAGCAGTAAAAACGTTGCTCATGTAGAATGAATTGGGCGAATGTAGGGCTAAGTGGGTTACCCTGCTCCAAGAGTATAATATGGAGATCCAACCGATGAAACTGGTGAGAGGGCAAGCACTCACCCACACAATTGCCAAAACAGTAGCAGAAGCTGGACCTGAACTCACTGTGCAGCAGTACCAGCTTGAAGATGTCTCCCTAGGAGAGTTGTACCAGAATGTCATCTACTATCTGCTGAATCATAATTGCTCGCCGCACCTGCAAGGAGTCCAAAAGCGGGCCCTAAGATTGAAAAGTAATGGTTACATGTTATAGGGTTCCATTCTCTATAAGAAGAACCATGAAGACATTTATTTGAGGTGCCTTGACAAGGAAGTAGATTGGGTTTTGAAAGAGTTTCACAATAAATTTGGCACAGGCCATGGTTCAGGTTCTTCTATAGCACATCAGATATTGAGAGGAGGGTATTATTGGCCAACTGTCTTCAAGGATGTCCATTTTTATGTCCGTTCATGTCACACATGCTAGACCGCTGCCACTAGGGAGAAGAATGTTGTTGTCCCACTGCAACCTGTGCCAGAGGTAAGGCCTTTTGCGCAATGGGGTCTCGACTTCATCGGTCCAGTAAGCCCTCCATCATCTGTGGGACAGAGGTACATTCTTACCGCTATTGATTATTGTACTAGATGGACAGAAGCAATAGTATGTAAGTAATGCACAACTGAAGTAGTTACTAATTTCCTAGAAAGTTTCATTTTAAATCGCTTTGGTTGTCCCTATGCTTTGGTATGTGATAATGGACCTGCATTTGCTTCACTAAAATTTGCTAGTTGGGTGTTTGACTATAGAATAGACCTTAAATTCTTATTCAATTACTACCTTCAGGGCAATGGTCTTGCCGAGTCCACGAATAAAAATCTAATTACTGTGATCAAGAAGCTGCTAGATAGGAATCCCAAGGACTGACATACCTAGCTCCATTTCGCCCTTTGGGCTGATCGCACTTGCCACAAGGCTACCCTTGGCGATTCCCCATTCCACCTTGTCTATGGCCTGGAACCTATATTCCCCATCCATTTGAAGATTTCCTACTCTTCAGTTCATCAACAATTTTTATGAGGGAGGAGATTGTAGGGAAGCTCGGTTAGTTAAGCTTTTGCATTTAAAGGAAGTCCAAAACTGTGCAATAGAAAATTTCACCAAACATCAGGATGTAGTTAAGAGATGGTTCGACCACCAAGCCAAAATCAAGGCCTTTAGAATTATAGATCTAGTCCTATATTGGGACAAGGCCCATGAAAAGAAAGGGGGATACAACAAATTCGACAAGCTTTGGCTTGGCCCCTTTCAAATAGCTGAAATTTTGGGAGATAATGTCTTCCGCTTAAAGACCCTAACTGGTGAGAACGTCCCGTTGCCAGTCAACGAGCAGCACCTGAAGCATTACTTCTAGGCTTGAGCTCCTTCAAACTTTTCATTGTGAATACTTGTACATAGGTTAGGGTAGCTTCTTTATTGCTTGTTTGCATTTTGTTTGCGTTGCCTTTTTTTGTTTTCTCCCTCCCAACGATTTTTGTTTGAACATTGTTCCCCACTCCTTTGCGGTGGCCGTGCTTGCTTGACAAGCAGTTCACTTTGCTGTCTGTTCTTTGTGTTCTTTAGCCAAACATTCACTCTCGATTATCGGTCTTTGAAGTTGTCTGTGAATGATTTCCTTGTTGAACTCTGCTCAGAACTTGACCCTTTGCTGGATCTTCTTACCCACATCTTGAATCTTGCCCAAAACACATCATAATAATTTATAAAGGACCATACTATGGTTGTTATGACACCCTAGTGACTGAAAAATCTCAAGTCTACTCTAATGACCACTATAGTTTCAAACCCATTGTAGACTTCAATGCTTACCCGACTGAACTAAATGGCAAAAAAGAAGTGAAATATCAAAGCAAAAAAGAGAAAAAAAGAACTCTGAAAAAAAGAAATAAATGACCGTATGGGTGTTCGGATAACTCTATCGGGGCTATGGTCACCCGGCCAACAGTAGAGCAATATCCATGAGATTGTAGTGACAACCCCATTGGGGCTATGGACACCTGACTGGCAGCAGGGCAATGTCTAGGTTACTTTTGGTGTTAGGCGATTTATATAGCTCACTCGGTTGAATTGGTAACCCTCGTCACCATCCCAAGAAATGAATGAACTCACTACACACACACTTCTAAGATGTCTAGTAAGCTGATCCAATTAAGGATCTCGTCCTCCTAGATTCATCTCTAGAAGCCACTCTTGGTCTGCGAAACCAGAGATTATGGGTCCTAAATGAATATTTATCCCTAGAACGCTCGGGAGCATTCTCCAGCGAAGTCACCATTTTTTATGCCCTTAACACACACGCCCCATTCGGAATGGGGACCCTCTTTTCTTTTGCCTTGTTGGGTCATTTTGGGGGCTACCTCATTTTGCGTGCCCCTCTTTTTTGATGTTTTGGATGGTCAATGTTGCTCCAAAGTTCCATCATAAATCGATCATGCCTCCACTTTTGGTTTTCTTTGCTGCCTTCTGGGGCCTCGCGGAGTCTCTCTGGAAGTTTGGCCCTAAAATAGCCCCGAGCCCTGTTGGGCCTAGGCGTCCGGAATTCCCTACCTGGATTTCCCCACTAGGATTCCCATTTCTTGTGGCACCTCTGGGTGTCCTTCCAAACCTTGGGGTCCGATCCACCTCTCGCCGTTTGCAAAACTTGTTGAAATTCCATGCGGCTTTCTGCCTTTTAGACCCCGAACCCCAGAAGTCTGCTTCCGAGGTTCCGTTTTGGTTTCGCCGTCCATCACGGTGAACCTCTTGCGATGACCCACCCCGCGGGTCCCACCATGCTCTTCACCATTTGTTGTTTACGTGTGTTCCTATCTGCCACGGGGTCTTCCAAGCCCGGCCACTCGGAATTCCCTTTCCGGAATTCTGTGATGGTCCCGCCATCCCTGACGGCGGATCCCTGCTGGAATCCCAGACTCCAAGCCCCATACCACTCTCCGCCATTGTTGTTCAAACAACGAGAAATCTTCAAAACGGCGGCCGTCACGTCACATCTCCCCGGGCTTTGGGCCTCGGCTTTCCCGCTGTCGTCGCTGACTTCAAATTCACCAACTTTTCTCACGGTCGTACGAGCATTTAATGTAGGCATTCATGGTGGTTGGGGTATAAAATGCCCAATCCGGCCAAATCACTTTCACAAACAAGATTGGAGTGAATTGGAGAAACTATCATCTAGAGCCCACCGCCTTCGACAACGTCGCGATCATCATTGTCAGCATCATTCTGACCAATGTAAGTGGATCCCACATCTCCCCACTTCGCGTGTTTGAGGTAGGCCATCGGTTGCCCTCCCATGTGTCTTTTTCATGATTTTCAAAGATTTAAATAAATGAACAAATCATGAAGAAGGCATAAAGGGGTAGAACACTAGATTGCGCACCAAACCCATGTGGCAGAAAACTGAGCAAACCACCTAAAATGCCCTCCTTGCCAATTCGAGACTTCTCCCTACTGCGGTCATTCTTCGTGCAGGGAAAATGTCCACCATGGGCCCAAAACCTTCCTTCGCCATCCAATTTCAAAAACCTCAAACACCCACCGAAAGCAATCCTCCTCTCCAGGCCCTGTTCGTCGGGTTTCCTTGCTCGGGCTTCCGTTTGCCTTTCGCCGCGCTTGAACTGCCAAACCACCCTGCCTCCCCAACTGTCAGATCCTGATCTCGGCTTTGCAAAAACTTGAAACTTAAACATGCATCCTTTGGTCGTACCAAGTTTGAAACCCCAGAGTTCCATCTTTGAAGTTCCACATGAGGTTTTCCTTCAAACGGTGAACGTCGCCTAGCGCCCCGCCCCTCAGGCTCCGCTGATGTTTCCACTAACTAACCCTTGGCAAATTAAATCGTTCCATCATTTTGGCCTTCAGGCCCCTGACGACAAGTTTCTCTACTCAAATTTCTGCCATTCCCCATGGTGAAGCCTTTCGGTGAACTTACTGATGCCACCCGACCACCGGACCCCGACCTTTTCACCACCGTTAGCTTGTTCTTTCACGACCGCGACTCTCGCATCCCCGGGTGCCGGCTCCCAGAATTTTGTTCTCGGAAGTCTGTCGGTCTCCTTTAATTGGAAGCTTCACCCCGTCCACCCGATCGCCAGGCCCCGAGCTTCCATCTGCTGTGGGTTCTTGCCGAAACTCTTCACGGCCGTCAACACGTCGGGCCCCGTGTCCCGGGATTCTAGTCCTCGCCCATCATTCCAAACAGAGATCCCCACTATGTCGTCCGCTCTCTAAGCGCTGGTATCTGGACTTCCGTCCCTGAAAGTCTACCTCTCGCCTGTTGTTTCTAACGAAAAAGCTGTCTGATGCCCCAACCTTCGGGCCCTGCCATGCCAATTGCCGCTAAACCTAAACGATAAACTCATGTCACCAGACTCCTGCCCCCCGAACATCCTCTACCGGAGTTATGTCTGGTGTTTGCCATCCTGATGTCGCCGGCCTGAGCCTTCGAAAATGAAATGACTTAGCATCGGCCGCCCTTTGGCCCTCTGGGCCCCAGGCCTCAGACTTTCGCCGCTGAATTTCTGTCTGCTGTCCGCCATCACCAACTGCCATCTCCTGGCAGCTTTCCAGCTTGAAACCTCTGGGACCCCTTAAATTGATCATAATGAGCCCAAATATGGAATCTAACCTCGACCCACATGCTAATTTTTGGCCCTCTTCATCATGAGATTTTCAAAACATTGAAATTCAACCGAGGAGGGTCTCCAGGAGCTTTCAGCTATATTTTCCCTTCCAGACAGCATTCCTACCAGGAAAGTCCGGCCCTCCGGGCCTAGATTGTCCAAATGCCCTAAAACGAAGATCAATAATGTCTAGAGATAAAATTTATGATATACTTGATTGATTATTTGAAGTAGATGTTATTTTCAAGATATGGACTAACATGAATGCTTCTGATAATCTATTGCACTGGCTTTGCCCTTGCTTGCATAATATATGGAATCAGGTGCAGGAACTTCATAGGCATCTGCCGAGAAGGATAAGGGCAATAAATCAAGGACCCCTCGGGGAAAGGAGGAAAAAGATTAAATGAATTACCAATTCCAGGGCGAGCCACTCCACTCAAATTTCTCAACAGACTGGAAGGAAATTATGAATACTAATATTGGCCAGGTGGATATAGATGAATTCATGCAGAGGGTCAGGGTCAACCCGACAACAAAGAATGCTAAATTAATACGATAGAGTGGAATAGCCAAGGCTGTCGGCTTCTCTCCATCTCTCGTGGTGCCCAAATTAGTTATGTCTTGCCAAGAAGCCTATCAGATAGATACCAAAACAATTATGGATAAGGAGGGAAACATCCTCGCAGACATGTCGCCATAAGGGATCACCAAGATCTTCCACATTCCCACATTTTAATAGATGGAGGTCCCCACGTTAGAAGAATGCCAGGCAGCATGGGATGCTAATCCAACAGGGTGCAAGAAGTCAATAAATCTGCATTGGCTTAAGGAAAAATGGGGCAGCACTACGAAGATTCCCCAGGAACTCTTTCATAGCAATTTCT
The DNA here is from genome assembly GCA_007258455.2 of Sequoia sempervirens. Taxonomy (NCBI): domain Eukaryota; kingdom Viridiplantae; phylum Streptophyta; class Pinopsida; order Cupressales; family Cupressaceae; genus Sequoia; species Sequoia sempervirens. The sequence goes on from VDFB02193867.1 coordinate 176,593,531, forward strand.
ACGAGGAATAAGATAACCTGGTGACCATGTTGAATAGGGTTATGGGTCTCCCAACGACTGCCTACTTCTAGGAATGGATGGCCTATTTCATTGAGCAGATCTTGCAGGGAAATGAGGACATTACAACCAAGGTTTCATTCTACTGGGGAGGGATCATAAGCAACTACTTCCACGAGCAGTTTTTCAACGTGAAAAAGAGTTCCAAATTCTACATGACCTCCTACCTCGTCTACTCCCTCGAAGATCAAAGACAATACAACGTGTTGTTTGTGGCACCTGATCAGGGGCAAAAACAAGGACTCAAGCCGTTTGACAAATATCTACAACTCCAATACTGGAATTTTAAGAAAGAATGTTGCAGGGTCAATGAAACCTTCATTGGCCATATCATCAGGTTGATCACTAGAGATTTCGAGAGGAGGGTCTCCCACAGTGCCAGGGCACTCCTAAAGCAATATGCTTTTCTGTTCATCGAGTTCCCAAAGTTTACGTACATCCGAGCCCAGGGTTTCACTAAAAAGCCAAATAAATTGCCTCGCTACCCCCAATGACATAATCATCCTCTTGGAGCTCTCTCGATAGCTCCAGCACATCCAGGCAATCTTCAACAATAAGCACATAGTGGGGACCTCCTACCCCATGACCCTCGGCCAGGGCATGTACCAATTATAAACTTCTCAATGTGCTAGTAACTCTAAGAAAGAGCTCAAGGAGTACCATTTTGACTAGTACACTGCTCGCCCAAGGATGGACCCACATGGCCACATCAGAAAAGCACTGGGGCCAGCATATGCCCACGAATATCACATTGAAGATTTTTGAACTGACTGCTAGGACGACAAGGAGGTGCGCGCAAGGCACTACATGTGCATGACCATGCAGTTCCTGAGAAGAGTGAAACCATTCCCGGTACTGGACCAAGTCGAAGAAGACGAGTCCACAATCATGCACCTGAGGTACTCTACGATTGCCAACCTGCCAATACCATCAATTGACTGGGATGAACAGGAGGTCAATGACCTAGATACCATAACCCAGTCGATTCTAACTCATACCAGGGAGTGGATCAATGGGCAGGTGGCACATCTGAAGCAACAATGGGTGGTCCTGACCTATGAAGGGATCAAGAGCGAGCCAAGTGCCATGGAGGATGTTGCTGCCACGACGTCAACTAGCGGGACCTCCAAGTCTCCTCCAGTCACTAGGTCCCAGAAAAGGAAAGGAACAAAGACAGCGCAGTCTCCAGATCCCAAGGAACAAGTGAAGAAAGGAGCGGGAGGCTCATCTCCCAAGAGGCTTAAACAAGCAGTGGGTATGACAGAATTGTAGCCTCCATTGGCTCTCCCTACCCTCCTGTGGTTGGCGCATCTCCACCGGTAGTGGACATTTCTGCCCATCTTGCCCCTTCACCCCCGGCCGGGTTGGTAGTTGTCATAGATTACTCTTCTAGCATGACCACTCCCCCTTCCTCTGCTACCATGTCTCTAATTACATCACTCCCTTTAGCAATAATAACATCGCCTATTCCTACTGCCACTATGCCTAAGGCTCTTATAAGACACATGCAAAACCTCCCCCCTAAGCTCTCACAAATCTTAATAGATCCAACTCTCCAAGCAAGCCTCGCCCAAGTCCTCGTGATAGCTCAGCCTTCACAACCGCCAACAGGGCCGCCAACTATAGAAGCCACAATGCAGATCTCAAAAGAGTTGGAGGAACAAGAACAGGAGGCCTTGATGTCTATCAAGGAGGAGGCTGATGAGTATCACGAGCACCCTAAGTACAAGCACCAAACCATCGATAGGGTTGTCTATGAGGAGGAGGATACGGGCTCTTCCGAGAGTGGAGATGAGGAAGGTGGCTTGGGTGCTAAGGAAATCATCCAGACATTTGATGAGGACCTTGAGGAAGAGGTGGTGCGACAGCTAAAGGACATTGGGGTGGAGGCAGAAGAGTTACCACATAGTGAAGAGTGACAGCCACCAAAAGAGCAACAGACAAAGGACCTAACCGAGGCTAAAGCCCATGTTATCACAGGCCCCGAGGTTGAGGTTACCGAGGAGAAGAAAGAAGAAGAAGCAGTAAAAGAAGAAAGCCCCATACAGCAACCATCCGCTGGGCTACCCGTCAAATGCCTCATATTCATTCATGACTCTGACGAAGAGGAGGATGGTACCAAAGAAAAAGGAAGCAGAGGTCTTGTTCTTGACTAAGAAGGGTGAGGGTAGTCGTGATTCACCCAAGGATAAGTCTACTATGCCGAAATGGTTGGAAAGGCAACTTGAGAAAATGACCCTAGTGCTAAAGGACCCAAGGGCAAGGTTGAAGGCCATCTTGGCTCGATCTCAGATCATGACGAAGAAGGAGAAGAAGCCCAAGGTCCGATCCAAGATAATAATGGATGCTTCTGGCTCCCAAGCAATACAAATTGTAACGCCTACTCTTGACCAGGAAAGGGTGAGTTATAATGTCTCCACCATTGACTTGGGGACTGCAACCAGAGAGAAAAAGGTTGAGCACCTTGAGGATTCGATGGCCACAGTGGTGCACGTGATAAATCAGTACAAAATCTCCAAGGATGAGCTCAAGGCATAGGTTGTAGTGTTAACATACTATATACAGCAATGGTCCTCAATGATCGACCTGCCCACCACATCCACGACTGCACCGCAATTGCTTTCTAAGGAGCAGATAGACAAGATGGAAAGAAGGAAGAACTTGGAGAAAACCACCGAGGATTGGTTCCGATAGGTCTCATACATTAGAAACATGGGAATCAGTAGGGCTGTGCAGACAACCAACAAATTCTTATACTTAATAGAATTTCTGGAGAGCACGAAGAGGCTCTGCACCAATTTCCCCATAACCTACAACTCCACCTTCCCAAGGATCGAAACTATCCTTCAATTTCCTGAGGCCACGTGGGAGGAGAGGCTAGAGCTTAAAAAGGAAGACCACTGGCTAGTGGACGTGTGGCACAGAGACCTCGACAATCGGATGGAGAGGTTGGAGAAAATTCTGAGCATGGTGGATCCTGATATTGAGTGGATCAAGGAAATCCAGGCAGAATGTGCCCCATATCTAAAGCTAATGATGGGCTATGATATGCCCATTGTGCAAATGGATCCAGAGAAGAACAAACCATACTTCCAAGAGAATATGAAGGACGGGACAGTTGGAGAAATCACAATAGAGTTCCTGAGTTTTTCTACCCACGCCTTCGACCAGTCAGAGTTGTTTAGGGACCAAGGCTCAAAGTATGATGAAGATTGGAAAAGGCTAGAATAAAATGCTAAGGAATGGAGCTACCAGGCATTGCGATGTGAAATCCTCAAAATTGAGAAGTTTCAGGCCATCATCCTTAAGTACATAGAACACGCAGCTTCTGAGGAGTAGGAGGATAGCCCAGCCAAAGACGAAGACCTTCCTGAGGAGTAGTTACAGCAAAGAAAACAACAATCAGCTACAGGACAAAAGAGCTATAGTGACATCCGCTAGAAGACAAAATAGGGAAAATATAGAAATGTTATTTTTTAATTGAAATCTATTTGGGGTAGGTGAAACCCTATTTTGTAATGAATCTTGGCCACACAATGAGAATGTATCTTGGCCATTCATTTAACTTTTTGAAAACTATAAATAGGGCACTCCTCTCATTTGCAAAGGGAGAGTTGAGTTGTTGTAAAGACATGCTGCAGAAATTTATAAGAAATAGCATTGACTTGGTGTATTTTCTTGGTTTCTCCCATGTTGCTTGATTCATTCTCCAATGTTAGATGTTTGACTTAGATCTTATTGCTATTTAGTTAGCTGTCTTATTTCTTTGGATAAATCTTAGGAATGTTGTTGGGTGATTGTGAAAATTCCTGCCTTGTTGATGATTCCTTAGTCCATACTTTTTGCTATTTGCTGATGGTAGATAGCTATGCAAAGTTAGCCTGGACTTGATTTTAAAGTTGTTCCAAACATTTATCTTTGATTCATGCATGTATGTGGTGGATGAAGGATGAAATATCTGCAGCCCTTAGGAGATAGCACAATTTCCATGATACTGTGAAATCCCTGGTTAAGTGAGATATTGTTTTGAGGAATTATCCATTGTAGGAACTCCATTGTCACTATTCATAGCAAGCTTCAGACTTACGAACTTTTACTTCCCTTTGCCCTTTTATTTTTTATTTTTTAGTAACTGACCTGTGTTAAGGTTCATTACACATTGTAAATCCAAATCCAACAACTAAATGGAGTTCAAGATTGATGTTTTAACCTATAGCCGGTGCATAACAACCTTCCATCCTAAGAACTCCATTTCAAGATCCAACTTCCATGCTTTGTGTACTTGCTTTGTATTTTCTGTAAGACCGCCTTGTGATTCCAGCAAATCACATCAAACTACTGAGGTATCTAAGCCCTGTCATGACATGACATCCGAGAGACCTTGGGATAGTGTTCTGCAATTTGATTGTAGGAGATTTTCTTTCAAGAGAGGTAGTGCACCTATGCACTACCTATGTTGAGAAGTGCATAAAAACACCATTAGCAATAGGTATTATGAGCAGCGGTAGGAAATAGAGTAAACATGGAGACATTTGTTGAGAGAAGAAAGGGGGTTTTCATCCAAAGGCATGGGAGGCAACAATTGATGCATTAATAGCAGTGTCCACCTCTTCCTCATCCATAGGTTCTTCAGCAGTACTAGCAGCATCATTTAGCACAATCGCCATTGGCAGGGGGAATACTAGGTTCTTGAAATTAGTATACCAATCTATGTCGTAGAAGGGTATTACATTATGGCTACAAAACAAGAAATGTAAGGCCTAGGTAACCCTCTGCTAGTGCTTGTCGCGTGTCCGTAGGTAGAATCCACTAAGAAATAGTAGCCAAATGACTACAACTTCTTCCTCGATAAAGTGACAAAGGTCGATAGCTGACGGCAGGCCTACTCCACAGGCAGCATGAGCAACAACCTCGCCAAGGCCATTCAGGTACATTTTGGGAAATATTTCTTTAACTAGTTTTAGGATAAGAGGTCATGGGATGTTGATGTCTAGCATGGATGCTACGAAGTGGGAGCATATGTCAGTGTTCACCCGATACTTTTCCTCATACTCTATGTAGTCTTTACCCAGAACCCACTTTGTGGCTATCAGGACCAAAGAATGCTTATTCTTGGTCATCTGTTTCAAACTCCTAGTAGAAACCTCCCCTAAGAATTCCATCTGTGACTTATATGAGGTTAAACAGACTAGACTGTCCATAGTTCTGACACTATTCCTATGCTTTTGAGCTAATGCCAAAATTTATCTATCACCTAACCTATGAGAAGGCTTGCTTAAAACTTTGGTACCAACCTATCACTGCTCGAATGCTAAGTATGATTTCCTCGCTACTTACTGACCTATTTATAGAAAAAATTACAAGGTGCATGTTAATCCATTTCGAGAAAATGTGATAATAAGCTAGTTGCTAACTTGAAAGGCATTCCTGCATTTGCTCACATTTTTAGGCCAGTTGCATCTATGAGAGTACAACTAAATGCATGTGAGATTAATAGGAGATAGTTAATTAGCTTTAAAAAGGCAGTGCTTATTGACAGTCATACATATGGCTATAGGCTATTGTGTCATCTCACAAGTGTTTCCCAGAGCACAAGGCAATATTCATATCTGTTCAAGTCGTGATCATTTGCTTTGGCATAATCATTATGGCCAAGATATTAATTACCACCGCATGCTAATGCAAGGTTAGAAAGAAAATAGCTGACTCAAGTTCCAAGGGGATAACATCGTATCACATGATTGTCAAATGCAATAATGAATTCCAACCACCTCAAAATGGCAAGCAGTTCATTTTGCACGAATTGCAAAATTAACGGTACATGCTGAATTAAATGCAAAAGGCATGCTTTCACCTACCACCTTGAGGAAAGATTGCCAAATATTGTATGAAAAGGCTTAATATTTCAAAGTCTTTTCACAAACACCAAAGCTAAAAGTGCAGAGTTGTTCTTCTTCTGTGTATCCAAAACTGAAGAAAATTGCAGAGCCAAGAACTTGTAGAGATCTTCAACGAAAGAAAAATGTCTGAGACTTCATCTCAGCCAATGCAAGAAGAAATTAGCCAAGAGTTGTTTAAAGCTATATGTTCTTCAAATGAGGTATATGTCTATGAGGATGTGGCGTATGCTATGTCTGGTATACCTAACAGGCCAAAGAGGGCCTATATAGAAGAGTTGAATAGGTCCAAGGATTGCAAAAACTAGAAAAGGGTTGAAGAGAAATGGGATAATGTCTACGATCCAGGACTCACAAAAAACCCTAAGTCCCTAAGAGGTGTAGCCTATGCAAGGTTGATGACACCAAAGGTAGACCAATCTACGATGAAGAAATTTTGGTACAGTGGTATCCCTCAATACATGGTCCCACTGGTGCACTACTACTCAGAGGTAGTTGATGCTGATACCCACTACATTAAAGGCTACAACTTAAGGATGCACATCACTCCAAAGGCCACCTAACACATGCTATTCATCCTAGACCCAAGTAAGAGAAGAGAGAATATCGAGTCCTTTCACCCTGGAAAAGGAGAGAAAATATGGAAGAGGATGAAAAAGAACTCAAAATTCTTGTTGGAGGAGACTGGTAGGAAAGGCATCACAGACACTAAACTGCCAAGTATTTCATTGTCGCGTGGTGTGTTACACGATAATCTATAGGATGCCATGTCCATGCTAGCTTTTGTGTGTAGCCAAGAATCTGATGAGAAGGTGGAGACTTTTCAACTAGGACCGACATTACAATTTCACAAGCAGCATGATCTCTTCTGGTATGATTTTGCTGAATTTATGGTAGAGGAAATGATATAGAAAATAAAGAATTACCCAACAGAGAAAAAAATTAGGTTTTTTTCTTTCCTGGTCCACATGTTTTTGTATGAGAACCTGGATTTCTTAGCCCGATATTTTTTGTTATCAATTTTTGATGAGAAAAATAAAAGGAAGTCAGTGTCCATTTGGATGCCTTTTCTTTTCGCATCATATGATTATTATGCCTTTTTAGACTATTTCATAGCTCTGGTCTTTCATGATTTAATCAGAAAGGTGACATAATTAGGCTTGACAGAGAGCAGACTAAATATATGCAGAGTTTGACTCCCACCTGTGACTAGTTCTTAAGCAAGGATTTCACAATTCTCTGGATGGGGGGCTTTACTGGTAAACCTTTCCTACTCCCAGCCTATGTCACAAATAGGGTGCTCGCACTGGAAATGTTTCAGTAGGTGTGTATCACTGATTTTACCTTCTGAAGTAGCAAAAGTGTCAAGAAGAAGTGATTTTTCTCTTGTCCGAAGAATTTCAAGTAAGTAAGTCTAATAAATAAATAATTGAACCAGTTGTTGGATAAGCTGAGTTATCTAGGGTTGGTACTGGTGAATGATAAGTTGGAATACAAATCTTTCAATCACTTGTCGAAGCCACACATGAGAGTTACCCATGTTCCCTGACCTTACTGGGAGAAGCGGCGTAACCTGCAGGCAAATAAAGATGAAAATTTTATTGAATTGGCACATATCCTTATGCAAGATACTAGAGGTCCATGGTACAAGTTCTAATTTGCTATGGAGGTGGCCTAGGATAATGTGCACATGGAGCGCAAAATGTATAATAGGTTGAAGAAGGATGAAGAATGGACTGAGGAAAAACTAGAGGCTTTTTGGAAGTATCGCCAAGAAATAGCACAATTGGATGCTCCTTACAACAATCTGAAGGATGACCAAGAATTTGAGAGATAGTGGAAGGAGGGCCACCCCAGCCTGAGCTCTAGTATTAATAGGAGCAGAGACTCGAAGGAAGAGTCCGAAGAGTAGGAAGAGGAAGTGGTGACATCAGCCTCGTCTGAGCCAAAAGAAAAAGGCCCTAGGCAGCCCGCCTATGTCACCACAAATGTGCGCTTTAATATATCAAGGGGCTCGCATACACTCACTTGGGCTGCTAAACCAGCCAGGTTATCACAACAACAAATGGAGATGACTATCGAAGCTACATAGACCCCACCTGCGAAATGACAATGCACATAGAGCATTATTGGAGAGGGTTCGCAGGAACCCACCGAAGACAATGTGCTTACAACTAGCCAAGAGCCTGAGGCTGAGGAGGAGTCGCTAACAATTCTAGAGCCACCATCAACTAGTCAACAAGTAAAATTTTCTCCTTCTTCCCTTGCTTCTCTTTCCTTGGTATTTGCCACTGCCTCACTAGTGATCCCTACCATAAGTATTGACCCTCTGCCTTCTAATTTTAGTCCTACATATTCAGTAGGCTTCGTCCAGTTTTCACAAACCACTTCACTCATCTTTACTCCTCTATGGATCATTACACCCACCACTACCGCTCAGACTTTCCTCACCTTGCTTTCTAAAAGCATCCCCCTGTGAGTCCCCCTCCTTTTCCCACTATTATTACAGGGCCTCTTCCATCGCAATAGGCTGACACCCCATTGATAACCCTTCCACCATCCCAGCCAATGAGTCTTACGGCTGATTCCCCAATACAGTCATTACAAATGATTAGCCCTACTTTTGGTTCTCAAACCAAACTATGGAACATGCCCCATTTCTCCCCATAAACTGTCACTCTCAAGAAGAAAGAAATACCTACACCTATGAAGGTTACCTATCCCTATGCCTTGCCTTCTAGTGCTCCTTTCGCAAGTGGACTAGTTTCATCACCAACCGAATTCATAACACAAATAGATTGTGGAAAATAGGCATGCGCAAATAGAATGAGAAAGCGTAGGGAAAAAGATGGCAGCGTTTCTGCTAAGCCAAAAGTACAGGCTCTTTATGATGAGGCCCGACAAGAATTAAAGTTCACAACCATGTACCCGCGGGTAAGCAAGTCTCTGGGAGAAATGCAACTAGACGACTATGAGATATATTCCATAGGACTCAACATAAAGGTAGTCCAACCACAATATAAAGTTGAAATCATGGAGGAAACGCAACAGGTAGTCCCTTTAACTTCCTTAAAATTGTTCGCTAGCTAAAGAAGAAGGATGAGTAGCCTAAAGCAGTAAGGGAAAGGCTTAGTTTTCTAGAGAGGAAAGAGAAATTCTTAGAGGCAGATGTTGCCCACATGACTGAAAAGGAACTGGTAGTAGAGGATGAGAGGAACAGACTTTAGAGCAAACTTGCGAAGACTTAGACCATTGACCCTGCCGTGATAAAGGAGCTATGCTCTAAGAATCAAGAGGCGAAATAGAATCTGCAACTGAAGGATGAAGAACTAGAGCGTCTTCGCCTTGAGTATATTCAAGGAATGGCACAGAGAAATAAAGTGTTGGAACACCAACAAGCTCAATATGAGCAAAAAATACAAGAAAAAGAGGCTAAATTTAAAGGCCTAAAAGTTCAACTAGAGGAAGAACTTTGAGAGACAAAGTCTTATCTAAACGAGCACTTAAAAAATCACTCCCAAGTCGAGAAGAACTAGAATAAAGAAATGAGAAGCTCTGTGGAATAGCTAGCATCAGAGAAAAAGAAAAGGGTAGAATTGGCTGAAGCCATTATTTCAAGAGATGTGGAGATTTCTTCTCTTAAAGGCTCTCTCCTACCTCCCCCTACACAACTAGATATCATTCTGCTGGTTAGGCAATTATACATCTCTCACTAGGAAAAAATTAAAGCCTTTTTTCTAACACTACAACGTACCCTCCGATTCATCACCAAGGCATCGAAGCTGAGCTAGGAGGCCCATGATACAATTGAGCAGTTCCCATGGTTCATCTTAGAGAGGGTTTTTGAGGCAAAAGATCTACTCACCAAGCTATACTTGGTCTCTGACGAGAGTCTTGCCAGAGCAAGTATTGAAGATTGGGATGTTGCTGCTCAAACGACAAATAATTTCATTCATTTCCACACCGCCTTCCAGCACACTAAAGCAACCATAGCTATTTTAAGACACTAGATAGCATACGAGGTGGTTTTTCTGTGTTAAATGGGATGGGTTTGCCATCCCCATTCTTTGAAGATGATTCTATTGCCATGGCTAGGCAAATTACAAAAAGGATAGAAGAAAGGGAAGATTATCCATATGCTTTCAGGAATTTCAATGATCCTCCCACGATGACCAACATTGAGGTGGTGATTCATCCGCTCTCACAACTACTATTCCATTTTGAAGCAAGGGACGGTTTACCCAATGTGCTACCTCACAAAGAAACTATTGATCTAAGTGGAGAATAAGAGAATTTGCACAACATGGTGAAGCCATCTAAGGATGAATGGTCACCTTTGAAGGTGGCTCTTTCCAATCTTTGACTCCATTGACCAAATGAAATGGCACTTTGGTCTATAAACCAGAAAAATTTTGGGTTCTCTGTTCCTTAGTCGAAATGCCCCTGATAGTCACCAAAAGTTGTTAACAAATATTTAACCAGCTTCCTTCTAGATTATTTTTCCATTCGCTGGCCTATGCATCACAAGGTCTGCTTGCCCTTTTATCTAATTTTTTCTTTGACACTCCACATGTCTATTCCTCGCAACTCTGAGTCCTGACTTTCCTTTCGCATCCTAGGAAACTCCGTTGTGCTTCCATGTGTTGCATCTACGGGATACTTTTAATCATGTTTTCTTACTGCCTCATCAGGCGATGAAATACTACCACAAAGCCCTCATTCCTAAAAGGTTTTGGCGGGCCCCACGATTGCTAATTATGGTGTACACTAGCTATGTTTCAACCATTCACAAATGTTTTAATGTGCAAATGAAGTAGCAACCGCAAGCAGTGAAAAGCTACCACACATCTCTTTTGCACCCAATTGGTAGTCGTTCCCTTTATTATTGATGAAGGCTCCACCCATTTGACACATCTAGCATTAATGCAAGTCCTTAGCGGTAGGGGGAGAGAGGTTCATATGGGCAGCGAAGGGCTGCCACATGTCTGGACGGAGGATCTCATATGTGGGTGATGGACTAGATGAACCAAATAATACTATTGTTCGCTGTGTGTCATAATCATTCACACCAGAGGTGACACTTGTTTGATCATGCCTAGCTGGGACCACTGCTATCATTACAGAGGACACACTTGTGCTAGGAATGACTAGATGCTTTGTTCTGGATCAATCCTGTTGTAACGACCTTGGGAATATTATGATTTAGGCATCATTGTTGAGGATCGTGAGATCTTTTTTGTTACTGCTCTCTGAGGCGGTGGGAAGTTTTCTTGCTAGAAGTCCCCTAGTAGCCTTAGTAGTGCCCGCTATCTGGGGTGCTATCTTGGTTTCAGCCATGAAAGCTATATCAAAGTTTACCGGAGACAACTCAAGAACACTAGCAAAAAATTTGTAAGATGTGGCCAACGTGTGTTTGGTACATGGGACTACAACATAGAATGTAGCCCTAAGGCTTCTCACCGTGTCTTTTAAAGGCAACGCACTAGATTGGTACTGAACAATGACACCTAATTCAATTCACACCTAGGATGAGCTCGAAGATGCATTCTATGAGAGGTTCTTGAATGACAGAGATCATTCTTCATTGTATTATCAACTATCTGTCATAAAACGAGCCCCTCAGGAGGCTCTGACGGATTTTAATGCCTGATTTCACCCAAATTGGTAGAGGATTCCTGTTACCATATGCCCGACTCCTGAGTTGGCATTTATATTTCATCTAAAGTCCATCAATTCAGATATTTCTATGATGATCAAGTCTTTGGGAGGAGCTACTCTACCAGATGCTTACGGTATCGCTATCAAAGCCAAGAATCATTTAATAGATTGAGGAAAACTTCCTCCTCGACTTATTATTCTGATATTTCCTAAAATATTGATCTTCGTGCAAGAGGTTACTTCAACTAGCATGCTCGCAACTGCCCAGTCAATGTACACATATGTGAAAAGCCCACAAAATGTGGCTTCTACATTAGTCTCTTCAAAGGATGAAATGAGAGACCTCAAAGAAATGTTGTGAACCATGGCAAATGATATAACCACTCTTAAGCGGAACCAAGCAATGCCTCTGAAACCTGCATATCAAAACTATCAAGGTGGGCGGTCTTCTTATCAGTAGAATCAATACCAGGGTACGCCTCATGCTAATCCAATAGCCCCAACTACAAACCAAATGCTATCTTCGCCTACTCCGCTGACTAGCGCATTGCCAAGCTCGAGTAGGGAATTAACCGTACGGCAAAACAACCTTATTGATTATATCAATCCATGGTGCTTCCCCTGCAACGATGCGAATATTCCCCAGAACTGTCCATGTGGCAACTTACAACAAAAGGTGGTGGAGCAACACACCAAGGCACAACAACAGAACATGGAGGTTATGTATATGCTTCACCACAAATGGAGAGTGTGGTATTTACCGCGCAAATGCAAGGAATGTCTTTAGAACAAGAATCTAATATTTCTCTTGATCATGTGCTCTTCTCTTGGATGGAGGAAGAAGAAATGATGTTTGCTAATGATGCAATCATATCCGAAAAACTGCAAGTGCAGTCTAATTATAACACATGCTCAAAGAGGAGATTCACTGGTGAGTCAGTTGTTTCACATCCAACTAGCCCGCAACTCAAAGGCATTTCCGATCAGATTCTCAATACTTCAATCGTCCATTCTATTGGTGTAATTAATTATTTAATTACACTTTAGGATAAGTTTACTTATTATATTTTATTTCCTAGGATAATTATTATTTAATTATTATCCTTATCTTATTGAGTTGTATTTTTGCTCAAGATAAGATTAGGGTTGTCTTTTTCCTGCTTTATTGCAGGATTTCCTTTTCGAAGGGTTTTGTAATATTTGAAAAAAAATTCATTCAATAATCAATTATGTTGATTTTAACTTGCACACATTTTCTTTGAGAGTTTACAGAACTTGTCTTTTTTTGTTCTGAATATCTGTTGCATGTGATAGGTGATTGCTTGCAAGTGTTCTTGGGGACTATGAAGTTGGTTTTTCAACTTCTACATGGTATCAAAGCTCCAAACCTATCACTGCATGTTCATGATCTAAAGATATTCTCTCACAACTATTTTTTTTGTGCAAGGGTTTCAAGTCTAATTGATTTTTTGTAGATCTGGCAGTAACCAAATTTTTAGAGCATTTTGGGCACGAACGGACATCGCCATCGCGATCAGAGCATCCAAAAACCCTAGAAACACCTTTCATTTCATTGATTTAGGAAAAAGTTGAAAAAAGGTCAAAAAAATTTAGCCAAAGAGGTTGTACGGCCTCCCCAACACGTAGATTGAGGCATAAAATTAAAAAAAATCAAAATCAAAAATCAAAAATCAAAGTTTTCTTAAAATATTTTTGCACAGCCCGTTCAAAGACCTGTGTTGCCAAGTAGCCACCGGTCCTCAACCCAGTGGCCACCTACGGGCCACCACCTTGTCTAGCATTGCTCCTCCTACACTAAGCTCTACTCCATCCAGCTCCTCCTATGCCCAACTCCTCTTGCGTCGAGCTTTGCTCCGCCCAATTCAGCCCTCATGGGCACTGCGCTAGAAGCTCACGATCATGTCGGGACCGAAAGCCAGCCCCAACCCTGTCGAAAGTTTTAACCCCTGCCCCAGTCACATGGGTGACCAGGGGCTTTGTCCAAGAGCCAAACCACCAGCTCCCTAGTCCTGCATGGACTAGGGTCCCTTTTTTTAGCCCCTGAGGGCTCTGGAGGACATATTGAGTAGATTGGAGCACTTTTACGAAATGAGGTATATCTTGGGCATTTTTTCTTCATTTTTCAAACAAAAATAGCCATTGGAAAGCTGATTCTGGTGCGGATCTAATGGTGGAAGTTTTATTTTATGATTTTTTTTATTCCTTTTTCAGCCTCGAAAGTCAAAGTTTTTTTCTTCACTTCGGAGGGCATATCTTTTACCTCGTTTATCAGTTTTTTGAAAACAAATAGTCGTCGAAAAGCTGATTCTGACCTCTTCTCAGATATTAGACCTAATTTTTGCAAAATTTTCTCTAGGTATCTAATTTTTTTATTAGAACTCAGCCTTTTTTTGGGTATTTCTTGAGAAGCGTGCAAATTAGGAGTTTTTTTTAGATCCACAAGCATTAATTTTTTCATTTAGGAGTATATACTACTGTTTATGTCATGGGTTTACATAATATTGCACCCATTACTCTATTCAACTATTTTGGTTGGAAAAAATAAATGGAGATTCATTTGAAATACAAAGGGTTGTATAGGTTAACCATGGGTACAAAAATTAAACCTACAGGTGCTACTAAAAAGAGAAAATGGTTTAATAGGTGTGATGAAGCTTATGGTACATTATGTATTTCTCTTTCATCTAACCTTCTTTTTCACATTGAACCTTGCACTACACCAAATGAGATATGGGCTACTTTGTAGTCTTTGTTTGGGAAGCAGGGTACTATGAGAGGGTTTCAGTTAGAGAATGAGCTTATTGGCTTAAATCCTAGGGATTTTGACAACATCCAAGAGTTTTTCACCAAAATCAAGTCTCTTAGATTGCAGTTGTCACAATGTGGTGTTCAGAAAGAAGACTCTCAATCGATATTGTCCATTCTTTCTAAGCTTGGACTAGATTTTTCTGTTTTTGTATCTACCTTTTATGCCACTACGGATGCACTTGGTATGAGATTCACTATGCCATCTCTTGATGAATTTGCTTCATCTCTCACTCGTGAGCAAGCTAAGTTAGCTAGCATGGGTATAGTGAAACCTTCTTCCTCTTCACAGGCACTTATTGCATCACAGGAGCCCAAAGATCAGAAGGCTTCTATAGGAAAAGGAAAGAAATAGAAACAAAAGAATTCCAAACATTATGATCAGAAAAAGGAGTCCTCATATTCATCCTCCTCTTCTAAGGGGAAATCATCTAGGAAGGAGAAGGGTCCATGTGCATATTGCAAGAGGGAAGGACATGTCAAACATAATTGTTACAAGGACATTGATGAGCTAAAACATCTACTTCAGAAACATCAAATTGATTTTCCTTCTAGGATTTTTACATCATCTTCTTCTCTTCATTCTTCTTCTTCAGAGCAACATAACACAGGCATAGCTGGTTTACATACTTCATCATAAATGAAGGGACATGCTCTTTGTGCTTCTTCAGGTATTGGATCAAGGAGATGACTTCTAGATTCAAGAGCATCTCATCATATGGCATCTTGGCAGTCTATGTTCACTTCCTTTGAGCCTTGCACTATGTCTCCCATTTTGATGGGAAACAACACTTACATGAGTGTTAGAGGGAAGGGGTCTATTAGTTTTTGGTACCACTCCTTTCAGGATGTCTTATGTGTCCCTCACCTAACAAATAACCTTCTTTCCATCTATCAGATAACACATGGGTGCAATAGGAGATTTGTGGAGTTCACACCTGATTCAGTTATCATTAGAGACTTGGAGAGTAGAGTAGTCATTGCTACTAGGATAGTGGATCACTCATCTTGGTTGTATTCCTTCACTGATTTTACTACTGCTGGTGTTTTTGTTCCTACAGCTATTCCTCACACTTTGAGTGTGCATCATCATTCAAAGGAGAGATTTGGCTTCTTAAACATTGGTGTTCTCACTTTGGATCTTGTTCTAGAGCCTTCCATTCCATCTCCTCCACCTCTTGTTGATCATACATCTTTGGAGGTTTCTATTGAGTCTTCACCTACTTTGGTTTCTTCATTGGTTGAGGTCACACCTTCTTCTATGGAGACATTTTGGGATGCACCTACTTCACCTTTAGAGATTGCCTTCATTTGGCCTCTTCCCTCTCACTTCTTTTAGGAGATGCAGTTTCTTCACTTTTTGTTGGATTTACTTCATTCTAGGTGGATCTGTGGTCTCTTTCTTCCTCTCTTATGGGGGGATTCATTTATGTATCTTTGTGATGGATGGTGTCCTTGGGGGGTCTTATGGAGTCCTCCATCTTTCATCACTTAGTTTATTTCATTCTATTTTGGGGAGGAGTTTTGTTCCCATGTGGTTTTCTCCTTTACCCTATTTCATTTAGTTTGCATTGCATTTGTAAATGAGTACCTGATCAGGCCTTGTTGCCAAGACTCATCTCTTGCATAATAATTTTTTTCTCCCTAAGTTGCACTTATGGGGGGTGTTGGTGTAATTAATTATTTAATTACACTTTAGCATAAGTTTACTTAGGATATTTTATTTTCTAGGATAATTATTATTTAATTATTATCCTTATCTTATTGAGCTTTCTTTTTGCTCAAGATAAGATTAGGGTTGTCTTTTCCTACTTTATTGCATCATGTCCTTTTCGAAGGCTTTTGTAATATTTGTAAAACAATTTCATTCAATAATCAATTATGATGATTTTAGCTTGCACACATTTGCTCTAAGAGTTTATAGAACTTCTCTTGTTTTGTTCTGAATATTTGTTGCATGTGATAGGTGATTGCTTGTAGGTGTTCTTGGGGACTGTGAAGTTGGTTTTTCAACTTCTACACCTTCACCTTCTCAACCACGAAAGGAAATTACTATAGCAAGAACCAAGGAGCAGAAACCTTCGAGTTTGTCACCTTTTAATGTGGTAGAGAAATTGAAGAAGTCATTCGCTAATGTGTCTCTATGGGACATTCTAGCTATCCCAGAACAAAAGACGCTATTACAGAAGGTGCTTCAAGAAGAGATCAATCCAACATCGACAGAGCCATTTTCCAGTGCAAAGGTTGTTTATAAAATACCGCCAGCTAAGGTCCTTACAAACAATAAAAAGGAATCCCCTACCAAGGATAGGAATAAGTTGAAACCTCAACCCTTCTTCTTGACTCTCATTATAGGAAAGAAGTTATTGCACAATGCTATGATTGATTCTGGTGCTAGTACCACGGTTATGCCTAAACAGATAGCTGAAGCTTTGGGACTCAGCTACGAACCTATGAAAAGAGGGGTAATGTAGTTTGATGGGAATAAAGCTGAGACCATAGGTGTCATCAAAGCACTTCCTTTAACTCCATTTGTTTGTCCTAGTATCATGATCCTGCAGGATACAGTGATCATAGATGTTCCTCCTATGTTTAGTCTCTGTCTATCTCGATAATTTACTTCAAGGTGGGTGAATACCTATCCTTGGATTGGTCACATATGATATTGAGGACCAAACATGGAACAAAAATGAAGATAGAATCAAGGGCTTTACATTTTGAACATGTAGTAGATGAAGCCTTGATCAATTTTGAAGTTGTGCATACCTCTATCACCAAGCAAGGAATGTCTTACATTGAATTGCTCGAGGAAGAGAAGGTGAGCGAAGATCGAAATGATAATGAAGATGCTCTATTGAGTGAACACATAGACAATGATCCTTTCACCAATTATCATGCTACAGGATTGGGCACATATGTAATTTATGATGAAGACCAAGTGCTTCTAAGGGTTGCCAAAGAATCTGAAGGTAGCCAAGAAAATGAGCTATGGACACTATACTTTGATGGAGCAAGAAGCAAGGTGGGTGTTGGAGTAGGGACATATCTAATATCTCCACAAAATGAAAAATTGTTGAGGTCTTTCCACTTTCATTTCACCTATTCAAACAATGAGGTTGAATATGAAGGATTGTTTGAAGGTTTAAGCCTTCAACCCCATTATAGAAGAAGTGAGCTTCTCTAAAAATATGGAGGTTACTTAGTTTAGTGAAAAAGGTCCCCCTTAAACTAAGTTTCCCATAAGACTCTGTTACCTCATCAAATTTTGATGTCAACAGGTACCATTCCCAAACCTATAACAAATAACACCCGAGCTCATTTAAAACAATTAGCCACGAAGTACATAATTCTTCCTGATGTGTTATATAGAAGGTCCTTTGATGGAATTTTATTAGATGTCTTAAGGATTCAAAAAATAATATGGCACTTGAGAGGCTCATGTAGGCAGTTGTGGAGGTCATTTTGGAGCAAAGACCCTAGCACAAAAACTCATTCGTACAAGCTACTAGTGGAAAAATATCAAAAAATATTGTTATGCATATGTTAAGCGATGTCACAAATGTCAAGAACATAGCCATTTTATTCATATTCCTGCTTTTGAGCTTCATGCCCAAATCCCTATTTGGTTGTTCTCTGTATGGGGATTGGACATAATTGGAAACATCTCACCACCATCTTCCGTTGGACATGTGTTTATAATCACTTCAAGTGATTACCTCACAAAAAGGGTAGAGGCTATTCCTCTTCAATCTACAACCATTGAGGTAATATGTCATTTCATCCTAGCGCACATTATTGCTTGCTTTGGGCTCCCTTTCACATTAGTCTTTGATAATGGAACACCATTTAATAATAATGATGTGAAAAATTTCTTGGAGACCTTTAATATCCAACATTATTTTTGACACCCTATTACCCACAATCTAATGGTCAAGTTGAGTCAACTAATAAAGTTCTTAAACAAATTTTGAAGAAAAATATTAATAATAATCATCAAGACTGGTACACATAGTTGCAATATGCGCTTTGGGATTACCACAAGTTTTTTATCCTCCACTGGAGCCACACCTTATAACCTAGCTGATGGTACTGAGGTAATCATGCCCTTGGAGTTAGAAATCCCAACATTACTGATTTCTCTTCAAGGTCTAGTTGACGACAACACTTATAAGGAAAAACAACTAAACCAACTTGAAATGCTTGATGAACAACGCATTAACACTCTTGAGTATCTCCAAGCTTATTGTAAAAGGAAACAATGATATTACAATCTCAATGTTATTCCTCACACATTCCACAAGGGTGACTTAATTCTATTTTCAAATCAACGTAATGTCAATGCTAGACCTAATGAAAGAGGAAAATTTAGTCCTAATTGGTTAGGACCATATACATTCAACAAAAGCTTTGGGTATGGTGTGTATGTTTTAACGAAAATCGATGGCACAACCCTTAAGGAACCTATCAATTTCATGCATTTGCATCGGTATTTTGTTTCATCCCTTTTAAATAGTATCAATGTTAAAGTAGTGTTGTTAAAGTTATGGGGTCATATCCTATTTACTTTCACATTGCTTCATTCTTGAGAAACCAATCATGTGTATGTCTTGAGCACTAAAGTGATTATTTAATTTATTTTTATAATTACTTTAGGTTTCACGCTATTCAACTTAATCTTGTGTGTTATATTTAGCATAACATACTTGATCATCATGTCGTATCTAAAAAAAACTATAATAAGTTTTAATTAGATCACATAAACTTTGTTAAATCATGAAGAAATTAATTAAGTAATCTTGCAAAGGTTATGTAATTAATCACATTGCCATTTAACATTCAAACACATTAAGACAAATCATAAAACATGTATCAACTACTCATATATATATATATAATGAGTATAAGCATTAATAGTACATGCATAAAATCAAATATCACCGCCTATATCTCTGGTAGGCTGATCAATCTTGACATCATCTTGTGCAAGGGGCATAGAAGATGTGCTAGCCTCTCCTTGACTGTGAGTACTGGTGCCTACTTTAGCTACTGCTCATGATCTTGTCATATGAATGGGAGAGGGATCTCCACACTCATGTCAATCCTTAGTCATTGCCTCATCACTCTCACTCAGGGGTGGCCCCTCCTCCTCTCCCTCCTAGCCATCATAACCTAGATCTGCATCCTCATCATACTCATCATCAATAAAATTAGTGAATATATTTGCATCCTTGTAGCATGTCTCCTCAACCATATCCTCTCTGTCATCTCCCTTGTCTGGTAGTGGACCTGCATCTCCCACTAGCTCATCCATTCGATATATTAGTGTTTGTCATGTCACTATCCACCACTCCTCATAATACCCTGAGGCACTGGCATTGTCTGTGTCGAAGACTTGAGGTTGGCCATGATCAGAGAAGCTAGAGTCACTCTTGGCCACATGGTCTATGATGAGTCACACTATATCACCTATTCTTTGGGAACTTTGCATTGACCTCTTGAAAGAGGATCATGCCTAGCATGGTGTATAAATCTATCCCAATTTTTGCATGACTCGATTGTAGTAAAAATGATGTACTACATGGCCATGTCATGCAACCAAAAATCTATCCAACTGCAATCTCCTTAACTGTTTGGTATGATCTGGCCACTGCAGCATCAACTGATAAGGTCTCCATAAGATCTTATCCTCCTCTAGTTGGTCAAATCATACTCTCCAAAAATTAAAATCACCATACTACCACAATCATTGTAGAGGATAGCTGAAAGCCCGAGGATGCCTACTGTTGTAGCACACAGGTAGTTGACTAGTCTGGTACATGTAATATGCTCTAGGCATCACACCTATAATATGTGCATGCCTGTAATCTATTTTGCTTGGCATCTTTCTATATCACTTGTCACTCTCAAGCTACAAGAACGTAAAACAAAATTGTAAGTGACCACATACTACCCTTTCACCTGTTTTAACTATTTCCATTCATTTTACTCGTATGCATCACATTAGGGTTTTTCCTATCTTAAGAGTTAATAAACTTCTTTTTATTCAAAACACCATAATAGGTGCTAGGGAACTTCATTTTTTCCATCGTTTGATGTGTTGGAATCGTGATTCTGCACCCAACATCATCAATTTTCTATCCTTATGTGGCATGGTACTTTGAAATATCCTATCATATGATGTTTCTTATTTGATGTGGCTAGATTGCTACCTTGATTCTACCTCCGTAAAGCAAGCAAAATCAAGGGGGCATACATCTACCCTCAAATTTTATTTCCAAAACTTAGGAAAAAGGATTTTTGGACAACTACTAAATTTGTGTTGTAGGATGTGGTTCCTAATGTTGTGGTTTTGTAGATAACTACACTGGGTGCTTCATTCTTCTGTCTTTTGAATGAGTATCCTTTTATAGAAAATAAAATTGTTTAGAGTCATTTATCCTACATATGCACATAGAGTCATATGGGCACTAAAGTAGGGGCTTAATGTGTCACCAAAAATTGTATACTCTTGAAGAAAGAGACAATTTTGTGATTAATTTGGTCTTTTTTTAGACACCCTTGCATCAATCACCCCTTAAAAACTGTATTTATAGGCCCCTAATGGTCATGATTTTGGACTTTAAGGCCTATTCCACTGACACACCATACAAATCCTAACAAGCAACATCCAAACCACTCAAATTTTAAGGTATTTTTCACTTTTGAGTGGGAAAATCGCCAACTTAATTCAAATCCTTGATTGATGTTGGCCTATGAAGTTAAAAAAATCAATAATTCGGTGCTAATTCCTATAAATACATGTTTTTAGGTTATTTTTTCATAACAATGAATCATTTTCATCAAGAAAAATCAAAATTCAAGAGCCAAATATCTTTAACAAGAAGATTCTTTAGTCTTTCTACAATAAGGTTGAAGCTTTCAGGTAGCAAACTAGGGTTTTTGCAGGTTTTCAAGCTCACCTTTTGTTCAAGATATTACATTAAAAAGGGTTGATCATGGATTCCTATGGAGAATCATGGAGAAATCTAGGTTGAGGAGATGCAACTAACCATCAAATCAAGCCTAAAGGCTTATTTTCAAAGTGATTCCATCTTCTATTTTCTCTCTATCTTCAACCTAAGGAAGGTTTGCATGTCATTTAGATTCATTTCTAATGTGATTTAATGTCTCTTAGGATGATTCTTGCATTGTTCTAAACCCATTTATGCATCTTATTCTTACACATTAGAAAAGGATTGCATCTTAGTTTTAGACTTCCTAGTCTTAGACACACTTAGGGCTAGGGTTTTATGTATATTTTATCTTTTCCAAGGTTTAAATACCAACTAGGGATTTGACCAAGGAAAATCCCTCATTAGAAATCAATTTATATTCTATTTTGTAGGTAATTTTGTAGATTCAGATCCGGGTTTCTATTAGAAAACAAAGTACATATTGTGGGATTTTGTTTCCACTCTCAGATTTGCAAAAAATCCAAAGTGGACTAAGTCGCCAATAGTGGCGAATTAGTCCCACTGAACTATTTTTTTAGATATTTTTATAGTTTCAGACACCCATCTAGCAAAAAAAGCTTTCTGGGCAGTTTCCTTGATCTGGGACTAAGTCTCCCAGCCTGGCGTAAGTGTCCCAATTGGCTCAAAAATCAAGTTTTCTAAAATTATAGAGGTCTCTACAATCTCCATTCTCCTCTTCATAAGTCTCCAAGTGCACATTTTTACTTTAACACCTTTACTTGGTTCTTTATTGCATTCATTTTATCATTTCGCATACCACAATGTGTTTTCTAGAAATTTGTATTACTTAGGTTTAGCATTAATAATCATCTTTCTTTTTTAGTTAGTTGCATTAGACATCATATTTAGGCATATTGCATCCATCCATACATTAATTTTGAGTGTAGACATTAGCATTTTGGGTCCATTTCTCACCTTTTAGGGGAAAAACCCTAGAAGAGTTAGAGAACCCTTATACACCCAAAATTAGTGTCCACAAAGCTGTATCGCTCAATAACTCTTTTCATCCTAGTTGGGCCTAGGGCTGTGAACACAACCTTTGATGTTAACCTATAATTGAATCTATTCAAGGTGAAGTTAGGCATAACTTTGCTAGTTTCCATGAACAAAACTACTTCCGTCATTCATAAATCTTTAAAGTTCTCCCACAAAGGTGTTTTGTAAGTCATGCATTACACCAGGTACTAAATTTTGGTGTATCATGGGGGCTTCTCATTGGATCATTTTTGACCCACACTGGTCGGTCCACTTCCCTCAAGAATGAACCTACTTTAGTGAAACTAGATGAAGTATAAGACCAGAAGCAAGGGACAACCAAAATTGACCCTTCTACTAATGCAACAAGTTGCCTCCTCTTCTAGAAGGGGAAAAGAGATGCTTACCCATCGTCAAGGTGCCCCTTTCACTCCTCTTTCTAAAGAAGATTTTTGGATGAATACTCTTGTATTCAACATGAGAATTCTAATGGTGATTGCTTGGAGCAAGGCTAAGATCAAGATATTGGACCTTCCCACTATGCCTCCTAGACCTTGGCCCTACCAATACAGTAGAAGGAAGGATCCATGAGGAATCCTCTATGTCTTGGCATTCACAGCCTCCTACTACTCCTACTCTTAGAGCAGTGAATGGGAAGAGGCCCATCGCAGAGGCGTTAGAACTGACTCCCCTTGTTGTCTCTAAAACTCATCTTACTCCCATTCAGGAGTTTGTCCCTCCACTGGAGATGGTTGTGATGGACACTCCTATGGCTAAGTGGGAGCCTCCTGTCCCCTCACAACTCTCAACCTCTAGCTCAAAGAGTCATAGAAACTACCTTGTTCATGAGAACAAGTGCTAGAAAAAGGCTCTAGTACTTGAGCGGGTCACTTTGCAGAGAAAGGAAGAGGAATTGACTACCCCTATTTCAAGATGTCTTGATGTTTCTTCCTCTCTCCTTCCCTTTTCTTCTATTCAAACGAATTCATTTATGTTGTTAGATCCCATGCGAGTGTGAATGTACCTGACCCTTAAAATGTGTAGGTTTTTATCAATCCTTTGATTGAGCCACCCTTTTTGATTTCCCTCCTGGACATCTCATCATTTTCTAAACCTATGGACATGTTGAATACCTCAGTGGTGTCCACTATGGTTTTCTCCTCCTCTCCTGCACCTCTCACCTTGTCTATGGGGGGTTCACATCCTTCAACAAATCAAAGAGTGGAAGTTGTCCCTTCTAGAAATGGAGGGAATAAGAGGATCCCACCCTCTCCAAAGGGTGGTCCCATGCTAGCTTGTTCCATCCTAGTGACAGAGCCAATTGCATCTTCCCCTGAGTTTGTCACTACTCCCAATTCATTCAGTGATCCTGATCTAGGTGGATCCAAGAAACCTAAAAATTTGGCAGTCTCAGAAACTCATGAAACTAGCCCCATCACATGGATCTTTCAAACAAAATCCTGACGCAACTTGAACCGTGTCAAAAGGAGGTCGTATGCAAGAGTTATGCTTGGTCAAATATTGATCAAACTAGCAAACTAGGGGGGCCAAAAAAAGGTGAAAAAATGATCACCTCAAAATTCATCAAAATTGGCATCAAAACAAAGAGCTCATCAAGACCTTTCCAATGACATTTGTTTCATAAAAAATGGAGCTTGTACGTGCAAGATATGATCTGTCAAAGTTCAAAGGTAAAAGGGTTGACTTGATTACATTAGCCAGTCTAGTCAACTTTTGTGCAAGTGACATGGCAGATCATACACTGACGTGGCATGATGAGATGGAAGTCCATAAAATGACATGGAAAGTATAGTTAGGGTCCAGTCAACAGTTATATGTGGTGGTCTAGTCAAATTTTGGTGTGGACGTGTCTTGGTCGACGAATGAGGAGGTGAGACATGGACCAATCAAGAGGAACCAAGTGTCACCCCATCAACGCACTCCTCTGGTGCAATTTGTTGATTTTTTTAACAAAAAATTTGTGGGGGTTGAACCCGCGACCAGCACCGCGCCATTCCACCATTATACCAACTGCCTTTTCATCCTTCTATGTTAAGCGCTGGTTGGTTTTGTTAAATTTTGTAATTTAGAATTCACTTTGAAATTTGAGGATGGCATGAGTTGAACCCCTGACCAACTGGGTGATAAAATTAACTCCTACCGATATGCCACCAATGTTTGTTGATATTTATGTGGCAGTGGTGTTTAATAACCTGTGTTTAGAGCCCGAATCGAAACTAATTCATAAAATACATCCAAATAACCCCTAACAAAGGATACAATGTATAAGGGACAAAAAGGGGTTAGAAGTAAATGGAATTTTTTCTATAATGAGGGGTATTTGTTATTTTATTTATGATGGTGGTTTTTTTAACCCCATATGTAAAATAATGTATAAAAGGGGGTGTAGGTGTTTGAGGGAATTTTATGTCTTTGTAAGAAAACTTTGGGGAGTGTTTACAAGGCATTTTTGTACACAAAAAATTGTAAAATTGAGAGTGAGAGATTGTGAGGAGTTTTATGCAAGTTTCTGGAGCTTGATATTGTAAGAAGGTTTTTACTTGGTGACATCAATAAAGTAGTCCAACATGGAGAAGTAGACCTAGAGACGTAGCTCAAATTGACCGAACTTCGTTATCAAATGTGATCTCTCTATTTCTTCTTTGTCTTATAATTCTTTCAGTATTTTGATTCTTTGAGTTTCCTAATTATGATAATTAAGTATTTAGTTTATGTCTCTTGAATCTAGATAAAGTATAAGTGAACTCTATTTGTCATAATTTTAGTGGTTAAGATTCATAACCATGCAATTATGTTGGATCAGAATAAAATTTGTAGTTGAGAGTTAAGTGCAAATTATTTGTAGCTCTTTAATTACATATCAAGTTTGGTATCAGGGTAGTTTAACAGGAAAATTGCAAGTGGTGAATGTTAACTAGGTTGAAATTGAAGTGAAGAGAAGGTGCACTTATAGAGTTTAACCCAAAGATTGGAAAACAAAGGAATTTTCCAAAATCAAAGATGGTAGTTGAACAAAGTCCTATAGAGGCCAATGAGAAATCTTTCTAGAAATATTTTCTTGAAATGAAGGCTATGGTGGAAGTTCTTTTCCAAGAGAGGCAAGAATGAAAAAAGGAAAAGGAATACAAGAACATAAAGAAGAAGGAAGTTGAATTCTCATTGAAAGAAGACAAAGGTAAAGGAGTAGGAGGTGGTGGTGACCCTCTTGAACCTCCATCCCCATCCTCTTTATCTTCTTCACTCTCTTCTTCTTCTTTGTCTAACTCTTCTAAAAAGAAACAGCCTGTGAAAACACCTTTGTTAAAATTGGATATTAAATTGGATGCAGAAAAAATGGATAACTGGCTTAAGCAAATCAAAGTGTATTGTAGGGTTCAGTAGATCTTGGATGATTCTTCAAAAATCTATCTATCTACTCTTAGAATGGGAGGCACTACATTGGTTTGGTGGGAGAGTAATATTCATGATGATCTTGCTACGCATGGTAAAATCATTTCATCTTGGTATGAATTTACTTCTGATTTAAAGAAACGGCTTTATCCTTTGGGTTATATGCAACAAGCTATTATGGACTGGAAAAATGTGATACAAGGTAAAGGACAAACGGTGCAAGATTATACACAAGTGTTTAGGAAGAAATCACTTACTTTCGACATTCCTCTTTATACACAAGAAACTTTATTAAAGGATATAGGTGGTTTACATTCAAATTTGAAACATACAATCCTAATGTTTAATCCATCTAACTTTGATGAAGTGTGTGTACAAGCAACCCATATTGAAGCAGGTGAAAGGAACATAAGTTCTAGTTCAAAGAAGGAATTTTTTCCTCCAACTAAAGGCAATAAGAACGGTAAGGAAAGGAAAGAAGCTACTATGAAGAAAGAGGAAGGTGAAAAGCCTACTTGTTCACATTGTCAAAAGAAAGGGCATGAAGATGTGAAGTGTTGGAAATTGCATCTGGAATTAAAACCGAAGTAGTTTAAGGATTGTAAAGGAAAGTAGAAGGCTACAATTGTCATTCAGGATCTTGGATCGGATTCTAATGATGAAACAAAGATAATAGTTGTGGGTTTGAAAGGGAAAGCTTTTTTCAATAATGATTTTTCCATTGATGTTTCATGTGCTTCTACTTCTAAAAGTTGTATTGTTCCTGAAGAGAGAAAAAGATGTGAATTGTTTCATATAAGGGTGATTTCTAAGAACACTAAGATTGATGCACTGATAGATAGTAGGTCCCAAGTTAATATAATTTTAGAAGAAGTTGTTAAAAAATTGGGATTGAAAACAAAGCCACATAAGAAACCTTATCTATTAGGTTGGGTGTGCAATGATAACAGATTGTGAGTAACAAGGCAATGTAGTTTAAGATTTGCAATAACATCTAAGTTTATAGATGAGGTTGAATTTGATGTGGTTCCACTTGATATATGTGGGATTGTGTTGGGTAGTCCATACTTATATGATAGAAAAACAATCTTTTATAGGGAACATAATTAGTATCACTTGTTTAAGGAAGGAATTGAATACATTGTGTATTATCATCTAATTAAGACTGATAAATCTTTTGTGACAATGAGATAATTGAAAAGGGTAGTCAATGCAAGCAATAATTTGGAACTTATGTTTGTACTACAAAAAGTTTCATTGCATAAAAGAATATCTAATTCTAAGGTTGTTCTAGTTATGAAAGACAAGCATGATGTTGGTACATTCTTTTTCTCATCCACAAATTTAGTTTTGTTTTTCAACCTTCTACTTTTTAGCAGTGTATGGTTGGTAGCAGCAACACTGAATGTGGATGTGTATATGGCTAATGTACTTAACAATATCAGTGTAGTTTTTATTTTTTTTATGATGAGTCAGATGTACAGGTTCCAAAAAGGAAGGACATATGATACTAGACAAGTGAGGAAAAATTTCCCTCACTTCAATTGTATGTAAAAATAGACTTTTGGTGGTCCAAAAGCTTCTCAATGGGGAGGAATGATCTAGGTGGATCTAGGAAACCTAAAAATTTCACAATCTCAGAACCTCATGAAACCAACCTCATCACATGGAGCTTGCAAACATGATCCTGATACAACTTGAACATCATTAAAAGGAGGTCGTATCCAAGAGTTATGCTTGGTCAAATATTGGAAAAACTAGCAAACCAGGGGGGCTGGAAAAAGGTGAACAAAATGATCATCTTAGAATTCATCAAAATTACAACCAAAACTAAGAGTTCATCGACACCTTTCCAATGATGTTCATTTCGTCAAAAACGGAGCTTGTATGTGCAAGATATGGTCAGTCAAAGTTCACAAGTAAAAGGGTTGACTTGATGATGTCAACAAGTCCAGTCAACTTTCGTACAAGTAACGTGGCAGATTGTACACTAATGTGGCATGATGAGATGGTTGTCCATACAATGATGTGGTAGGTACAATCAGATTCTGGTCAATAGGTATACATGGCAGTCCAGTCAACTTCTGGTGTTGGCATGTCTTGGTTAGTGAATGAGGAGGTGACATGTGGACCAATCAGGAGGTGCCATGTGTCACCCCATTGAGGCACTTCTCTGGCATAATTGGTTGTTTTGTTCTACAAAATTGTTGTGGGGGTCAAACCCATAACCCCCACCTTAGCACCGCATCGTTCCACCATTATACCAACTGCCTTACATCATCCTTCTATGTTAAGTGTTGGTTAGTTTTGTTATGTTGTAATTTAGAATTGAGTTTGAAATTTGAAGTCGGTGGGAGTTGAACCCCCAACTGACTGGGTGATAGAATTAACTCCTACCGATACGCCACCAATGTTTGTTGATATTTATGTGGCGGTGGTGTTTAATAACCTATGTTTGGAGCCTGACTCAAAACTAATTCATAAAATACATCCAAATAACCCCTAACAAAGGATGTGTAAGGGACAAAAAGGGGTTAGAAGTAAATGGATTTTTTTTTTGTAATGAGAGGTATTTGTTATTTTATTTAAGATGGTAGTTTTTTTAACCCCATATGTAAAATAATGTATAAAAGGGGGGAGTAAGTGCTTGAAATTCATTAAAGTATTTGAGGGAATTCTATGTCTTTGTAAGAAAAATTTGGGGAGTGTTTACAAGGTGTTTTTGTACACCAAAAATTGTAAAATTGAGAGTGAGAGATTGTGAGGAGTTTTATGCAGGTTTTTGGAGCTTGATATTGTAAGAAGGCTTTTTCTTGGTGATATCAATAAAGCGGTCCAATGTTAAGAAGTGGACCCAGAGATGTAGCTTAAATTGAGAGAACTTTGTTATCAAGAGTGATCTCTCTACTTCTTCGCTGTCCTAGAATTATTTCAATATTTTGATTCTTTGAGTTTCCTAATTATGATAATTAAGTATTTATTTTATGTCTCTTGAATCTAGATAAAGTATAAGTGAACTCTATTTGTCATAATTTCAATAGTTAAGATTCATAACCACACAATTATGTTGGATCTGGATAAAATTTGTAGTTGAGAGTTAAGTACAAATTATTTGTAGCTCTTTAATATAGATAAGATCCAAGCAGTGAATCTCCAGTGTCATGATCCCCGTCCATTAAGGTACAACATGGAACTCCTAGAAAGTGCATGTTTAACTCTTTAGATGAAGTTTTGGCCTTGTTTGTGACCTTTGCGAAGTCACTGATGATAGCTCCACAAGAGATGAGAAGAGAATACCTTATGGAACCTTCTTCCTTATTCCTTATTGCAGGAAGGTCAGAAGCACCTCCCCTTAATATTCCACCATTATAGGCTCGTCTTCCTTCCTCTTATAATGATCTAGATTGGGAGAAGATGACCTCTTGTTCAATGAGTGTTAGGGGAGGCCTCTTCTTTATCTTTAGAATAGGTGTGTGTGTGTTGTGATGTGCTCTCCTGTGATTGTGTCATATGTTCCTAGATGACATTTTTCACCCTTGTTGGTGTTTGGATACAAGAGTGATTATGTGTTCTAAACCTTCTTCTATTTGTATCATCTTTCTTCCTCTATTATGTGTTTTGATTTTTGGAAAATTAGGGATGATATAAAGTGTTGGGGAATTTAGGCTTCCCTTCCATGTTGACCCAACTTTTTATTTTTACTTTGTCTTCTTGTGCATTCTTCACATGGTCTGATATAGTAGGGGGTTGATGATAGTTCATTAATATACTATTACTATGTACTTATACATATTCATGAGCATTTCTAACTCTGAAATATCATATCACCCATGTTCCCTTTGTTTGTGATGCCTTTGTCTCTTTTTAATTTTCTTTTATCTTTCTCTCATCTTTGCTAGAGTTGTCCCTCATATGTGTGAAAACGTCACTTTCACAATATTCCAATTTTTACAAAATGCATGTGTTGCCAATGAATATTTTCTGAGAAATCCTTGCAAACTTTTTCAAAGATCGCATTCTCAACTTGGACCCCTAACGGAATGTGTTTCCTTCATCACGGGTTCACAAAGAAAGAACTTGAACTTTCCTCTAAGGAGGGAGCATCCTTTTTCTTCTGGGAGAAGCCTCAATCTTCCCCTCTTTAGGGTACATTTTCTTCCTTTTGAATTCCTTGATGAAGTGAACATATTTCAAAAGGATTCCCTAATGATGAATTGATTTGAGAAAAAAAAATCTCTTTTTCACTTTCAAACAATGCATCCCTTGGGTGGATCCCTCTCCTTTTGAAGGGTTCCTAAGGGAACCCTTTGAAATCCTTCAAAATTACCAACTATCTGTGTGACCATCTACTTGTTTTCCTATGTGGCTGCTTTTTTTTGACATGTTTTATCTATGAATTAAGATCTTGCTTCGTAGGTTCACTTGTGAAGCTGCTTTCTAGTCCGACTCTACAAAGTCCCCTTTCATCAAGATTCCTTCATGAGAGAGAACTTGGGTTATTCCTCCTTGCAAGAATGGTATTCATCCTTGCAAGACTATGGGAGTATAAGGTGCTTAATTCATTGGGCTTCCTTCACTAGAGAGAACTTGGGGTTGCCTCCTTGTAAGTTTGGGTGCTTGTGAGATGCTTTCATCCTGCAGGATTTATCCATCATTGGTCTGAGGTCCTTCAATCTACTTTGAAAAAATTCATAGATTTGTAAGGATATGGAGTCCTTTTGTTTTAAAACTCCTTAGGACAGAGTACCTATGGATTTCTTTTCCTACCTTGTGCTTTTGAGTTTTCCACATCGTGGTCTACTTCCTTGATGGTTGAGGTATACATTTCTAACTCTAATAACTCTTCGATCTACTTTACCAAATGCTCATTGATATTTACACTCGCTAAAGTAGGGGAAAGATTTATAGGATTGAATTTTCACCCCTTAAGAAAATTCCCCTTTCACATACACTCACCTTAGAAAATCAAATCCAAAGGCAAAATTCCACATCACCCATCTGCCTTCCATCCACCTAACATTTTTCTTGTGCATCTGTGAGATAATATTTTTCAAGGATGCACACATGACACATATAAATCCATGTGGCACATTGTCATCCCTGAAAGATTCTTGCATATGAAGTTAGAAAAGTTATTACACACCTAATTGATGTTGAATTTTAATGTCCCTCTTTAACGAACTGAGCTGAAAATAGTAGATTATTCTCATACCACCAAAAACATTATCCATTCATTCGTTTCATCTTCTACCAATCTTCTAACAATCTTCTACATATTCACTTCATCTCTCTTGGTAGTTTATTCACACTCTCAAGCATTCCAACACTTTATTATGAGCATTACAGTAGCATTGACACTCCAT
Source organism: Sequoia sempervirens (assembly GCA_007258455.2). NCBI lineage: Eukaryota > Viridiplantae > Streptophyta > Pinopsida > Cupressales > Cupressaceae > Sequoia > Sequoia sempervirens. The sequence goes on from VDFB02193867.1 coordinate 176,624,731, forward strand.
CAACTCCACATTGCAAGTGTGAGGTAGCCATAGAAGTGTGGGATTGGAGTCTTGTGAGACCTCCCTTCATCACCACTGTGGCTATGGTGACTTTTCCAATTCCATACCTTGCATTCTCCCTCCATTGGCTAGTGATCTTTTGGGTGGAGGTGGTAATGCTTCACTCCTCTCCTTTGTGATTGGATAGATTGGCATTTATCGTTTTTAGTGTTCATTGCAGTACTTTCTACTTTCTTTATCACATATTCTACTTCATTACTCTCTAGCTATCTTTGGAGGTGGAAACACCAAAACGGGGATCTGATTGAGGTAGTCCCCTATACAACTTGGGCAATCATTTTCCCCTCTTGCTTATGTGTAGGTGAACGTGTATGTGGAGCTAGCTAGTGGATAGGTGCTTTTGTGAGATAATATTTGTCACCCTAGCTTTCATCTACTTGCTTTATCATCTCTGTCTTTATTTCCTATTCTTTCTCATTTTTTTTTCCTATCAAGATATACTAGCTAGGTTGTCAATAAGTTTTTAGGTATTTTTTACTGTACTTCATTTTTTATGTCCATACGGATGCCAGTGTGCTAGAGAGATGCTAGTGCATCACACTTTTATCTCAGAACCACACTATTGTCCTTTGACAAAGAGCTATCTGAGGTGCAGTATCAACTCTAAAAAACCAGCTTGCCTAACCTAAACCTAAAGCACAGGTATATAGAGTAAAAGAAGTAATACATAGTGCTCTTCATTCTTGATCCTCATCCCAAAATATCCCTTTAGAGTGAGGTAAGTTATGACAACATTCCACTCTTGGCTCTTCGTGACCTGGGGCCTTGACGTGGTTGGTCCCCTTCTCTCACACTTGGAAAAAGAGATTTTGCATACTTAAATGGTTATGATTTCTCCAAGTGATTCATCAGTTTATAGGTGTTTTTTATTTTGTTCTCTAATGAATGGAAAATGTAATCTAAAACTATGAACTAATGCTAGAAATGAAAAGTACAATAATGTAATTTTATCCATAATTGAAATGAATTTAAATTAAGCTATATCTAATGAAATGCATTGAACATAAATTCAACAAACTGAAAAAAAAATCTATCAATAGCAAACAAAATCACATAAACAAAGTTTTTAATGGTGTAAAATGCAATTCTAGGTCTGACTCAGGACAAAATCGCCCACACAGAATACCTAGAAATCAACCACTTGTACTAGAACTAAATCACCCAAAGGGGCGTATGAGTCCTAAATTAGGGTTTTCACATGAATTTAAAAAAATTCTAAGTTTATGTTATATTTTTTTGTTTTGAATGATGTCTACAGTAAGTGCAATTATAGATTTTACATAAATTTCAATGAATGCAAGAGGTAAAAATGCAACCTATATGCACTTTAACTAATGCAAGATTAAGAAACCCTAGAATGAAAATTAACTAATGCAAGACCTAATGCAAAGTTAATATAAGATAATTCTAGGAGTATGATGCACTCCAAATTAAAAATGAGGTGTTCTAAAGGCTAGGTTCACCAAAATGAAACCTAGAAAATAGGGGGGTCTAATATTTTTGGAAGATAGAACTAGGGTTTAAGACCTTTCCACCTATTTCCTTCAAGTTTCACTCAAGGAAACCTTAGATATATCAATTTAAAGAGGGAATAATGGAAATATTTCTACAACAAGGTATCCTAGGGTATGATTCAAGACTAAAATGGGGTTCACAATCAAGAAAGGGCTTGGAAATATAAGAAATTTAAATGGCATGCAAAACTTAAGTAAATGACCTAGAAAATGAACCAAAATAAGAACCAAAAACTAGAGATAAAAAAAGGTGTACCTAGAAAATAAAGAATCCTAGAACAAGATCTGAAATCCTAAGAACCTCATACACCAAGCTAGGCGATTTAGTCCTAGTTTAGGGTTTCTAGGTAGAAACTAGAATTTCATAGTGGTAAGTCTGAATCCTCTGAACTTTGGAAAAAGTGTTATACCAGGACTCATATCCACAAGTGGTGTATTATTCCCATTCTACTTTTTTGGAAACTTAATATTTGATTATGTTCTCCTATCTCTGCTCTTCCTTCCAAACCTAGTTTCTAGATCTAAACCTATCAATAAACCTACAAAATAGAATATTGTATTGATTTCTTTATGGGGAGTTTTTCCTTGCTCAAACCTTTAGTTTGGTAATTAAACCTTGATAAAAATGATAGATGTTTAAATTAAATATGAATGCAATTCTTAATATTAAGTGCATCTAACATTAGAAGATCTAAAATGCCATAAAACCCTATTCTAATGTGCTAGAATAAGATCCATGAATGAAATATAGAGATGATGAATCAATTTGGGAGATTTTTGATCACTCTAATAAGCCCTAATAATGAATGTTCCTTCCTTTTGGTAGAAATTAGAATGATAATGGAGGATGGAATCACTTAGGAAACAAGTCATTATGTTTGTCTCAATGGCTAGTTGCATCTCCCCAACCTAGAATCCATCATGATTCACCATAGGAAACCATCACCAATCCTTGACAATGATATATCTTGAATAAAAGTGAACTTGAAGACTTGCAAAAAACCACTATAATGGTACTCCAAGACTTCAACTTTTCTTTCTACTTGCTCTCGAATGCTCTTGACTGCTCTTGTGAAAGTATGCTTTATTATAAATACTTAGATGTTGAATCAATTTTTCTAGGTGAAACAATGATTTAAACCTTGTTTATATAGGAACTTCATCTAGTTTATTTTTTATTAGATCCCAAATGCTGACATCAACCAAAAAATTAAATTAAAAACCTTAATTTCCTACTCAAACCCTAAAAGGGGCCACACGAGACTCATAAGCCACTTGTGGCATATGGTTCCCACCTAGGGAGACTCATATTCCCAAGGTGGCATATCCCACCATAGCTTTTTAGGGTGAGAAAATGTCGGGTTGTTAGAAAATTGAATGTCTTTATTGATTTTGTGAGGATTTCAACTAAAATAAGCCTTGGGATCCAAAATAAAGGGTCTTAGGGTCCTATTAAAGATTAATGAAATGGTCATGAATGCAAGGACCATACTAAAATAGGTCCAAATTAAGTGTGAAATTATACCATCTTCAAGAAGCGAGTACAATTGTCTACACTACAGGATGCCTTGATTGCTTAATAATACTACATTTTTTACCAAAAACCAACTCTAAGGCCCAAAAGTTGGGTTTTCTTATTTGTAACCCAATATACCTTGATTTGAAAATCCTTGAATAAGAAATTCCACACACAAGTTGATTAATGGATTCCCTAATTGCTTGATAATACTATTTTTTATAAAAACTAACTCTAAATCCCAAAAGTTGAGTTTTCCTATTTGTAACCCACTCTCTCTCTCTCAAAATATTGATTTTTCTCTCTCTTTCTCTTTATCAATTATTTCTATCTCTTTCTTAATTTTGAAAGGTGGTTGCAATTTTTAAATATAAATTAACAAATATTTGAGATTGCATAAACGATAAATGAACTTGTGAGAAAAACATTATTTTAACCATACAATTTTTCATGATACATTACATGATAAATCATTAAGAAATAATAGGTTGTAAAATACTTACAACTACAAAATAAATCATGCCATCCACTTATTGGTGGACACATCCACAATTATAAATGCTAAAAATAAACAATTATAAAGTAATCTCAAATTATAAAATATTGTATATACATATACTATTTAATTATATATCTATTATATATAAAATATAAATTATAATTATATTAAATTTTTTGATAAAAGTGGAAAATTAACTATAAAGAATATTTTATTAAGATATATATTAGATCAAATGCATAGCCAAACTCCATGAGTTGAAAATCAAGATATACAACATATTACATTACAAAGGGGGCCATTATCAGAAACCCAGTAGTAGATAGTTACAATGGAGAAATAAAAATAGGCCTTGACAAATGAGAAGAAGCAATAGTAGAATACAAAAAAGGCCTTCAAAAAAGACATCTACCAAGATGTCAAACATTCACTAATAGAGGCTACATAAAAAAGATGATAACCACCACCCAAAAAACCCAAGAAAAAATTGATACCTATCAAACCCCACTCTTTGTAGAGGAGGCCATATGCAAGGGAGGGGAAAAATATGTCTCATAGTAGGGATCTTCCAGAGCATGTTTAAAGAGAAACTGAACTACATGAAATAGAATCAACAACTTATCTACCAGGTGACACCCCAAGGTTGGCCTCATGGAACGAAGACAAGCTAGGAACGAGGGGAGAATGAGTAGCGACTAGATAATAGACCATGTAACTAAGGAGAGAGCATAAGGCCAAAGAAGAAAGAAGATCCTTAGGGAAAATGACAACCCTAATCAAATTTGTATCAATGTGAAGATCATAACTTTCAAGAGCAGATTCTAGAAAGATGAAAGGACCCAAACACCTATGCAAATTACCTCCCATATGTGTCAATGATATTAAAGGGACTATCACCAAAAAGAGAGGTTCAGTGTCACCAATGATCATTAATGCCAAGTAAACCATAAAGACACATCAACAAAAGGCTTTTCTACAAGAAATGGAGTGTTAAGGAAAATGACATCATGAAGACCATCCTGATCCCACCTTAGCCAATAATGTTACACAAGAAACTAAGATTTCATGAGGACCATATCATTATAAAAATAGCAACAAAATACACAAGTGTACAATGCCATGGGGACTGCCAGACACAAGTAGAAGAGAAATATTTGGACATCAAGAGGACCATCACATGAGAGAGCCAAAATGCTAGGCTTGAATAACAAGTACCACAATATCAGAGATGTCTTGGAGGCCACCTCACCACCAAGAATATTGCTAGATAAGAATTTCCAAGGTGATCGATGTCATGGGGACTGTCCCAACACCACTTCAGTTTGAGAACAAGTGCACAACATCATGAGAACCATCTAAAACATATATAATGGGAATATTTGGATGTAAAGAAGACCATCACTCAAGCAAGCCAAGAATGCTAGTCCATAAAAAGAGAGAAACAGATTCCCATCCAAAAGCAAGCAACAAAGTATAAAATGAGGCTACCACATGCTAGCACACATTAGTCTAGAAAAAAATTTAAATCATAGATGAGAAAGTAGAGAAAGGGAGGGAGAGATCAATTGCCCTATTGGCCAACCTATCGACCAAAAAATTTTCTTCCCTATAACAATGTTTCAACTGATAAGTTGAGAAATTCTATAGAAAAGAGAGAGCATGCTAAAGTAAATATTTGAGGTGCCAAGAACCAAGATCTTTTTTGGTGAGGGAACCAATTACTATTTGTGAATCACCCTTAATCACAATGTGGGAAACCTTTCTATTTAATGCCAACTCTAAACCAATAATTAATGATAATAATTTTGCCACATTATTATAGCTAATTCTCAAATATTGACAAGCAACATTTAGAACAGATCCATTACTATCCCTCAGAACCATGCTTGTCCCACATAATCTAGGGTTACCACGTAAAGCCTTGTAAAAATTCAAATTTATCCAACCATCTAAATGGGGAGACCACTGGACCAGTTTTCTTAAAAAAATAGATTTGCAACTTTGAATCAAGCCATGAGAAGGTAGGCTTAAGTAGAGACCAAGATTTAAGCAACTAAACATCCCAAGAAGAAAAAGAATTTAGGGTATGCAAATTCTTAAGAAAAAAAGAAAACCAATTCCAAAATTGAGGCTTCAATCCTTATAATGATCTGATTGACATCTTTGGCTTTCTATCTAAAAATCTTATTATTTCTTTCTAGCCAGATGTTCCATATAACTATAGAAGGACTGATAGTCGAAATACATACATAGAAAGAAGATTTAAAAAGAGAGGTCCAACTTTGAAAATGTTGCAAGAGAGTGCAATGCAAAGCACCTTGAACCAACCCAATTTATTCAGAAGCCAAACCCAACAAGTATGAGCAAAATCACAAGAAAGAACAAGTGATTAGTACACTCGTAAGCCTTGCCACAAAGAACACAAGGAAAGAGAGGAGTAATGCCCAAGCGAACCAACTGCATGCCAGTTAAGATTCTACCTTTTAATTCCAACCAAGAAAAAGCTCCAACCTTAAGTTTGCACTGCAGGGCCCTAGTAAATAATGTAAGGCCAATCTAGAGAATTTTTAACCTCCACAAGAGACATATAGCCTTCTTTGATAGAATAAGATCTCAACTTGGACTTGATCCAAATTATTTCATTATCCTCTTCAAAAAACATATTTTTTCTCTTTACCAATTCCTTGTAGAGAGAATCCTTCAGATCCTTAGGAACAAGGAGTAAATCAAAAGATCTCCACTTGACTAAAGGCAAAGATGAAGATCAATCAATAACCAAATAATCCCTCACTTTGCAACCCCATAATCTCTTTAACACAACTACAATTGCATCTCAATTTCCAAAAGACCAAAGTGGTAAATTCCCATTCCATTCATCATCCTAGAACAACGATTTCCTTCCATTGTGGACAACCCAAGATAAATGAGGGAGAATAATGTATTTGCAGGAAGTGATGAAGTTCCAAATCTTAAATCTAGAAGGCGAATTTTTTAGTGTAAAAATACGCTCTCTCCAAAGAATCCAAATACTTATACCACATAATTTGACACCATTTAGCATTGGGATCATGGTAAATTCACCATAAAATCTTAGCTCCTAGAGACTTATTTTGGAGGACCATATCCCTCAACCCCACACCTCCAAATTCCTTGGAAAAACATAGCTTCTCCCATGCAACCAGATGTAATTTTTTCTTTTCCTTCACATCTCCTCCCATAGAAAATCCATTAAAACCTTTTGTAACTCATTTTCCTTTCCTTTTGGAATATTTCAAACTGTAATGTCCCCTTTCAAGAGTACGTTCTTAAGCTTACATCTTTCTACCTTTGCCACCGTATCTCTCTTTCCTCACCTGGCGCAAATGAGGAGATGAGTATTATGTATCACATAATGCAGGAGCTAAAACGTCTTCTTGGATGGTTCGCTGATCTGGATATCTCCCTGTCAGACTTTGCAGTCTCTTAACATCTGACCTTAACCCGCGTGTATGCAACCATTGTTGTGTTCTTTCTATTCGTAACTATTTCTCCTTTCTATTCATTGTCTTTTTCTTACTTCTTCCTTAATACTAACTATGATTTGAAATTTTGTCTTTTGTATTGCTGTCTTGATTTATTCCTGACTTCAGTCTCCGACCGATAGGTGAGGATTTTCTTCTTCTCCTCCATTCGATGATGAAATCACAATACATGATACCCCCTTAGACTCTTGACTTTCCTCCTCTTAAATCCATTTACCTCTCCAATAAAGAGAGACGACTTTTAAAGAGAAGCGTCTTTTGCTAACAATATTAATTGCTAGCTATTATGATTAAATATTATTCATTTATTTATTCAATATTAGTTATTCTTTATATTTATATACATTACATTTATTTTGTATTAATATTTTTATTTAATAATTACAAGATTATTTTATGATATATATATTTTCATTCTCCATAATACCATAATAATTATAATATTATTATTAGTTCAATATTTAGAATGTTTACAATAATATTGTATCTGATATTCATGATAATGATATTATTATTATATTGATAATTATAGCGTTATTTATAATTATAATATTGTTTTATTTATTTTCTTTATATGTATCCCAGGGAGCTACAATTCGGGGACATGACAAAAACTGACATTAAATAAATTGGAAAAGCCTAAAGCATAGAATTAATCATTACTAGTTTCCTTACTAAAGACAACCATTTTTATTTCCATGTCAAAATTTTGTTTGAAACCAATGAGATGACCTTATCCCAATAATCATGCTTATCCTTACCAGAGAAGAAAGGAACATGAAATATCTACAAAGAAACAATTCCAATTTGAAACCCCAAAACCTTAGAAGCCAACAGTTTGCACCACATGGCTTACATTGAGGAAAAATATTTTTGATTTTTCCTTATTCACAAACTAACCCGAGTAAGTAGCATAAATTTACAAGACACTTTGCATATCCTTAGCCTCTACGATGGTAGCGTAGCCAAATAAGAGTGTGTCATCACAAAGAGGGAATGAATTATTGGTCATGGAACATGATTTAACCTTACCCCTTTCCATATATTTCTCCCATTTTCCATAGAGATCATGCAACTAAGGCCTTCTGCCATACGAATAAAGAGGAATGAATAAAGAGGATCTCCTTTCCTCACTCCCTTTGTCACATTAAAATAACCACAAGGGGAACCATTTACTAAAACTAAAAATATTACACCTGAAATGCATGAGTAAATCCACTTACACCATTTTTGTGAAAAACCAAAAATTTTCAGCACATCCAATAAGAAGTGCCAATTTACTCTATCATATGCTTTTAACATATCTAACTTCAAAATGACAGTTATAACCTTCTTTTCCTCGAGTGAATGAAGCACATCATGAGAAAAAATAGCCCCATTCATTGTTTCTCTACTTGGGACAAAACCGCCATGCTCCTCAAAAATGATCAAGGGGATCAAAGTGGTAAGTATGAAAATAATCTCTTTGGTGAAGATCTTACATAAAGTGTTGCATAAAGAAATAGGAATAAAATAACCAAAGGATATAGGAAAATCCTTCTTTGGAATTATTGTAATAAAAGTGTTGTTTATTTCTTTTGGAATATTTCCATGCTTTCTAGACTCTTCAAGAGAAAGGACGACATCATTCCCTACAAAATCCCAACATTTTTAAAAGAAAAGAGTAGTGTAACCATAAAGACTAGGAGCTTTATCTAAAGCCATTGAAAAAACCACTTTCCTAACCTCCTCAAGGGTGAACTCACTCATGAGCATCTTGTTATGCTTAGTAAAACTTAGACTAGAGATATAATCCAAAGTTCTAGGGTCTATTTCTCTTGAACTAGAGCTAGAAGCCACTTAAATAATTTGACTGCCTCCTCTTCAATTTCCTTAGGGGAGGAAAATTGACAGCCTCTTCCACCTAGATCAACATAATACTATTTTTTTTCCATCTAATCTTTGATGAGGCATGAAGAAAAATAGTATTTCTATCCCCATCCTTCAACCAGAGCTCTCTAGATTTTTGTCACCAATAGATCTCTTCCCTATAGAGGACTTCATCCAACTTAGCTTTCCAATTTTTCTCTTTACCATAAGAAGATACATCCATCTTTTTTTTATAATGGAAAAATATAAGATAGAAAATTCCTTTTCAATTCTCTTTTTTTCCATAAAAATGTTCTTAAACTAGTTGATATTCTAGGATTTTATCTTATCTTTCAAAAATTTTAACTTTGTGAATATAACTAATACATTCTAGGGCCTACAACATAAGGCCCTAAGATCCAACAATCCTTGAGAAGGGGGATAAATTGAGCATCCTTGAACCACATGAGATCTAATTTAAAAGGTATCATAACCATAGGTCTCTCCTAAAAAATAGAAAGAGATATTGGAAAGTGGTCAAAACTAGAAACTGGATAAATTTGAGATAAAAATTCATGGGAAGAGAACAACCAATTATCAGAAAACAAGAAACTATCAAGCCTCTCATCAATTTGACAAAAATATTGAATTTTATTTGTCCAAGTAAAGGTGCCATTATTTGATACACAATCAAATAGCTTATTTGACCCCATAAGAGTTCTAAAATCCTCCACCACCCTAGCAAGTAGGATAATTCCACCCTTCTTTTCTGAAAAAATTAAAATGACATTGAAATCTCCCCCAAACACCTTCACATCCTCCTCAGGAGTAAAAAATAAACCATGGACAACTCATCCCAAAGAGGGGAAGAACACCGGCCATATAAATTGACTAGCCATAAACAATTACCAAAAGATATACAAACACGTGAGACCCCATCCAATTATCAGCCAAATGAAAAGAAACTACATTCACTTTCCTTGGATCCCATAGAATTACAAGGCCACTAAAAACCACCTAGTAGCAACAAAAAGAAATTTCCATTTTACCCAATAATTGAATATAACATTAGCCTATGAATTTGAAAGTTTTGTTTCCTATAAAAACACTATATATGATTGCAAACCTTCTACCTGACACTTAATCAAGCGTCACTTGTTAGGGGCGTTTAAGCCCCTAAAATTCCAAGATAAGATCTTCATGCCTTCGTAGGAGAGAGATCCTCTCTCCTCTTCCTCAGGTTAGTTTCTAGGTCTTTATGAGCCTCAGCAGCCTCCTTGGACTAAAAAATTCTTCCCACGATTAGAAGGGAACACATCATTGAAAAAACCCTTTTACTAGTGGATCTTAATGTTCTTTCCAAAGTTGTCTGAATACCCACAACAACTTCTTACATTTTGTGGCTATTTGGTTTCCTGCCCTAGTCTTTCTTTTTGGAGAGGTATATTTAGGCTTATTATCCACTTTATTTTGGGAGATAGAAAGCGAGGATGGAACTATCCCAACATCTTCTCCACAAGCCACCGCATCTGCTATCTCATTTAATAAATCATTTTCATCCTTCTCCACAATCTCATTCACCATGCTCATGAGATGCTCATCAGGTAATCCTTTCATTGGAGAAGGAAACTTTAAAACCTTGTGTGGAGGAGAGGCATCTTCCAAGTGAGGCATCTCTACATTCGAGATCTAAGAATCAACCAGTTGTACAAGAGCCATCAATGGTGTACATAGCAAAGAGGAATTAAGCTCTTCAAGATCATAGCTACAACCCATATTATTTTCATTTAAGGGATCAGAGGGATTCCCATCAATATCTTGATAAGGTGACTCAATAGAACTTCTATGGAGGAAAGCCAATTCAAAGCTGACCCCAATATCCCTCTTACAGTTAAGATTTGTTCTAAGAACCAAAGATTGGTTCAAAATCCCCAAACCTAGATAGAATACACACCCCAAAAGGGATGACTTTAGGCTTTTTCAGGAACCCCCGAATCGAAGAGGTTGGAAAACCCCTCTCTAGAAAACAATCTGCTTTGACAAAATCCCCCAAAGCATTACCCATTTCCCTTAAAGAATCTACATTAGAGAATTCAAAAAGGAAGTTTCAGGAGAATGAAGCAGACTGGATTTTTGACCCCCAAAAACACCTCCAAAAATTTTGGTTGCCAACAATGTAAAACAAAAAAAAAATCCAAACCAAAAAGGGCCTTGCCTAAGAATTGTTTCCTTGACCTCCTTATTATCAAAAAATATGATGAAAGAATCCTTCGATAAAAAATAAAAACAAAAAATAAACACTCTAATTTGTAGCAATCCATTCATTAATCTAAAAAGGAGAATTTTTTCTCCCCAAATGTGACCAACTAAAGCATTGTCCTCCAGATCTGAAAATATTTTTACCATTCAGGCATTAGTATGACTTACCTTTAGTGTGGGACTTCCCATGAAGCATTTTCCTTGAATCCCCCATTTTGACTAGCCAATAAAAACTTTGTATTGCCCTGAGGATCATTTTAAGTGTGATCAATTTTAAGTGTGCAATAAATGTAGATTAAAAATAAATCAAACACACCAATAAGACATTATATTGAAGAAAACTAATTAAAAACTAAAGAAAAACTCTTAATAACAATAGATTCTATATACACCTAAAAATGGTCACATTATAATAAATCTAGTAATTAATTAAATACAAGTTATTTAGTTAAATCTCTAATTCAATCTAAATATAAATAAATTTAATTATTTATTTATATTATTCATTTTCTAATTCTTCTATCTTAATTAAATAAGTTTAATTACTTATTTAATTTAATCACTTTTCTAATTCTTCTTAATTAAATTAAATAAGCTTTACAATTTATTTAATTTAATTATCATGTTGCTTTATTTTAAATAAAGTAAATATTTTTCTTTTTTCCAAAATCATAAAATCATCATTAAATCTTCTAAATATTCTTCTTTTTTTTTTCAAAATCATGAAATCATCTTTAAAATCTTCTAAAAAACCATCTCACATTTAATTAAATATTTTAAATATTTAATTAGAAACTTCTTATCCACATTTCACACATAATTAAATATTTTTCAATATTTAATTAGAAACTTCCAAAACCACATGTCACATGAAATTAAATAATTTTACTATTTAATTAATGAATTATCTTCAACTACAAAACCAACTCATAACTAAACTTGAAAAATGGCAAGTTGCCTTCATTTTTGAGTGAAAGGTTTTGTGGGAAGGAAACATCTTCCTTCTTTTTCTCTAGCTTCCATCTTTCTCTCCAACTTCTCCATCTCTTACCATTCATCTTACCAGACTGAATCTCAAACGTTGATATTTTCCAACTAAGCTTTTCCCTTCAAAAACCCTATAAATATAGCCTCTCACAATCCATTTAGGGGGTGGATTCTTAAGTATCCTCATTCTATCAAAATCATTCCTCAATCTTTCATCTATTTCTATCATTCTCCATTTGTCATCATCATCAAGTCATTATGCTGTAAGAGTGAGCAATCAACATTCCTTCAATAATCAACCTTCAAAATCTTGCATTCTCATGTAGGTGGAGAAGAGCCATGGAGGTCAATCAAGTCTATTTTGAAAATCAGTTTGCATATCCTTTGTTTATTTACATTTTCATTCTAGTTTGTACTTCATGGTGCTTGATAGGGTTTATTTATTTTATTATTTTCAACATTAAATTTGATTGAAATTCTCCCTATCTATAGTTTCTTCAATGACGTCCCATTGTCCTCTATCTCCAGTTTTTTTGTTGATTCTAGCTTGCTCTTAGAATCGTGTGCTAGGATCAACAAATAGTCTTCCTAGAGAATGAGATTAAAGATGAATCCATGTTATGTTAAGATATGATTAACATGCTTAAACTAAACATGATTTCTAGAATGTAAAATTATGCAATTCTAAATGTTAAAACTGATAATGACAATGCTAAATGTTAATCACATATCTCTAATGTGTGTGTGTAACCAATGCTTTCACAGGGGTATTTATAGATTTTTTGAAAGATTCTGATTGGCTAATGTGATCAATGGTTGAAATCAAGCTTGTCAAGATGAACAGTGAGATATTTTGGAAGTTGAGAAAAAGATGGAAGGTTGAGAGAATAATGGAAGATGTTTCCTTCCCAAAAAACCTTTCACTCAAAAATAGAGGCAACTTGCCATTTGTCATCTTTAGTTATGAGTTGGTTTTGTAGTTGAAGATAATTCCCATAATTAAATAAATAAATTTATTAAATTACATGTGACAATGAATTTATAGGTTTTCATAATTAAATAATTAATATTTAATCATGTGTGAGAGATGAAAATGGAAGGTAATTAAATATTAAAAAATATTTAATTATGTGTGGAGTGAGAAAAGATGTTAAATTAAATATTTGTAATATTTAATTTAACTATGAGATGAAGAAGGTGTTTGGAGGAATATTCCATTATTTGAATTTAAACATTCAAATTATGAATAATATGATAATTAATTTAAATAAATTATAAAATTTATTTAATTTAAATAAGAGGAATATGGTAATTGAGAGTGTCGGTTGTTGTTCTTCAGTGGAATCTTGGTTCTCCTTCCTGCCTATGGTACTTGGCTGGGGTTGGGTGTTGGTTGCCCCACTTGTTTGTTTGTGGGCCACGTCTCTACGGTGGGTTTGTTATGGTGACTTCCTTGAAGAAGTGTGGTTGAAGTTCAGCTCTATCTTTGCTCCTACTCGGCATAGTAGGAGAGCTTGGGGTTTCTTCTTGTCGGTTTGTTCTTCTTCTTGCTTCTTCTTGGTTGTTCCTAGCTCCTACCTATGGCATGTTTGGTACCACTTTTCTGGGGTTTCTCTTTTTCAGTTTGTTTTGGTTCTTTCTTTTCCCCTCTTTGTGGTTCGATGGTGTTTCCCAGTGGCAGTGGATGAGGAGTTTTGGCCCCTCTTTGGCTTTGACCAGCGTGTTAGGGCTGCTTGGCATGCTCTCTTACTGGGAATTTTCTTTACTACTTTGTTGTGCGGGAACCCCTGTTCCTCCTGGGGTTTATTTGTTCTTGAGCACTCTGAGTTTGAGTTTCTGCACTCGGTGGTCATTCGGCCTTTGATTAAGTTTCTTCTTTTGGTGGTTGATAGGAATTTGCATTCTAAGATTGATTTTTTGTTTATTAAATGCTTGAATCCTTTTGTGTATCTTTGGGTTACTCTGGCCTTTCCTATGGAGATGGTCCTATCTTCTATTCAGGGGGAGATGGATATGGCTGGTAGTGACCTTCCTCCTATGGAGGTGGAGCGGGATGCATTTGATTACACCTGGATGAACTATTGGGGGGCTGATGATGCCCTATTTTGTGGTTGCATGAGAGCTGATGATGTCCTACAAACTGTCTTTTTTTCTTTATCTTCTATAGAGGTGAAGATCTTGAAAAGAGAGCTGATATTTATGGTGTTCTCTCTCAAGGGTAAGGGGTGTTGTAGTCACCATGATACGGTTGACCTTGGGTTTCTCTCTTATACTTGGGGAGAGATTAGATGGCTTTTGAAGGCCACTATTGTTTCCTTATGCACTTATGGTTACCTTTCCTATAGAGGTGGAAAGGTGGGTTTACTCGGCTCTGAAATTTTTGTTCTTGGAGATTTGGTCCAAATCTATTCTACGTAATTTATATTACTGGGTTCAAGGTCCCTGTTAACTTCTGGATGTACATGATTGTGGATCCCTTCAAAATCTATAGGTGGGTTGTTGGTCCCATCAAAACCAATGAGTGCAAGATTCATGTAAAGCTTGGTTCTTGTTTGGGCTGCCCACTGGCTTTTGGCTAGGTGCTGGCTTGCTTTTCCTATGGTGCTGCTGGTTGTTTTTGTCTTTTCTTTCAAGCAACTTGATCTCCTTGGTGTGGGTTTTGGGTCCCCTTAAAACCTGAAGGTTTCGGGTCCTTTCAAAACCTATTGCAAATGGTTTTGGGTCCATTCAAAACCTATTTATACTCTTTTCAAAAATAATTAAATAAATAAATTTATTTAATTAAGGTAGAAGAATTATAAAAGTCAATGATATAAATAAACAATTAAATTTATTTATATGTAGATGACTTTAGAAGATTAATTAAACAATTCATATTTAATTAATTAACAAGATTGATCAACTATGACCATTTTTAGATGTATACAAATGTAAATTATTATATATTGTTAATATTATATTATAGTATAAAAAAATTATATTTATATTAAATTTATTATATGTATTATAAAAATATTGTAGTCTATACATATAATGTTTCTAAATTCATTTATGATATTGATTTTTTAAATGGGATTTCTTCCCTTAAGATATAATCTAGTGCATATTTTAAAATAATTATCTTAGACATTGTTTCAACATGTCTTACCCACCAAGGAACATATATATTCTTGAAACTATAAATAGAACTAATTACCTTGCTTCAAAAATATTTTTTCGTAAATTGTTATTTAAAAAGGTGATCCATCTTTCTTCAAATTTTTGATAGAATATATTTATTGACAAGCCACAAGTAACAATATTGCATGAACTAATTTAAAGAACATAAGTGTGTACAACTCACTTCCTCTCAAAAAGAACACCTTCAATATAATTAAAAAAATCTAAAAAAATCTATTATAAATAAAAAATTACAAACTATCCACTTTTCACCTCTACAAATATATTATTTTAACACATCTTTTTTATTGGAAAAAAATACTTTATCAGTATAATCAAAAATTGCATACGAGTACACTAGCAAGTCAAATATAGCAGCAACAAAGTCTACTGATACAAGTTAAAAACCATGTCACATAACGTACCTAGAGTAATACAAAACATTAAAGGTAACCTCCCACTCAACAATGAATTTTGAAGCTTGATGGTTGTCCATACCCTATTTTAAAACTCCCATTTCAAAGTGAAATATGAGTGTATCAATCCATCTTGCCTATTTTTACCAACTGACACCAAAATAGCAATTAACAATGAAGAATCAAAGACAAACAATGTTGGATTTCCATGCCCTATTCAAAAACTCCAATTTTTTGCACAAGTAAGGATGAGTTGGCAAGAAATATGGTTGTAGACCTGAAATATGAAGTTTGTATTTGGTTGTCTATCAAAATGAAGAAACTCCCGAAGCCTTCACTATTTTCACTCCCTCAGCAAGAAAGCTCAACAAAAAGACTATAAGGCTTAAAAATTCATAATATTGCATAGAACCCTTTTCAAAATAAACCTCTAAGATTTTCCCTTGAAACCCACAGCCATTTATTCTGCAAACTAGATTTAAATGATTTAATTTGCATCTGTAGGTTGGCCAATGTAACTTAAAGATTTGTCTTAGTTTGGAGATTATGATGGAGAATGGTGAAATGGAGCAAGAAATTTGCATTGAGCATCAAAACCTCTATATGAAGAGGGAAAAAGGTATGAGAGAATGAAGCCAAGCATTGAATTCTCCAAATAAATTTAAGGATAATTTTCCTAAAGGTTTGAGAGATAACATTGTGATGTTGAGAAAGCCAAAGAAGCACAGATCTCCAAGTCCACTTGTGGGGTACAATAGAAGGGAAATTGGATGAGAGACAACACCAGAGGTTACTGGCATGAGGGAAAAGCCAAAATGTATCTGTTGATGGTGTTTTCTGCACAGCAACAACTCAGACAGAATGCAATATTCTATCTCTCTTGAAAAGGTTATCTTCAACAATAAATTACTAAAAATCACCCCAAGGTCTCTCGGATGTCAGGTCATGACAATGCATAAACAACTCAGATAATATGTGAAAATGCTGGTAATCACAAGGGGGCCTTACAAATGAACAATGTTGGAAGTGAATTTCATCAGATGCAATAATATGGTGATGCTTTCAATCCTAAAACTAATCCAGATTCAAAATAAACAACAAAAGAGATAAGGGTTTAGAGAGATTCTATTCTATTCTAACTCTTAAGATTAACAATAAAGAAATGGACCAATCCCAACGAAACCAATCTCTGCTTGACCAAGATTAATCTGCAATCTTACAGAAACAGTGCAATCTTCTAAGGTTTTAAAGATTTTCAGATCATGAACATTCACCCAAAACAACCCAATTGCAGTTGAAATGAATAAATCTCCATAATTAAACCAAGCACAATGAATATAAAGGTCCAGGATAACTTTACAAAGCAACTATTCAAGCCCTCCTTCTAGCGCCAATCTGTTGATGGTGTTTTCTGCACAACAACAACTCAGACATAATGCAATATTCTATCTCTCTTGAAAAGGTTATCTTCAACAATAAATTACTGAAAATCACCCCAAGGTCTCTCGGATGTCAGGTCATGACAATGCATAAACAACTCAGATAATATGTGAAAATGCTGGTAATCACAAGGGGGCCTTACAAATGAACAATGCTAGAAGTGAATTTCATCATATGCAACAATATGGTGATGCTTTCAATCCTAAAACTAACTCAGATTCAAAATAAATAGCAAAAGAGATAAGGGTTTAGAGAGATTCTATTCTATTCTAACTCTTAAGATTAACAATGCAAATGATAAACACTTGAAATGGACCAATCCCAATGAAACCAATCTCTGCTTGACCAAGATTAATCTGCAATCTTACATAAACAGTGCAATCTTCTAAGGTTTGAAAGATTTTTAGATTATAAACATTCACCCAAAACAACCTAATTGCAGTTGAAATGAATAAATCTCCATAATTGAACCAAGCACAATGAATATAAAGGTTCAGGCTAACTTTACAAAGCAACTAACAATCAGCTAGCTACAAAAAGTATGGACTAGGGATTGCTGCAAACACTTCAAACATTAAATCATGAACATCATTGAATCAGATCTAAATCTAAATCTAAATCAAATAACCATGAGCAATTTTAAAAAATAGAATCATAAGAACCATGCAAGATAAGTCAACACAAAAGAGATCACCAGAAAATCACAATGCCTTCAATTGTATTGAATCACCAAACTCCAGCAACGATTCCAATGTTCTGTTACATCACTTGCTCAGAAATTGACTAGCTTCTACCTCTACTCTACTGCTAAATTTGCTCTCTATCAAGTCTTCTCCTAATCTCTCA
Organism: Sequoia sempervirens; assembly: GCA_007258455.2. Lineage (NCBI taxonomy): Eukaryota > Viridiplantae > Streptophyta > Pinopsida > Cupressales > Cupressaceae > Sequoia > Sequoia sempervirens. The sequence continues at coordinate 176,642,796 of VDFB02193867.1, forward strand.
CCCCCTTACATATGAGGCACAAACGCCATTTATAGAAAACCCCAAACATGTCAGCCCAATTAGATTTTAGAATAATAACTAGCCCCAAAACAGGTCGGCCAGGAGAATTTCAAAATAGGACAAGATTTGCATTAAATCCATGAATATTATCCATGTCAGCCCACGATCTCCAACAAGATTAGATTCATGTGTCTTCCAGAAAGTCCTCCAGCTGTAGACAGTTTTGGCACGGATTCTTAGGCAGGTCCCACTTTGAAAATTTAAATTGAACATTTCCAGATTTTTCACTTTTGGCACGAATCCATATGAAAGTCCCCATTTTAATATTTGTTTAGTCCTGAAAAACATATACCATTATTAATAGCCCACATGTCCAAATTAAATTTGAATAAAATCTTGACATTTTCTAAAAAAATTTACATTTTTATAAGGAAACTTTCCATTTTCAAAATTTTTTCCATTTTTGGAAATTTTTATTTTCAACATCTTTTCAAGAAATTTTCATTTTGGCCCATTTTGGCAAATTTCGGGCTTTGGGCCCTTCCGGGGAAATCAGACCAAGGGGAAAATCCGGAAAAATCTGGGCCAGGCGGACTCCAGACCAATATCCGAGAAAATCCAGGCAGACAGGAATCCGGAAAATTCCAGCCAGACAGGAATCTGGAAAATTCCAGGCAGACAGGATTATGGGAAATTCTAGGCAAACAGGATTATGGGAAATTCCAGGCAAACTGGAAAATCCCGGATTTTGTTCAAAACCTAGTTTTTTCAAAGTGCAACCTGGGGAAATCACTTTGGCAAGCAAGATGAACATCTAAGGACCTCCAAAGACAATGAAATCAATAAAATTAAGGAGCCAAAAGACACCAAAATCCAATCCGGGAAATTCCAGGCAGACAGGACTATGGGAAATTCCAGGCAAATAGGATTATGGGAAATTCTAGGTAGACTGGAAAATCCCGGATTTTTTTCAAAACCTAGTTTTTTCAAAGTGCAACCTAGGGAAATCACTTTGGCAAGCAAGATGAACATCTAAGGACCTCCAAAGACAATGAAATCAACAAAATTAAGAGGCCAAAAACTAGAGCAAAAAGAGGGTCCCCACCTTCAGTGGGGCGTGTGTGCAAAACTGCACAACAGTATCCTTAATGGACTCTCATTTAGAGAAGAATGGATAAGAATGGGGGGGGAGTTAAGAAGTGAAGGAAATCTCCAATAGGAAATTTAACATGAAGAATTTTCCATGCCATGAGTTGGGATTGAGCATCATCTTTGTAATTCCAAATGTGGGAGCTTAGTTTGTTCCATTTAGCATGGTAAAAGTTGCAATTCCATTTAAGATTAAGCCAAGGGGCAAAGGAAACGAGGGGCAAGAGTTCTCGATAGGAAAGCTTGAGAGGAAAGCATTGGAAGTTGCGGTTGTTAGGCCATTTCCAATCTTTGAGAAAGGTATCATGGTAAGATGTAGATAGTAAACATGAGAGCTTAGGGGTAATAAGTTGTTGAATTTTTAGAACATCTTTAACAGTTGGAGAAAGCTTGAATTGGGCTTTGAGTTATTGCGAAGACTTCCAAGTAAATGTATTTGAGTCCCATAAATCATAAAACACTTGTCCATGTATTTTTTAAACAATTATATCTTCCTTTAAGGTTTTTGATCTTTGCAAGAGGAGCATCATCTTGTCGAACCAACCAATTCCACCAAATGGAAGAAGATGAGAAACTTAGACCATGACTTAAAGATTGATCATACCAAGATAGTCTTTGCGAAGTCATCTTCCAAGCAGTCTAGATGGTGTTAGGGAAGAACCATGAGTCTTAAAGAAGGGATCCATAAGAACTCTGTCCCTCCAATTAACCATGTCCCAAGAGTGACCAAGTCTAGCAATTTTTATTTGATAGTGAACCAGATGTTTCCAAGGAGCATCCCCATCCAAGGCCCTTATAATACATTTAGTAGTAAGAGAAATTTCTTGAGTAAGAGTGTCAATGAATCCCAACCCCCCTTATCTTTTGGCTAAATGCAATGGATTTGTGGGAAAGTAGGAAAACATTTCTTATATCCCCACTTAGCCCAAAGGAAACTCCTAATCAGTTGTGTAAGTTGCTTATAGTAGTTTTTGGAAGGGAGGCAACAAGAAGAGATGTAGACATGACTAGCCATAAATGGTTTTGTTGGTAACTTGAATTCTTCTAGCTAGGGATAAAAAATGGTTGGTCCAATTTAAAATATTGTGTTTGATTTTGGAAAAGAACCAATTCCACTTATCTTTAAGTGAGACCCCTATTCCAAAGGGAATACCAAGGTATCTTGTTATAAATCCATGCTTAACTTCACACCATTCAGTAGGTATCCAAGGTGGTTGGGGGGTGGAGAAAGTCATAAAAAATTATGTTTTATGCATAGCTAACTTGGAGCCAAAGATGGAGCAAAATAGGTCCAAAATATCACTTGAGTGATAGCCACTTCATCAGCAAAATTACAGATGAATAGCATGCTATCATCAACACAATGAGAACTGAGAGCTTTAGCATTGCTAGGAAGAGAGATACCTTGGATAATTTTGGTGGATAGTGCATGTTGCAAAAGATAACCAAGAGCATCAGCAACAAGAACATAGAGAAATAGTGCAAGGGGGCAGCCTTGGCATATGGATTTCGGTAAGGGGAGTTGGGGTGAAAGGATACCATTAATAGCAATTTTGGCATTAGCATCCATGAACAACATGTTGATATGGTTCCATATTTTGGGTCCAAATCTAAGCCACTTTGGCATACTAAGAATGAAGGGTCAACAAATTCAATCATATGCTTTATCAAAATCAAGTTTTATAAGTATTGCATCTTGAGTCAATTGTTGAGCCCATTCAGTTGTCTCCCAGGAAAGAATCAAGTTGTCTAGAATAAATCATCCTCCTAAGAAGCAGGTCTTTTCTAGACAGACAATAATTTGGGTGATGGGCTTGAGTCTCCTTGCTAGAGCTTTAGCAATGATTTTATAGGAGGTGTTTAGGAGGGTAATACGTCTCCAACCGCTAATAGTGTCTTCATCTTTTCCTTTAGGGATAAGTTTGATTAGGCCCTAATTTATAAAATCACCCAAGGAACCAATCTCAATGCCCTCAAGGTAAACATTATAGAACTCCTCCCTAATATGGGTCCAAAGAGGTCTGTGAAATTCAACTGGTAAACCATCAATTCCCCAACTTTTTTCCAAGGCCATACTATGCAAGGCTTCATCAATATCTTCAATAGAAAGAAAGTGATCAAGGAATTTACTATAATCAAGATCCATTTTGTTAGGGATGCAACCAACAACACTTTCTTCAAGGATAGGAAGAAGGGGGTCCTTTGCTGATTTGTCTAAAAAAAGGTTTTTAAAGTGGTCATAAAAGGCTTGCATAATATCAACATGGTCGGTTTGTAAGTTTCCATCTACTGATTTAATAACAAGAATGTGTTTCATTTTGTGCTTATGTTGGAGACAATGAAAGAAGAATTTTGATCCACGATCGCCATCCTTAATCCATTGCATCCGAGCTCGCACTTGAACACCTTTGCTTTTATAGGCAGCCATTTGACAAAGAGCATTCTTAGCCTAAGCAACAGATTGTTGCAAGGTAATATTATGAGGATTAGAAGCTAGCAAGGTATGACCATGCTCCAATTGACCTTTGAGAGATTTTTCAAATCTGCAACACTTAGCAGCAGCCTTTCGACCATAATCACGAAGGAAGAAAGGTGACACACTTAGCAAGAGTTCACTCCCACTAGCTAATTCAACTATCTTGTTGGGGTTTAGGCTTAGCATTCCAACTAGCTAAGAGGCCATCAATATAATCTTGGTTTTTAAGATGGAAAATATTCAGCTGGTAAAGAAGATCATGGCAAGGAGGAAGATCAAGTTTTTAACACATTTATAGGTGCAATATAAAATAGAACACAATAGTAATATCATTGACCAATTTAAATTCACTAAACTCATTTAATACTCTTTGAGACATGAGAGACATTCTTAACAACCCATACGTCAACAATAAAGATGCTCTTACCTGGTCAGAGACCCTTTAGAATGCATTCCAATGTGAAAACAACTCATACCTACTCCCAGGACCCTGACTTTTTCCAAAGAAGAAAGAAAAAATTATATGGCAACCCCATGCCCAGAAAGACTCGAGACCTTTTCCGTTCTCTAAGTCTATGAAAGCTCTTAAATTTCTTATACGATCTCAACACTTGGCTTCATTAGTTGGTCAAAGAATGTGAAATCTTTCTACTTACCAAGTATCTTGAAGGAGCATTAACATGTTTGACCAGTACAAGGCTCTCACACTGCCGTGATGAAGTTCTAAGTCTACTTCCCGTGTAAATGTCACCCCCGACAACATTTATGAAATTTGTTTTCATAGTCCAAATAGAATAGCTAAGGGAGAGGGTTCGATGGTGGGTACGCTTTGTGAGGGGTTCACGTCAGCAGGGTTCACATGGGCAAAAATAAAATTCAAACTCATCAGAGTTCTGTCATTTGGAAAACATCATTGCCAGTGAAATTTACACATATTTTCCAATGTTTTCAGACAGTTTTTCAAAATCCACAAGTTTTTTCAAAAAAGATGAAAAGTAAGTTATAAAGAATCTGGTTGTGTGGGTACGCGCGAGGGGTCCACGTCAGCAGGGTTCACATGGGAAAAAATAAAATTCAAACTCATCAGAGTTCTGTCATTTGGAAAATATCATAGCCAGTGAAATTTACAAATATTTTCCAATGTTTTGAGACAGTTTTTCAAAATCCACAAGTTTTTTCAAAAAAGATGAAAAGTGAGTTATAAGAATCTGGTTGTGTGGGTACGCTGTGCGAGGGGTCCATGTCAGCAGGGTTCACATGGGAAAAAATAAAATTCAAACTCATCAGAGTTCTGTCATTTGGAAAACATCATTGCCAGCGAAATTTACACATATTTTCCAATGTGTTCAGACGGTTTTTCAAAATCCACAAGTTTTTTCAAAAAAGATGAAAAGTGAGTTATAAAGAATCTGGTTGTAACCAAATAATTAAATAATTATGGCTTTAAACATTTGAAATTGGAGTTTGAATAGATTTATTTTATTACTAAATTTATAGATTCAATGACAAATATTTTGAAATGTGATTTAATATAGTTTATATTTTACCAGTTTTTATAAACTTCAATTTATCAAGAAACCTAATTAGATAATGGGGCCACCTAAAACAAATAGGTATATTAACTTCCCATGTGCAAATAAAGAACATTGAACACCAATGTCTTTTTGAAAGTACACAAACTTATCTTTGTTTTCAACATCCTTGATTACCTTTGTTCATACCTTTCCTTTTGAAATAGTGTCTCCCAAATTGACTAGAACAATTAGAAATCTAGTAAACTTTTCCTTATGCTTGTCATTATTGATAACAAGATGTCTTTCATAGTTCTACCAATAAACGAGGTGAAGTCTAATAGGGGAAAAATACTTTTTATCTAATTCAATGGCAATCTTCAAAGCTATCACAACCACTCAACTTTATAAAGATAACATTTAATATACGATTTATCATTGTAATGATCTTTGTGATCAATACTACAACTTTTTAGATTTAGCAATAATCTTTGTAATCAATGCTACAAATTTTTATATTTAACAATCATATTTGTGATCAACACTACAAATTTTTAGATTTAGCAACAATCTCTATGATCAATTCTTAAAAAATTAGATTCAACAACGATCTTTGTAGTCAGTGCTACAACTTTTTAGATTTAGCAATGATATCTATGATCAATGTTACTTATTTCACACATATAACTTCTCCAATTGTAAATATCACACCTCTACATGGTTTCTAGGATGATATATGCCCTACATGTCTTTGATGCTATAATAAAATTTCTTGTGGAAAGAAACAAGAAAATGTGATAGATTGAATGGAGACAAAGTTGACTAAAATAACTAAATAGAAAAAATAGGTGTACACAACAAGATATATTTTAGAATAATAGATACTACAAGTAATTGTTTCTTATTATTAATAGTGGTTTTCTTCATATCTTTATAGTTCCTTAAGATTAAACCTAGATCAATTATGAATGGTTAATACTACAAGCTCCCTCATACCACAAAATTTAGATAGTATTTTCAAATTCTTATAAATTTATAGAATTATGAAATGTGATTATCTCTAGTAAGTTTAGGCCTCCAAAAAAATTGATGTGTCTACCCTCTTTGCTTAATTATGGTGGCAATTACTTAACTTTTGGTGGGAGAAATTAATAGTTTATTCTAATAAACCCTTAATTTTTTATGAATAGTTACTTTAGCATCCCAAATTCCTTCGTATATGTTCAAATTTATCCTTTGTAATGCCTTTGTTAGCATGTCTACCAACTAGTCTTTAATCTACAAAACTCCAATTACATTTCTCCATTGTGAGACATAAGAGATCTAACTAGGTGATCAAACTTAGGAGTAGTCAAACATTTTCATTTTCTTCAATGACTATTGCAACATGGTTCCATATCAGTATTAAGGATCTCAATACTTTTTTCACCACAACCTACTCTTTCAAAATTTCTCCAAGATTAGCCATCTTATTCATTGCATATTTTAATCTCATACAATATTCATTCACACTTTTAGCTTCTTGCATATTCAAATTCTCAACTTCTCAGTTTGTAGCTAGACAACTTTGACTTGATCACTACCTTGGTAAGATTCTTGTAGAATCTCTTAGGCATCCCTATTTGTCTTTACACCTAAAATTATTGGAAATAGGCTCTTATTTAAAGTTGTTTCATTATGAATTAAGACTAAATATTTCTTTAGCCTTCTTATTTTATCCATCATTAGCTAAAAGAGTGGTCCAATTAGCTATCTCTTCATGACCTATTTCTATAATTCCTTATAAATACTTTCCTATCAAAAGAGTCATCATCTTGATGCTCCAATAAACATAAATTTTTCCATTAATCTTAGGAATGAGAAAAGAGTTAATTTTTGACATGACCAATTATTAGAGAGATCACAATCAAAAATCAACTTACCTAAATTTTGATACCCAATGAAGATTATAATATAGACCTTATTCATTAAACTAGCTAATAAAATAATTATACCAATAGAAAAATAATAATACCACTAATAGAAAAGACTAGAAAACAAATAAATCTTCATATAGAACTAATTAGAAAATTTGCAATCAATATATGTAATAATAAAATGCATTACTACTAAGAGGAATGGTTACACAACTATTTCAAGGCATATCCTTTTAGAGATTAAATAGCTCTTAACATAAGACAAAAGAAAACCTCCCAAAAAATAGTTGTCATGTGCTCCTTACTATCATTACAAAACTATTATTTAAATAACCAAATAAATGGTTTTTCAGGAGTTTGTAGGATTTAAATAAATAGTAAATTTATATTCAATTTTATTTAAAAAGTTTATATTTAAAAAAGAAAATAGTTCATGCATGCATCTAAAAACAAATTTCTTGTAAGTTATAAGAAATTTCATTACAATGAGTTGCATGGTATCTTTAATGAGAATCAATTATCCAAAAATTACTACAAATGAACTAGGCATAGACAACCTAAGGTCTAGCATGAGGAGAACCAATCATGACTTTCTTCAAATAAAATATTTTTTATGGGTACAATCTCATTAAAATTAGGATTAAACTATCTTGGCATAGATAGCATCTTAATTTGTTACATTCATATTGCAAATGATGATTATTTGGGTGGAAAATAGGGACAACCTTACTTAAAGTTCTACCTTTCTTTAGTTTTTTCATATGAAAACCTATTACTATTGAATAAGGGGAAAGAAATTTGGAGTAGCATACTAGAATATTAAATGTATCATTTGCACAAATTTTGAAAATGGGAAAAAAATTCTTAATCTCTAGTAATAATAATAGTTCAAATGGGGTAGCACATTCATATGGTAAAGCTTTGACACCCCATGCAATACTGTATTACTAGAATGAAGATAATAAATGGATCCAAATTGATCAATTGGAAAGATTAAAATGGTTGAACACTCACTACCACTATTATGATATCATTAATAATGATTATGCTCATAAAACTCTACTGGTACTTCACCATGGCTTACTATGTTAAAATTGGAGAGATTGAATAGATTTTCTATATTGTCAAATTAAATGATCCAAGGATATTCAAATATAAATATTGATGGACAAACATTTCCCTTATATGAGATATGACTCTGAAAATGTTTTAGGGTATGTGATTAAATATAGATTATATTTTTAACACTCCCCCATGAACTTCATTTTATCACGCAACTTAACTAGATTATAGGGGATACCTATACAAAATAGATTTATTTAACACCAATGTCTTCTTCAAATTATACAAACGTATCCTTTATCAAAGTTTTAATGGAGAAATCCACAAGGTATTCACTAGTTCTCTAAGTGTATAGACTAGTTCAATTTCCTTATTGATAACATCATGAACAAAGTGATTGTGTACTTCAATATGCTTTATGCAATCATCAAACACTATATTATTAAACATATTCAACACACTTTGATTATCATAATACATAATTATTTTATCATGTTCTGGGTGTCCAAGAATCTTAAGAAGCCATATAAATCATATTCCTTCATAAGGTGTTGCAACAACTACCTGGTGCATAGCTTAACTGGATGAAAAATAAACTTTAGGTTGCTTCTTACAACATATGAGACAATGGAAAATCCAAGACTGAAGTAAAAACAAATGTTGATCTTCTAGATTCTACTCATGCCCTACCCAATTTGAATCTCAAAAGCCAACAAATTTAAAAAAATTCAAATACTCCAATCCAAAATCTTGTGTTCCTTAAAAATATCTCAAGGATCTCTTTTGTAAATAACCAATGACTATGTTTGGGATGAGCCATGAATTAAGATGAGATTCCAACTACATAAGATATGTATGGATGGTCAATAGTCAAGTATGTTGGACACTAGGAATACTGAGAGGGGGGGTGAATCAGTGTTCCACAATATTTTGAATTTCAAACTAGATCTAAAACTATCAACATCAATATTTAAACTTTAATGGCATCCACAACATATAAACAAAAGGAAACATGAAATCACATTAAGGAACACCATAACACCAATATTTTTATGTGGAAACCCTATTAGGGGAAAAACCATGGTGAATGTTAGTCCACAATATATACTTTGTTAAAAGTATGAATAAAAGGGGAATGCACTTGCATTCAAGCACACTGCCTAGAGCTCACTGCCTTGCAAAATGTTTGGGAATACAACAAAAAGGTTGAACTGAGAAAATAGCATCTCCAAATGCCTAGATTTATTTCCAATGAAGCACATGAAATATATTTTGGACCTCCTATCCAATTCACACTTCTTCTTTGCTACACAAAAATCCTTCTACTACACAAACATAATTCATTCAATAGATCTTCTGAAGTACGCTCATACAACTACTCTACACTTTTTTGCACATACACACCTTCTCATCACTTCATCCACACACTTCAAAATAAATTTTTGATCTCATATATATATCGCGAACAAGGATTTCACTACTATATATTAGCTTCACATAAGATGTAATATTCTTCCACATGTCGACTCAAATCACCAATTAAAATTAATGTGTACCCACACAAGTTGGATAGACTATATCTAGAACCCAAATCTAAATTCCCAACACAAGAAACATTAAAACAACTACTCCTTATACATTTGCAACAAATTATATACACCGAGTCAACCATAATGAGAAAATAAATAATAAATCATTCTATCAAATCTCCAAACTCATACACCGATCAATGCAACATTACAAAACTTACCAATAAGGTATCATACATGTTTAGTAAGCCTTCCTAGGGATCTACAACACAAAATAATGATCTACTGAAGTATACAGACCAACTTACCAAACATATACTATGTTCATCATGCTTTTTGTCGGTAGTATTCTGCTTTCTACTTTCCTTGCCGGTATGAGTTGCTTCATAACTGCGGACCACACTAATGACTCCAGTTGCCATCAATGACAACACTAGAAGCCATAAACAATCTCCCAAATCCATATTCCAACAATCTCCCCCTTTGGAATTGATGGAAACACTTAGTGAATAATGACCAAGTGTCATCACCAAAACTCAAAACTTCAAAACACTACTCCCCCTTTGGATGTCAAGGAATTTTTCATTGCATTCTCTACCCCTTTGAAATCAATGACAAAACTATGATGCTCTCTCTCCTAGTACACTCTCTCCTCCTTTGTTGATGGAAAAAATGATCAAAATTAATTGCTCCTAAATTCAAAAAATTATTTTCTACTTATCTTTCATCTCTAGAAGAAATTTCTTCCAAGCATCCACTGCAATCCCAATAGCTATTATCAAACTGTTATTTTATGATGTCCTATTAATGACCTAGACAAGGGATTTAGGAATGGTAATGGCTTCTTCTAGCTTTTTTCCTTTCTTCATAACTTTAATCATTCGCTCTAGTTTTCATTCGGTATGATCCTTCACTTTCTAGAAAGTATCCATAAGAGTGTTTCTAGCAAAGTGAACCTTTGCATGCTCAACCTGCAACTCATGAATCTTCTTCTTAACTACTCTATTATGATCCTGAACCATAGTGTAATCCTGACCAATTTTGATCAATTCAATCTCAATTTTCTCCAGCTTGTCCTTGTATTTTCCAATCACATGAGGCCACCTAAGACAATAATTGTAGATCTTATTTGTTGAGTCAATGCATTGTCTTAACATATTCATTTTCTTTTTCAGTTTGGTGAGAGATAGCCTAAACTTCTCCTTTATATGTAAGATTATTTCTTCTTCTTTCTTGTCCAAAGGCACAGAGTCCATAGCCTCCCTGATACATTCAATCAATTCTTCTAGAAGTACATTCCATAAACTCTCCAATTCAATGTTATTATCAATAAAGTATCTTCCCAGAGTTCCAATTTAATGAAGTCTTGTTCATATGATGCTCCATTTATCCATATGTCAGTTATTTTTTGCATTCCATCTTCTTCCTGAATAATCTGCAGTATCTTTGCTTTGAATAAAGCAACTTCTTCATCACATTTTTTTGCTATTAGCATATCCAATTCAATTGGTTTCAGTTCATCTCTTGTTGTATATTCCTTAGAATATTCATCCACTATATCCAAAACTATCTTCTCTTTACCTTTTCCCTCAATTTTTGTTGACTTAGGTGCTGGAGGAGTGACATAAGCTAACTCTCTTCCTCTTTTCTGATTTTTCTTCACCTTGCCAGAAGAAGATCCAACTTCAGTTGCTTTTGCCGGGAGTGGAATACCACTTACACTAAACTTTCCTAACAACCTCCTAAAGAATTTTTCATGAAATTGCTCACCATTTTCAAGAGTGTTGAAGTGCTCAAAAATTTGCTTACAAACTAGTATATTTTCCTTCCATACCACATTGTCATTTTGAGGTAAGCAATTCAGGAAATACATCATAATGCATATAACTAGGATACCAAACTTGAAAGAGTAATCTATATCCTTTTTCAATTGCACATTTTCCATCAATTGATCCTTCAACAATCCACATAGATAAAAGTATTCATCTTCCATTATCATTTTGTGTGCAATGTAGACTGCACCTACAAAGGTTGCCCCTTCCCTATTTCTGAAGAAATTTTTGTATGAAATTCCATATGCAATGTACCTTGTTACTGGATCTCTGATTTTTGAAATTAATAACACCCTTTGATCTCTTGTTAATTCGGTTAGGGCTTTGACTTCAATATTCCAAATCGATTTCTTTTTCAGGACATCACCAACATTGCATAATCCTATTAGATTTATGATCACATCCTTTGAAATTTGATTGGGATTATCCAGAGTAAGGATATCATCATCCAATCTATTCAAGATAAAATGAACTACTTTTGTATTGATGAAATATGGAAACTCATTCCAGATGTCTAAATTCTTATGTTTCACACCAGCAAGCTTCTTCAATTTGTCAGAAGACAATAAATATCTTACATCCATGACCTTCTGACTACTATATCATCCAAATTTACCGTTCCTTTGATTTGATTCATTTTCCATACCAAACAAGGTTATACCGATCACCGAGTAAGTGCGAAATTGACAAGCAACAAAAATACTTGGGAATTTTCTGCTGAATTGGCTTCCACTCCTACAAAATTTTCTTGAAAAATCCTCTCCAACTATTCTCCTTTGACGCACAATGACAAATGAGGGTTCCAAATTTTCTTTTATAACTTTGCACACCTAACTTCCTTGTTATATTAAATGCTTTTCCCTAGGAGTTTTGGTTACTTTGCACTCTTAGATAGCAAGAGTAGAATCCATCTGCGGACCTTCAAGATTTTATCCTAATGAACAAATGATCACTATTTTAAGATGAATAACACAACTAATGACAACTTCCTATGATCTGGTACCAGCTACACATTGGGGGACAAAATATTTTCATGAAAACTCTTGGGTATGTGTAGGATCATCATGGAAAAACATAGGCCCTTAAGTGGCAAAAAATTCAAAAAAATCAGAGTTAGGCAACTTGACCTAAAAATTTGCATAAGTTATCTATATTATTTCAAAAATATGTAACAATAGAATCTATAGAAAAATTTAATGTAGTTTATAAACTACTAGGTTTGTTTAAAAAAAAAGAATCTATTTGGTGAAAAGTTGAAATTTTAATGCAGTACTTAAATTTTGGGGAAAAAATAAGAAGTAGGTGTTTGTCTGACCACCCCAACCAAATGATGATATTTTTATAGGATTTTAGATATAAGTAGAGGACTCATGCCCTGATGTGATGCATATTTTTTTATAGATTTTTCCAAGTAAATAATTAATTATGAAATTTTTATTACAACTTTTTAAAAATATAAAAACTCGTATGTCTGACCACCTTAACTTGGTCAAAACTTCATGAAATTCAATTTTTCTTTTTCTGATCCTATAGTATATGAAGCATAGAATGTGAGAATTTTTTTTGGATTCAAAAAATGTGATACCATTTGAAAGCTATAGATGTTTTTTCAATCAGCCTATCAATTAGGACTTTAGTCATAATTTGAATAGAAAATGAATAATAATTACTTATTAAATTCAAAATAAAGAATAATTTATATAGATGGAAATCCGAGAATCTCCTTTAAAAACCCTTTTCATTTCATCAATTATGGGTAAAAAAATAGTCGTCAACCACATACCCATCATGTTGCCACTTTTTAGCCCATCATGATCCTGCACATACTCCCCTAGGCCAATGGCCTGAAATCAATTGCCAGATGAATTACAAGAGGAAACTTCTAGTATATCCTTATTATCTTCTTTAGATTCACCCTTCTTAACCCACTTTTTCTTCATCTTATCTCTTATCTCTTCCAAAGATGCTCTTCCTTTTCCTTTGTCATTTTTTTGTGAATTTATTCCTTGATATACCAGACCTCTTCTATCCATGTTTCTATACCTACAGAATCTTGCAGCATGACCAAATTTATTACAGTTGTAACACACCAATTTTTTTTGTCTATACCATCCATTCCACTGATTTCCTCCTGGTCTGCATTGATTAGCAACATGTCCAAATTTTCCACAGGTGTAGCATCTTATACTGACAAACATACTTCTATATTCAATTGACTTATGACCAAACTTTTTGCAATTAAAAAACTGACTAGAAAATGATGGACTACCATAATTTATCTTACTTTTGGACTGAGAAGCCATATGACCAAATTTATTACAATCAAAACAATAACCATTAAAATTTTGAGGATTGGGTTTCCTTACTAGATATCTTCTACCTTTGTTCTTTTGAGTTTTCTTTTTAGAGTCCTTTAATTCAAATTCAGAGCTCTCATCTTTCACATAGCCAAGACCTCACTTGTCATTTACATCCTTTTTTCCTTTATTCATATCATCAAACTTAGCAGAACTAGTCCTAAACTTCTCCTTAAACTCATTTTTTGTAACAAGCTCGTCTCTAAGAATAACTATTTGTCTCTCAAGCTCTTGTTCATTATTTCTAGATTGTTGCAGTTCAATCTCCAACTGAATGAATCCACTATTAAATCTGTTGCATTCCTCAAACTTTTCCTTCAAGGACTAGGCCAAATTCTCCTCATTCTTCTTTCTTTCTTCAATCTCTTTAGTTAACTTCATCGCCACATATTCCATTTCAAGCTTTAGGGTAGCATTTTCTTTAGCAAGCTTTTCACAATCTTCTATTATTTCTTTTAAGGTTTGATTTAGATGAACATCTTCTAGTACTTTGCTTTCTTTTTTCTTCAACTGACCACATAGTTCCTTCCTCTTTTCCCTTGATTCATTTATTTTACCCTTTAGTGATTGAATGAATTTTTTGGAAGCCACAAGATTTTCTTTTAGTTACATGACCTCCACTTTAGACTGATCAAGATCATCAAGTGCCACCATAAGCTACTATTGAATACCACCTACATCCACTGTAATCCAAAATCCACCTCAAGATGTTAAACTTCAGAAGAGGAACCTACTCTGATACCAATTGTTGGACACTAGGAACATTGAGAGGGGGGTGAATCAATGTTTCACAATATTTGAATTTCAAACCAAATCTAAAACTATCAACAATAATATTTAAACTTTAATGACATCCACAACATATAAATAGAATAAAACATGCAAAAACACTAAAGAACTCCACAACACCAAGATTTTTATGTGGAAACCTTGTTAGGGGAAAAACCATGGTGGATGTTACTCCACAATATATGTTCGGTTAAATGTATGAAAAAAATGGGAATGAACTTGGATTTAGGTACACTACCTAGAGCTCACTTCTCAAAATAAGAAAGGCTCACTGCCTTAAAAAATGTTTGGGAATACAACAAAAATGTTGAATTGAGAAAATAACATCTCCAAATGTCTAGATTCAGTTCCAATGAAGCACATGAAATAGATTCTAGACCTCCTATCTGATTTCTACTTCTGCTCTACACTTCCCTGCTCTGCTACAAAAAAAAATTCTATTGCAGAAACAAAATTCATTCAATAGATCTTCTAATGTACACTCATACAGCTACTCTACACTTTTTCACACATACACACCTTCTCATCATTTCATCCACACACTTCAAAATGAATTGACGATCTCATATATATATCATTAATAAGGATTTCACTACTATATGTCGGCTTCACATAAGATTTAATATTCTTCCACATGTCAGCTCAAATCACCAATTAAAATTAATGCGTACCCACACAAGTCAGCTAGACTATAGTTGGGACCCAAATCAAAATTTCCAACACAAGAAATATTAAAACAACTACTCCTTATACATCTGCAACACATTATATACACCGAGTCAACCATAATGAGAAAATAAACAATAAATCATTCTACCGAATCTCCAAACTCGTACACCAATCAATGAAACATTACAAAACTTACCAATAAGGTATCATTCATGCTTAGTAAGCTTTCCTAGGGATCCACAACACAAAATAATTATTTGGTGAAGTATACAGACCAACTTACCAAGTAGATACTTTGTTCATCATGCTTTCTATCAGTAGTATTTTTCTTTCTACTTTTCTTGCCGGTATGAGTTACTTCAGAACTGTGGACAACACTAATGACTCCAATTGCCATCAATGATAACACTAGAAGCCATAAACAATCTCCCAAAGCCATATGCCAATAAAGTAAAGAAAAATTCATATAAAAATCATATACATTTCCATTAATTGATTTACCATTTAGGTCTTCAATCAACTTATTTCCTATTTCCATTAGTGTTGATGAAGCTTTATGTGAGAATTTCTTTCATGTACTTAATTTGAGAGACAAAATTAATTCAAGGTGTTTGCCATGCTTGAATTTGAAGATATTAATGAAGTAATCCAAGGTCATATATCTCAAATTTGATATTCATATCTACTTTCACATCATGTATAAGTGATTGATTATTCCTACTAATGAGAAATCATCAATGTGTATCACATTGACTATGACATTATGATTAGACTTATTAATGTATATTTGAGAAAAATCATATTTTTAAAATCCCCTTTGAATAAACTAGTTATCATTTTTTTTTTCTGAAAAAAGTAACCCTTCTACTTTTTCTAACTTGTTTAGACCCTCCTTGTGATTTTGGCTTAATGTTGCCTTGATTTCATGTTGCAATGTGGATAAAACATTCACACTAGGTCTTGGGCCCTTGTGAACTAATGTAATTTTAATGGTGCCTTGCAAAAGTGTTGTGAAGTGTTGTAACACACTTTCACACTTTTCTTAGAGGGTTTTATCTGATTAACTAAGCATAATAAACATAATTTTAATCATAATCAACCCTAATCTAGCCTTATTTGGAGTTTTTTAAAGCGTTGTAACAAAATTTCACATTAATAATTAGGATTTATTATGCTTTAATTGGCCCTATTTTGCATCCACATGCCTCATTTATTTCATTTTTTTGAGGATAATCCCAACACCAATTAGTAACCAATTGTAAATCAAGTGTTCCTGGATTGCATGGCCTGGATTTAGTGTCTGGGACTCATCCACCACATTGGGAAAATGATTCCCACCTAGGTCTTTTTGGCCTTGATGCAGGTTTCACACATTTCTAAGAACTTTTCATTTTTGGTCCCATACATTATGCCAGATGGGACTTATTCACCACCTTGGTAGAATGAGTCCTGTGTGGCCCAAAATCAAATTTAATTCAAATTCTTGGAGGGATTTTATTCTCCTAGATCTGATGTCAACTTGTAGTGTGGTAATTTCAGGAATTCTTGCATAATTGAGTATAAATACAAGGTTCTTTCACTCATTTTCACCTAAGACTTTTGTGAGAACATTCATAATAGAAAATTGAGTTCACAAGAGCATTCAAGCATTCACATGGACATTCAAGTGTCTTCAAGGGAAGAATTATTCATCAATTGTTATAGCAATTCAAGATCCATTATCATGTCAAGCATATCAAGTATCAAGCATTTTATTGAGCTAGTATTGTGACGTAGCATTGAAGATCCAAGATCAAGCATTGTTCTACTCCTATTGTCAAGATCAAGATCTACATCCTTCATGGCCATTTCATGTTGACTTGCAGATTTACAAGACATCATCCAAGGTATTATCAATTGAGCATGATTCATGTTCTTTATTTCATGTTTCATGCCTTCATTTATTTGCCTCATCATTTGGTTTAATTACCTAAAAGGGGTTTGACCAAGGTAAATCCCTATTCCCTAACAATGAACACTTTAACTCTCTTTCTTTGTGTAATTGTAGATCTAGGTGCTTTGAAGACTTGAAGATCATTGAAGATTAGGTTACAAGCTTGTTGGAGTTGTCTCCCCATTTGCAAGGTCATAATATTCACTAAAAGGTCAGATTTATAGTCCTAAAATCAGAGTTTTAGATCCGGGAACTTGGAGGAACAAATTGAGCAGACTGGGAAGAGCAAATTCAGACTTTGAATTTCTAGAATATCCAAAATAGACTCATTCGCCACAAGTGGTGAATGATTCCCACTGTAGGTGTTTTTCAAATATCTTTGTAGATTTGGGTACCCATTTTCCTAAAACTTGCTCATATGTAGAAATATAGATCTAAGATTGATTCACCTAGAATAGCAAATGATTCCTAGTAGACAAAATTTTAGGATTAATAGGATTTCCAGTCTTCATTCAAGCTTCTACAAGTTTTTAGGTGCACACCATTCATCTTGTTAATATTTTGTTCCATTTTACTAGAATTTATAGTTCATTTTGTAGGTCATTGCATCAAACTAAGGTTTAGTGTTGCATCTTGCATTGCATTATCTTTTCCAAGTCCAAACTTGGTGGTGAACCCCTCATTAGATCATATTCATTTCATAGGACATCCCTATTGCATGATCTCTTTCTCTTTTGCGTTGAGATCTTTAGGGTTATCCTTGAGTAGAACATCTTGGAAAGTGGGTGTGAATACATTATCATTCCCCCATTTTCTTCGGTTCCATTTTGGTGAAAACACATTTAGAATACCTTTTTTTTTATTTGGAGTCCATTATCATCCTAGATCTTGCTTGCATTGAATTTTCATTAGGATTTGCATTAGTGCACCATAGAAAAATGGCCACTTGTCATTTTCATTATCTTTTAGGCCTGTCCTCTCGATATTTTATCTATGTTTCTTTGATTTATTGATGTAATCTGGCTTGAAAATTCACATTAAGTCCTCAAAATGAAAATAATGACATCTTGTGAAGGTCTTGTGAAGTGTTGTAACACATTTCTACATGTTTTGAGACACTATGCATTACAATTCACCTAAAAAACACCTTTTTATTCATTATCATGTCCTATTTTGAAGTGTTGCAAAGTAGTCTAACAATATTTCACACTTTTCTATGCATAATTTCACTATTTACACCTTTTTGATGCTTTATTTGACCCTTTTATGCCCTTATAAGCTTTATTTAAGTGCATTTTTTAATGTAAACCCGATAAATGACATTAAATATGACTTAATTCCTAACACCCACATTCAATTCCAAGGTGGGACCCATTCACCATGGGTGGCGAATGAGTCCCCCTTGGCTCCAAATTCAAAATATTTCAAAGTTTCTTTTGGGTTTTTATTCAAAATCACTTGATGTCGGCCTGTGATGAGGTATCAATGAGTTACTAAGGCACAAGATTGTATAAATAAGTGATTTTTACCTCATTTTACATCTCCTACAATCATGCATCACATCCAAGCAATCTTTTCATTCACTCAAGCATTCAAGCATATTACAACATCAAATCAAGCATCAATCAAGCAATTAGAGGCAGCCATTGACATATCTTCATATTTTCATCAACAAGGGTTTGCAAGTTGATAGCATTTTCATGTTATTAGTTTATCTTTCTCTTACATTTCATTATTTTATTAAGGGTTTGATTACCAAAGTGGGGTTTGACCAAGGAAAACCCCTATTTGCTAACCCTTAACCATTTCCCCCCTTTGTGAATGTGTTGTGTATGCATATTTATCAAGTATTTAGGTGTTTAAAAGTGGAGAAGAAGTCAACAAAGTGTCTCAAGTCAACTAATTCATATTTCAAGCTTGGAGAATAATTTTTGTCTGTTTCTCTCAGAATTGACTTCGGTAACCCATCAAGCAAACATCCTCAGATCTGGTGTTGCAGAGTTGTCTCCTGATTTCTCATAATTTTGGGAGAGGAATAATTCACCACTAGTGGCAAATGAGTCCCATCTTAAGGATAGAATTCTAAGTTTTTTCAGACTATGGATCTTGACACTCAAAAACCTATTCCCGACAATTTTCATCAAAAGCATGACTGATTCAGCATCAGTGGCGAATGAGTCCCACTGGTGATTTTCTATAATTCTAGACAACATTCAAAACATTCCATATTCTTCATTAGACTTCCAGGTGCACTCTGATTCAACCCTATTGTTTTATGTTTTGCATTCATTCATTCATAGTTCATTGTTTTCATATCACATTGTGTTTTCCATCATTGCATTGTTCTTAGGTTTTGCATTCATAATTGCTCAATTTCATAGTTTAGTTGCATTCATATTATTCCATTTATTCCTAATTACATCACACATAACATAGTTTGAATGAACTAGCTATATTCCTTTGGCCCTTCTTTCTCCTTTTAGGTGAAAAATCCTAGAAGTGCTAGAAAGTCCTAGAGAGCCAAAAAATCTACAGTTCATTTTGGTGAACCTGCATTTTGAACATATTAGCTTTCTGATTCCATTTGCATCATCATTCAATTAGGATATTTTTTTTCCATTCTAGGGTTTCTTAACTTGCATTAGTGAAAGACTTATTTAGATTTCATTTTTGCATTGTATATCATTGAAAAAACTAAAAAATTGTATTTGCATCCTTCATTGGCATTTGAAAATCATTTAAATCATTTTAAATTTTTTGTAAAACACAAAAAAATCTCATACTAAGACTCATTCACCACCTTGGGAAAATTAGTCCACCTGCACATTTCAAATTGCAATTTTTAGAAATTTTCTGGCATTTTCTTGCATTTCTATTCTTTTTTGTTATTTCTCTATTTCAGTTAGCAAAATTCCTATTATTTGCATTTTTCACTCCTAGATTACATTTCATTTACATTTACCCTATCCTTTGTGGTACTTGCATGAGTGTGTGGTGCCCGTTGATAATACTTTAGTGAGAGAAAGTTCTAGACTCATGGCTTCCCACGATAGAACTTTCATTGTGGACCTTGGGATCTCAAGAGCTCCTACTCCTAGTATGGACAATAGTGCATTATGAATTGATCATACCACTTCTATGCCTTCACCTTTCCATCCAATGAATGTTGACACACAAAACAACTCTCTTCCTCAAGATAAGGTGAGTAGTATTCACAAAGATTTTGCACATTTACAACAAGACTTGTCTCTTGAAAACATTTCAACCATTGCCATACCTGCAATAGAAAACCTTCATCATTTGATTGAAAGTGATGATGGCTTATAAGTCATGAAACTAATTGCTGAAATATATAATAAACATGCTCCTAATACTTCCCCATCAACAAACATAGTTGCAAACCAAGGAGGACCTCACATTCCTCCCCCTTCAACCATAGCATCCATACAAACTTATGGTACTCCTCAGGTTACAACAACTATGCAACAAGTTAGTGATGTGGCTCCTTCCTTTACAATTCCAACCAGCATTCCAAGTTCTTTTGTGGCATCCCATTTTCCATCTTCCACCTTCACCCCTCTAAGTGTCCCTTTCACTTCCCCTAACATTGCATATACTCCATCACTATTTTCCCTTCCACCTCATAATCCTTATACCAATCCCATCATTACACAACTCTTTAACACCATCTCATCCATGCAACAACAACTCTCCACCATTATCCAAAGCCAAAATTCTCCACCAACATATCATGTTCGTAGTAGCCCATTATCCTTAGAGATCCTACACACATAGATGCCACAAGCAATTGAAATGCCTTAGTTTGAGAAATACGGAGGTAATGGAGACCCTACCAACCATGTCAATGCATATATAGCCTTGTGTAGTGACTTTTTCCTCAATGATAAGCTATTAGCCAAACTTTTTCCTAAGACCTTCAAAGAAACTGCACTAGACTAATTTTCAAACCTACCCTATCATTTCATTTGATTGTTTAATGAACTTGTAGATGCTTTCATAAGTCATTTCCAGGTCCACATGAATCCTAAGAAAACAATGACAGATTTAATGTGTTGTAAAAAAAATACCGATGAAAAATTCACTGACTTCATTTCTCATTACCAGTCATTGTATGCTCAAATTGATGTCAAGATCCCTGGTTCACATCTGCAGAAGATTTTTATCAAAAACTTACACTCTCACCTTCAAAACAAGTTAACCATGATGAAATTCCCCTCGTTCATGCATTTATGCACGACCCTTTCTGATTATGAAAACTCGGTTTCCAGTCGTGATTCAAAGTCCACTTCTAACGGAGCTGAGAAATTTGAGCAAAATAACCACAAGAATGGATCAAACTTTAGAAAACTGAACTGAGGCTTTTTACAATTCAATCTACCTTCAATGCAATCAACCCAACCTATTCCAAGCCAAGTGGCAACTCTTAAAATAGTCGTTCCCTATACCTATGGGGACCTAAAGAGACAATTTACTCCCCTACCTAATACCATTCATAATACCATGAAAAAATTGCTCCAACAATAAATGCTCAAGTTGCCTACCATTAAACCACTTGAAACCACCAAGCCTTTACCACCCAACTTCAAATAGAATGCTTATTGTCATTTTTATCACTAGAATGGCCATGACATGTTGAACAATGTAAGCATCTAAAACACTTAGTTCAAGACCTCACTGATTTGGGTCGTTGTTCCATTGCAGGTGTAAATGATCAAGGTAATGTTGAGATGATGGATTGCATAGCCCCTAAAGCTCCGGAATCTTCAATGAAGGACTTTAGCCATGAAAGATAATCAACCACAAAGAGAAGTGTTGCAACAATGGAATGCCGATTAAAGATTCTATTGATAATATGATTAATATGATATTGATATGATATGATATATTACAAATGAACAAGATGCCTGATTATATAGGAAAGAAGTAAACCCTAATATGCATGAGATGTTGCCAAGTGTCTAGATCAAACATGTGACAACATGTGAACCCTATCTAGATGATCATTAAATGATGAGATAAGTTCTAGAAGGAATCTTATCCCACAAACTAGGAAAGGGAATGTTATCCCATTTATTAAATGATTGCAACCTAGGACTAAATGATTAAATGCAAGACCTAAGTTAACTTATGCTAATGTAATAATTAATTAATTAATTAAACCAACACCCCCCCCATAAGTACAACTTAGGGAGGAAAATGCAATGATTATGCAAGATGATGATGGGTCCTGGCTATGAGGCCATGTTAGGTACCCATGTACATGAAGATGTAGAAAAATCTCCCACAACCAGAGAAAAGGGGAAAACCAAATAGGAACAAAACCCCTCTCCAAAAAGGAGATGAAAAATAAAAAATGTGAGATAGGATGGAGGACTCCCAAATACCCCCCAAGTACACCATCCATCACATGGATACAATAGAGAGACTAAATAGCTCCCCCAGAAGATGTGATCACCTACAAAGATGGTAAGTGTCTGAAGATAGAACAAGATCCAATGTTGACAAACAACTTGTCTCCCTTTCGGAAGAAACAAAACCAAATGCAAGTGCAAAGATGCTTCCCATTTCGGATAGGAATTGAAGGATCGAAGGATGAAAATGGATGATGATGTCTCGAAACTCTGCTCAAGTGTCTCCTTGCCTAATGATGAAAATGCCATAGTCCCAAACAATGAAGAGGGTGACAAACCAGGATGATGCAGAAACTGATGCTAAACAATATCCAAGATGAAGATAGGATGAATATGATGGATGTGATGGAGACTTGATAGCCCCCCCTAAATGAAGTGTCCTCAAAACCACTGAAAGAAGTCTGAAGAAAATCCAATGGTGGATGCTGAAGAAACCTCAAATCCTGAATGGAATAACAAGGAAGAAGTCTCAGATGTGAAATATCTAAAGAGAAACCAATTGCCTGCAAGATAGTCTCTGACTTCCCAATCAAGGAGACAAAGGAATGTGGATACTCTAGAAAACTCTCCAAGGTGTGATCTGAATAGAGGAGTGATATCCCCTCAAGAATGTCCTGCAAACCTGTAGAAGTAGCCAAGTCAATGATACCTAAAACAAAGCCATCCTATAATGCCAAGTCTGAAAAACTGAAAGTGTCCTAATGGATGATGATAGTGGAAGCCTCAATAAATGATTCTGGACAAGGAATCATTGAATGTGAAAGGATACCAACTGTCTCTGATGAAGAAGAAGCACGGAAAGGGACATTTTCAACTTCTTCAGAAAGATCGAGGTAATTAATTTCCTGCACAACAGTAACATCATGGGGTACATGATCTGAAGAATGACATTCTGAAGCATGATCATCAGGGAATGGTGGAGTATCTGAATCTCCATAGATCTCTCAAAGCTTAATCCAAAGAATGTTGAGGACAATCACAATGATCAATATCATTCAAAACATCGCAATCAACTTGCATAGCAATGATTTCCAAAATAGTGTACCTGTTGCAACTCCAAGCAAGTTCATGAATACCTTCACTCGGATGAGGAACGATACCAAATAGATGTGGCAACAAATCAATTGAAAGAAGATGGTGGTAGATCCCATCTTGCCATTGTTGATAGTTACCCTTGTGCAACATAACTAAAGGAGAATAATATGCAAGCCCCATAACGAAATTTCTCCACAAAAAAAAAAGACACTGACCTTCAACAAAGAAGAAATACTTCCAAATAGATATGCAACTGAGAATATGCCTCCAAGATCAAGAAATTCTACTTCAATCTTCAAGATGTCTCAAGAATCAAAAAACCAAAAAAAGGATACCTGGAGCTGAAACCAAAGAAGATGACTGGACTGATGAAAAAATGCACTGAAATATCTCTTGAATGCCGCTGGAATCTTTCAAATCCGACAATCTTATGCGAAGATATGTGTAGGTAAGTCCAACAGTTGACTTTAATTTTTGATGATAGAAGAATCTTGAAAAATAGGGCACACCACTGAAAAGTTGATAGAAATACCTTTCCAACGATATATCGTTTGCGAATTTTTTATATCATATGTGGAAGATACGGCCTCCGGAAGATTTCTACCTGATTGGATGTGGACTGGCTAACTAGGTGCAAGAATGTAGCACCCTAGGGCAAAAAAATTTTGGCCCCCGGTCGCTCATATGACTGTAGGGCAAGCTGTTAGTTTAAAAAAACCCGCCAGCAGATATGGTGGCGGTGGAGCGGCTCTTCGGCGGCAATAGGTGGTGGCGCGACCGGTGGGAGAAGTCACCGCTCAGGATGGAGGGGCCCTTGGTCATGGATAGGACCAAAGTGGGGGCTAGGCTATCGGCGGGAGCCCTGTAGATGGTCGGTAGCCGGAGACTGGACGCAAATGGAGAGCTGAACGGGCGATGGCCGGTAAACGAACTCTGGGGAACGGATGGCGGGCGGCCAGAGTCAGATGACGTAGGATGATGCAGGAGATTTGACGAGGCCGACAGGTCTACGGAGCCCAACAGTGAATAGAATTTTTTTGAATATTGCAAATTTGCAATTCAAAAAAAAAAAAATCAAAAAACAAATGCTGAATGAAATGCCGACAAGGGATACAAACTATAGCCTACGGAATAAATTTTTTTGCCGACCCTATAATAAAATTGCAGGTTGAACTGTGCATGATGAAATTTTTGCCAGAACTATAGAAAAAAATGCCCGAAAAATAGCTAAATATTTTTTTTATTTATCTAAAAAAAAATTTCCTTAATGGAGGACAAAGAGGGAAGTTTTTTTTTGTAAAATTGTACGGATAGTACAAAAAATTGCAAACCCTAGATAATACCTCGAAGGCTCCCAGATGATATATCTCCGATTTTGATGAATGAACAGGTGATCTATGGGTTTTGAGGCCTTCTAGACCAAATGGATAGGTCGGAGAGAGCCTGATCTACACCGGAAATTAGCTTGGCTCCTGGGTAGAGCCAACTAGCCTGCAACATAAAACTCCAAGCCTACTTGAATCTTGCACTCCAAACTTCCTGGATCTAGGGTTGATGTTTCAATGGACTAGCTCTGATACCATGTTGAGATGATGGATTGCACAGCCCCTGAAGCTCTAGAATCTTCAATGAAGGACTTTAGCCATGAAAGATAATCAACCACAAAGAGAAGTGTTGCAACAATGGAATGTTGATTAAAGATTCTATTGATAATATGATTGATATGATATTGATATGATATGATATATTACAAATGAACAAGATCCCTGATTATATAGGCAAGAAGTAAACACTAATATGCATGAGATGTTGCCAAGTGTCTGTTGGTGTAATTAATTAATCAATTATTACACTAACATAAGTTAACTTAGGTCTTGCATTTAATTAGTTAAGTCCTAGGTTGCATTATTAGATAAATCATTTAATAAATGGGATAATATTCCCTTCCTTATTTGTAGGAGATAAGATTCCCTCTAGAAGATGAGTTGTCCTTCTAGACTTATCCCCTCATTTAATGATCGTTACCATTAGGGTTCACATGTCACATGTTGTTAGATCAAGACACATGTCAACATCTCATGCATATTAGGGTTTACCTATTGCCTATATAATCAGGCATCTTGTACATTTGTAATCAATCAATATATCATATCAATATTGAATCTCCATTGTGCATGCTTAGTTGCAACACTTTCTGGGTGGTTGATTATCTTTCCTGGCTTAAAGGTCCTACATCGAAGACTACAGCTTCAAGGACTATGCATCCATTATCCCAACATGGTATCAGAGCTATATCTCGGCTCCAACATGGTATCAGAGCTATATCTTAGCTCCAACATGGTATCAGAGCTTATCCAGTGAAATGTCAACCCAGGATCAAGAAAGTTGGTGTTCGAGATTCTCCACAGGCTGAAGGTTTCCATTGAAGGCTACTTGTTTCCACCCGGGGACCAAGCTGATTTCTGAAGTAGATTGAGTCAGATCTGAGCTCCCCATTGTCTTTAGAAGGCCTTGAAACCCTAGGACCGCCTGCCCATTCATCAAAATCGGATACATCATCCCGGGAGCTTCAGAGGTATTTTTAGGGTTTGCAAAATCGATCGTACTATCCATACAATTTGCAAGAAAAAATCATCCCGGTCAGTTGTCCTCTGAGGCAAAATTTTTTTATATGCAGGCCACTTTTCGTTTCAGAAAAATCAGGCTAATATCTTTTTTATTTGGCAAAAAATCATTTTTTCTATAATTTTCAGGAAAATCTTTTGGGCGACCATATAATTTATTTCTCCCGTCGGCATCTTATTATTTTTTCTGCGGGTTTAATTATCCCGTCGGCATATTTGAAGGGCTTTTTAAATTATCGGCATTGGCCGACTTTTTTTTGGGGATTAAATAAATCTATCGGTATTTTTTTTGAATTGCCATTCATTGGCAATATTCAAAAATCAAATTTATTGTCGGTCCCTTTGATTTTTCACAGTCTGTAGAAGTCTTTCATAGGTCTATTCATTATTTTTGCAGGGGCGTACAATTGCTGTCAGCCCGCTTATTGCAGTGGTACCCGTGCATAGTTTCCACCACCGGTACCGGCCCGACGTTCGCCGACTACCATCCAAGCCCAACAACCGAAGCATTCTCCCCCCGACTGAGCTCGCATCGCCGACTGCCAAGATTTATATCGACGCCGGGGGTTTTTGCCGGCAACTCCTCCCGCCGGGATATCCACTACCGGCGGTGTCTCCCGCCAACGGTGCCGCCCCGTCGCCGCCCGAAAGCCGCTCGGCCGCCGCTCCACCTGGAAACCCTCTTTTTTTTGCCACTGTATACACTGCGATCACATTAAGGACCGAGTGCTAAGCACGGGGGGGCTTATTTTTTGCCCCAGTTTAGCCTGCAGGTGCCCAATCAGGGCCTTTTTTTCGTTTGATCATAACTTTCGCCCAGTGTATCAATTTTTTGCAAACGGTATACCGTCGGAAAGGGAATTTCGTGTACTTTCTAGTGGTGAGATCCATTCTATGAAATTTTTCTTGCAGAAGTCTCTACATCCAATTGAAGTCAAAACCCTAATTTGGACTCAAAGCTGCATATCTTCTCAACCGTTTATCAGATTTCAGTGATTCCAGCGGTATCAGGAAGGTGATTCAGAGATTTTTTTTATCAGTCTAGCCCCTTGATCAGTTTCAGATCCAGGTACTCTTGCATGTTATTTTTTTTAGTTTGGTGCATTTGATCAATAACCTGGGTATCCTGAAGCTTGGGAAATGATTTTTTGATCCGAGTTGCATCACTTCAGTTATTCATCATATTTGGAAGTTTTTATTTGCTATTGAAGGTCAGCGTCTTTGTATTTTTGTGAAGAAAATTCATTATGGGGCTTGCATTTTTTTCTCCTTTGACTATGTTGCACAAGGGTAACTATTTGCAATGGCGAGATGGGATCTACCACCATCTTCGATTACTTGATTTGTTGCCACATCTATTTGGTATTGTTCCTCATCCAAGTGAAGGTATTCATGAACTTGCTTGGAGTTGCAGCAGATACACTGTTTTGGAGATTGTTTCTATGCAAGTTGATTCTGATGTTTTGAATGCTATTGATCATTGTGATTGTCCTCACATTCTTTGGACTAAACTTTGGGAGATCTACGGAGATTCAGATACTCCAACATTCCCCGATGATCATGATTTAGAATGTCATTCTTCAAATCAAGTACCACATGATGATATTGTTATGCAGGAAGTTGATTACCTTGATCTTTCCGAAGAGGTTGACAAGGTCCCTTTTAGTGCTTTTTCTTCATCAGAGATAGTTGGTATCCCTTCACATTCAGTGATTCCTTGTCTAGAATCATTGATTCAGGCTTCCACTATCATCATCGATCAGGACACATTCAGTTTTTCAGACTTGACATCACATGATGGCTTTGTTTCAGGTATCATCGCCTTGGCCACTTCTACAGGTTTGGAGAACATTCTTGAGGGGGTATCACTCCTCTATTCAGATTTTGCTTTGGAGAGTTGTTTTGAGTCTCCTCATTCCTTTGTCTCGACCTTGATTGGGAATTCAGAGACCATCTTGGAGGCACATGGTTTCTCTTCAGAGATTACATATCTGAGACTTCTTCCCTGCCATTCCATTCAGGACTTGAGGTTTCTTTAGCATCCACCATTGGATTTGCTTCTTCCTAGCAGGAGATTTGTGGTTTGGACACCTTTGTTGCTTCAGACTTCTTTCAGTGGTTTTGAGGACACTTCATTCAGGGGGGGCTATCAAGTCTCCATCACATCCATCATATCCATTTTATCTCAGTCTTTGGATATTGTTCAGCATCAGTTTCTGCATCATCCTGGTTTGTCACCCTCTTCATTGTTTGGGACTATGGAATTTTCATCATCAGGAAAGGAGACAATTGAGCAGAGTTCAGAGACATCATCATCCATTTTCATCTTTCCTTCCTTCAATTCCTATCTGGAATGGGAAGCATCTTTGCACTTGCATTTGGTTTTGTTTCTTCCGAAAGGGAGACAAGTTGTTTGTCGGCATTGGATCTTATTTTTGTCTTCAGACACTTCCCTTTCTTGCAAGTGATCTCATCTTCTGGGGGGGCTACATAGTCTCTCTCTTTTCCTCCTATGGGGGGCATTGATTGTATTGTATCCATGTGACAAATGGCATACTTGGGGGGTAATTTGGGAGTCCTCCATCCTTTTCTTCCCATCCTATCTCACATCTTTTTGCATTTTCATCTCTCTTTTGGAGAGGGGTTTTGTTCCCATTGGGTTTTCCCCTTTTCTCCGTTTGTGGGAGATTTTCTGCATCTATCATGTACATGGGTACCTAACATGGCCTCATAGCCGGGACCCATCATCATCATGCATAATCATTGCACTTTCCTCCCTAAGTTGTACTTATGGGGGGGTGTTGGTGTAATTAATTAATCAATTATTACACTAACATAAGTTAACTTAGGTCTTGCATTTAATTAGTTAAGTCCTAGGTTATATTATTAGATAAATCATTTAATAAATGGGATAATATTCCCTTCCTTATTTGTAGGAGATAAGATTCCCTCTAGAAGATGAGTTGTCCTTCTAGACTTATCCCCTCATTTAATGATCGTTACCATTAGGGTTCACATGTTGTCACATGTTGTTAGATCAAGACACATGTCAACATCTCATGCATATTATGGTTTACCTATTGCCTATATAATCAGGCATCTTGTACATTTGTAATCAATCAATATATCATATCAATATTGAATCTCCATTGTGCATGCCTAGTTGCAACACTTTCTGGGTGGTTGATTATCTTTCCTGGCTTAAAGGTCCTACATCGAAGACTGCAGCTTCAAGGACTGTGCATCCATTATCCCAACATGGTATCAGAGCTATATCTCAGCTCCAACAGTGTCTAGATCAAATAACATGTGACAACATGTGAACCCTATCTAGATGATCATTAAATGATGAGATAAGTTCTAGAAGGAATCTTATCCCACAAACTAGGAAAGGGAATATTATCACATTTATTAAATGATTGCAACCTAGGACTAAATGATTAAATGCAAGACCTAAGTTAACTTATGCTAGTGTAATAATTAATTAATTAATTACACCAACATGTACTAAGTTTGTGGCACTCCCTAACCAAAATTTACAAATCTTTACCAACCCTATGCCTTAACACAATATTTCATTTGTCAAGGCTAGCAACCCTTCAAACCCTCATGTCACGAACATTAATAAAAATAATGAACCACTTGATATAACTCCAAAGGTTCCCCAAGTTAATCCTTTGGATGAACTTGTGGGTATGATATATGTTATCGCTCGTAAGGGCCCAACCAACAAAAATATTGATATCAACCTTTCTTCCCATGATATATTCAAAAACCTTCCTGATGGTCCTCTTTACATAGTTGACCAAATCTATGATAATCCTACTAATGGGATATTAATAGATCCTTCCTATGGCGAGAATGTGATCACGAAAGAATTTTTAATATTACATGAGCTATATCAAGATGCTAATAATAAACCAACTGTGTGGATCAAAACACATAATGGTTTTGTGTGCCCTACGATGAGATCAATCATACTCATGTTACAAGTGGGACCTAAAACTTTGGAGGTAACATTTTCTATTATTTCACAATCAGATCAATTTCATTTGTGGCTAGGTCATTCTTGGCTTCGCATGATGAAAGGGGTCCCTTTTGTTGTTCATAAGTGTTTGAATTTTCCAAATGTCAATGAAATATTTACCATAAACCATGGTGGCTTTAACCCATTATCATCTAAAGGTAATTTTTCCCTAGAAGCATTTTGGCCTGAGCCTATGGAACCCATCACCCCCGATAAGTATTTCTTCTTCATAGCCTATCAAAAGTTCAAAGCCAAATGCATAGCTTACTTGTCTCTTAGTAACTAGTCCCCATCTACTTCTACTCCTCCTTTCCTAGATGAAACCATCCTTCATTCTGAGTCTAACATTGAAAAAACCACACAACCTCATGAACAACCAACCATAAATCCTTCCCCTCCAACATTTAAATGACCAAGAGAAAATGAAACCAATCTTGCTATGACTCCTCACATTAAACAAGTGTATAAAGCTAAAGAGAAAGTTATTGACCCATGATCTTCAATTTCTTTTGTTCTCCCCCTTCAGAAGAAAAAGGAACCTATGATGGAGAAACCTGCTCTTACACCTCAACAAGTTCAAAATAAAATTAAATGAAACTGTAGAAGTGCATAACACTCTAAACTCATTATTTTCATCTACAATGGGCTTAAATGATAAATCTTCTCTTCCAAGTGACAAACCTGGCACATCTTCTAGTTCCTTTTCCTTTTTCTTGTGTTTTCCTTTTGGGGATGATGCAAGGTATTGAGACTAAAATGTCTCCTTCATGTTGACCCAAAAGATTTTATTTTGCTTTTTTCTTTTCATTTTCTTTTCGCTTGTGTTTTCCTTTTAGGGAAGATGCAAGGCTTTGAGACCACAATTTCTCTTCCATGTTGACCCATACCGGACTTTGTTTTTCATTTGCTTTTTCTCTCTTTGTATCATTCTTCTAGTTCTATGTATTCAGGGAATGATGACAGTTCTAAGCTCTTCATAAAAACATTGCAGCAATAAACATACTGACCCAAAATCCATAGATCCCTTATGTGTTTGGTGTATTCTTTTTTGGGGGGTAACTCCCTTTTCTTTTTTTTTCCTTTACTCGACGCAACCTAACTTAGAAAAATATGGCTTGGCATAGGGGCTTTCAAAGTTGGCTCTCATTTCTTGTTTTCTCATTGCATTTTTTGTCCTTCGCTACTTTAAAGTAATTGCTCCTAGACCAATGTATAAAAATTCCTTTAAAGTGGGGAGCATACATTGGCATCATTTCATTTGCACAGCCTTATCACTTCATATCATGTGTTTGTCACTTTTTGGGCGACATTGGGTATGATGTCCTTCATAAGTGTGATCTATCTTAGCATATTGCATTCCTCTTGTTGGCCTGATGCAACACACTATATCCCTTAAGTTGTGAATCTTTTATTGTTTGATTGGTCCTCTCTTGGAGAGGTTAGAGATAATGTCCCCTAAGTGATAGACCTTGCATGAACTCAACAAGACTCCTTTGAATACGTTTTACATTTTTACCACCTTGCATAACACAACTTGTATGCCTATGGTAACTTCCTTTTTGTTCATGAGTTCTAAGCATACAAAGCTTTGCTTGTCTCATGAAGCTCGAACCATCATTTTCATTTGTGGCACCTTGCTAAAGTTATCACAAGATCTAACTTTAGTATGGTTGAGCAAGAAGCCCATCCAGTGGCATGACTTTCCCCATAGCCACCTTTGTGTTTGTGGGTGCATGACAACTAGCGTTTGTACTTCACCTTCTCGAGTCTTCTCACCCATCAGAGCCCCATGAATTTTGTCACCCCAAAGTGAGCATGCATTTTATTTTTCAAACAATCAGCCTAGATCTTTTCCAAAACTAGTTGTGAACGAGTGAAGCTTTCATTTCTCATCATCATATGTGTTCCTTTGTTCTTATGCTTAATTTCCATGGGATCTTCATCCTAGGGGCTTGATCATCTCTCTTGATCATTTTCATTCAATCTTGCTAACATAAGTACATTGAAACCTCTTTCTCAATATTCATGGCTACTTTAGTGTGATTTTGATGCAAGTTCATCCTCTCACTAAAGTGGGGGCTTAATGCACTATAGAAAAATGGTCTTTTGTCATTTTCATGGTCTTTTAGGCCTGTCCTCTCAATATTTGATCCATTTTTCTTTGATTTATTTATCTAATGTGTCTTGAAAATTCGCATTAAGTCCTTAAAATGCAAATAATGGCATCTTGTGAAGGTGTTCTAAAGTTATATAACACATTTCTATAATTTTCTAGACTCTATTAATTACAATTCACCTAAAAATCACCTTTTTATTGTTGGGATTATGGATGCATAGTCCTTGAAGCTGTAGTCTTCGATGTAGGACCTTTAAGATAGGAAAGATAATCAACCACCTACAAAGTGTTGCAACTAGGCATGCACAATGGAGATTCTATATTGATATGATATGATATCTAATTCATATCTGGATATATAACAAATGTACAAGATGCCTTGAATATATAGGCATGAGCTAAACCCTAATATGCATGAGATGTTGCCATGTGTCAAGATCAAACATGTTACAACATGTGAACCCTAATGGTGATGATCATTAAATGAGGGGATAAGTTCTAGAAGGACAACTCATCTTCTAGAAGGAATCTTATCTCCTACAAATAAGGAAGGGAATATTATCCCATTTATTAAATGATTTATCTAATAATGCAACCCTAGGACTTAATGATTAAATGCAAGACCTAAGTTAACTTATGCTAGTGTAATAATTAATTAATTAATTACACCAACACCCCATAAGTGCAACTTAGGGAGAAAATGCAATGATTATGCAAGATGATGATGGGTCCCGGCTACGAGGCCATGTTAGGTACCCATGTACATGAAGATGCAGAAAATCTCCCACAACCGAAGAAAAGGGGAAAAATCAATGGGAACAAAACCCCTCTCCAAAAGAGAGATGAAAATGCAGAAATGTGAGATAGGATGGGAAGGATGGAGGACTCCCAAATACCCCCAAGTACACCATCTGTCACATGGATACGATACAATCAATGCCCCCCCATAGGAGGAAAAGAGAGAGACTATATAGCCCCCCCCAAAAGATGAGATCACCTGCAAGAAAGGTAAGTGTTTGAAGACAAAATGAGATCCAATGGTGACAAAAAACTTGTCTCCCTTTCGGAAGAAACAAGACCAACTGCAAGTGTAAATATGCTTCCCATTCCAGATAGGAATTGAAGGAAGGAAAGATGAAAATGGATGATGATGTCTCTGAACGCTGCTCAAATGTCTCCTTGCCTGAAGAAGAGGCCACAATGAATGAAGAGAGTGACAAACAAGGATGGTGCAGAAACTGATGCTAAACAATATCCAAAGACAAAGATAAAATGAATATGATGGATGTGATGGAGACTTGATAGCCCCCCCTAAATGAAGTTTCCTCAAAACCACTGAAAGAAGTCTGAAGCAAATCCAATGGTAGATGCTGAAGAAACTGCAAATCCTGACAAGGAAGAAGTCTCGGATATGAAATATCTGAAGAGAAACCATGTGCCTCCAAGATGGTCTCTGAATTCCCAATCAAGGTCGAGACAAAGGAATGAGGAGACTCAAAACAACTCTCCAAAGCCAAATCAGAATAGAGGAGTGATACCCCATCAAGAATGTTCTCCAAACCTGTAGAAATGGCCAAGGCAATGATACCTAAAACAAAGCCATCATGTGATGTCAAGTCTGAAAAATAGAATGTGTCCTAATCAATGATGATAGTGGAAGCCTCAATCAATGATTTTGGACAAGGAATCACTGAATGGGAAGGGATACCAACTATCTCTGATGAAGAAGAAGCACTGAAAGGAACCTTGTCAACCTCTTCGGAAAGATCAAGGTAATCAACTTCCTGCATAACAATAGCATCAAGGGATACTTGATATGAAGAATGACATTCTGAAGCATGATCATCGGGGAATGGTAGAGTATTTGAATCTTCGTAGATCTCCCAAAGCTTAGTCCAAAGAATGTGAGGACAATCACAATGATCAATAGTACTCAAAACATCACAATCAACTTGCATACAAATAATCTCCAAAATAGTATATATGTTGCAACTCCAAGTAAGTTCATGAATACCTTCACTTGGATGAGGAACTATACCAAATAGATATGGCAAAAAATCAAGTGAATGAAGATGGTGGCAGATCCCATCTCACCATTTTGAATAGTTACCCTTGTGCAACATAGTCAAAGGAGAACATGCAAGCGCCATAATGAAATTTCTCCATAAAAACAAAGACACTAACCTTCAATAGCAAATAAAGACTTCCAAATATGATGTACAACTCAAGTGATGCAACCTGGATCAAACAAATTTGTCCCAAGCTCCAGAATGTCCAGGTTATTGAACAAATGCACCAAACTAAAAAAATAAATGCAAGAGTACCTGGATCTAAAACTAATCAGGAGATCTGGACTGATGAAAAAAATCTCTGAATCACCTTCTTGATGCCGCTGGAATCACTGAAATCCGATGAACGGTTGAGAAGATATGCAGCTTTGAGTCCAAATTAGGGTTTTGTCTTCAGTTGGATGTACAAAATGTCTGCAAGAAAAATTTCATAGAATGAATGTCACCACTAGAAAGTACGCAAAATTCCCTTTTCGACGGTATATTGTTTGCAAAAAATTAATACCCTGGGTGAAAGTTATGATCAAATGAAAAAATGCCTATTTGAGGCACTTGCAGGCTAAACTGGTGCAAAAAAATTAGCACCTCAGGCGCTAAGCGCCTGGTCCTTCATGTGACCGCGGCCCAAATGTTGGCAAAAAAAATAGTGCGCCACCTGAAGTGGTGGTGGGGTGGCAGGAAGCGGTGGCACCACTGGTGGAGGAGCTCCGCCGGAGTGGTGAAACCCCCGGTACCAGTAACAAACCACGGGCCCGGAAAAGAACTCCGGTGGTCACCAACGGTAGGTGGTCAGCGAGTCTTTGTCGGCAGGGGCCGGGAGAATAGCCGGCAAGAATGACACAGCACCGGCAGGAGGAAGGACGTCCACGGTGGGATCTCGGCTAGCAGAAGACTTCAGCGACGGCGAGTGCGATGAAAACTCCAGCGGACGGTAGACGATGCTCGTCGGCTGCCGGAACGATGATTGGTAGAGAAGACAGCAACAGTAGTGGGTCCCGGTGGCGGGTACGAACCCTGCAGAAATTTAATGCAGCCAACAAAAAATATTCTGTAGACTTTTGAAAAATGCCGACAAAATATTTGTTTTTTTTTAATATTGCCAATGAATGGCAATTCAAAAAATAATAAATAGAAATGCCGATAGAATAAAATCCTCCATATAAAATGCCGACGGGAAAAATAAAGCCCCCAAATTTTTTTTTAAAATAAACCCCTATGGATGATGCCGACGGGTGAATAAAATATATGGTCGACCAAAAATTATTTTTCAGAAACTAAAGAAAAATAGATTTTTTGCCAAATAATAAAAGATATTAGCCCGATTTTCCTAAAACAACAAGTGGCCTGCTGATAAAAAAATTTGCCTCAGAGGACAACTGACCGGGATGATTTTTGCTGCAAATTATATGGATAGTACGATTGATTTTGCAAACCCTAAAAAATACCTCTGAAGCTCCCGGGTTGATGTATCCGATTTTGATGATTTGGCAGGCGATCCTAGGGTTTCGAGGCCTTCTGAAGAAAATGGCGAGCTTGGATTTGACTCAATCTACTTCAGAAATCAGCTTGGTCCCTGGGTGGAAACAAGTAGCCTTCAATGGAAACCTTCAACCTGCAAGAATCTCGCACACCAACTTTCTTGATCGAGGGTTGACATTTCAATGGATAAGCTCTGATACCATGTTGGGATTATGGATGCACAGTCCTTGAAGCTACAGTCTTTGATGTAGGACCTTTAAGCCAAGAAAGATAATCAACCACCTACAAAGTGTTGCAACTAGGCATGCACAATGGAGATTCTATATTGATATGATATGATATCTGATTGATATCTGGATATATAACAAATGTACAAGATGCCTTGAATATATAGGCATGAGCTAAACCCTAATATGCA
The DNA here is from genome assembly GCA_007258455.2 of Sequoia sempervirens. Classification (NCBI taxonomy): domain Eukaryota; kingdom Viridiplantae; phylum Streptophyta; class Pinopsida; order Cupressales; family Cupressaceae; genus Sequoia; species Sequoia sempervirens. The sequence continues at coordinate 176,679,219 of VDFB02193867.1, forward strand.
TGAGATGTTGCCATGTGTCAAGATCAAACAACATGTGACAACATGTGAACCCTATGGTGATGATCATTAAATGAGGGGATAAGTTCTAGAAGGACAACTCATCTTCTAGAAGGAATTTTATCTCCTACAAATAAGGAAGGGAATACTATCCCATTTATTAAATGATTTATCTAATAATGCAACCTAGGACTTAATGATTAAATGCAAGACCTAAGTTAACTTATGCTAGTGTAATAATTAATTAATTAATTACACCAACATTTATTCATTATCAAGTCCTATTTTGAAGTGTTGTGTAGTATTATAACAACATTTCACACTTTCCTAGGCATAATTTCACTATTTACACCTTTCTTATGCTTTATTTGACCCTTTTATGCCCTTATAAGCTTTATTTAAGTGCATTTTTAAATGTAAACCCAACAAATGACATAAAATATGACTTAAAGGTGGGAAGCCTTCACCATGGGTGGCAAATGAGTCCCCCTTCGCTCCAAATTCAAAATATTTCAAATTTTCTTTTGGTTTTTTATTCAAAATCACTTGATGTCAGCCTATGATGAGGTATCAATGGGTTACTAAGGCACAAGATTGTATAAATAAGTGATGTTTGTATAATTTTACATCTCCTACAATCATACATGATATCCAAGAAATCTTTTCATTCACTCAAGCATTCAAGCATATTACAACATCAGATCAAGCATCAATCAAGCATTTAGAGGCAACCATTGACATATCTTCAGATTTTCATCAACAAGGGTTTGGTAAGTTGATAGAATTGCATGTTATTAGTTTATCTTTCTCTTACATTTCTATATTGTATTAAGGGTTCAATTACCAAAGTGGGGCTTGACGAAGGAAAACCCCTATTTTCTAACCTGGTATGTGCAAGATCATCATGGAAAAAATAGGCACTTAAGTGGCAAAAAAATCAGAAAAATTAGAGTTAAGAAAATTCACGTAAAAATTTGAATAAGTTATCTATATTATTTCAAAAATATGTAAGAATAGAATCTGTATCAAATTGAATGTAGCTTCTAAACTACTAGGTTTATTATTTTTGAAAACAAATCTATTTGGTGAAAATTTGAAATTTCAATGCATTAGTACTTAAATTTTAGGGAAAAAATAAGAAGTAGGTGTCTGTCTGACCACCCTAACTAAAATAAAATGATAATTTTTTTTATAATATTTTAGACATAAGTAGAGGACTCATGTCCAGATGTGATGCATATTTTTTTGTAATTTTTTTCAAGTAAATAATTAATTATGAATTTTTTATTACAACTTTTAAAAAATATAAAAACTTGTATGTTTGACCACCTTAACTTGGTCAAAAATTCATGAAATTCATTTTTCTTTTTTAATCCTATAGTATGTGAAGCATGGAATGTGATGCATGTTTTGGATTCCAAAAATGTGATATTTTTGAAAGCTATAGATGTTTTTCAATCAGCCTATCAATTAGGACTTTAATGTAATTCAAATAGAAAATGAATAATAATCATTTATTAAATTCAAAGTAAAGCATAATTTATATTGGTGGAAAGTGAGAATATCCTTTAAAAATCCTTTTCATTTCATCAATTTTGGGTAAAAAAAATGTCGTCATCCACATACCCTACAAATATCCATCATATCGCCACTTTTTGGCCCATCATGATCCTGCACATACCCAACCCTCAACCATTTTTCCCCTTTGTGCATGCGTTGTGTATGCAGATTTAACAAGAATTTAGGTGTTGAAAAGTGGAGAAGAATTCAAGAACGTGTCTCAAGTCAAGTACTTTATATTTCAAGCTTGGAGAAGACTTTGTCTGTTTCCCGCAGAATTGACTTCAGAAACCTGACAAGTAGACATCCTCAAATCTACTATTGCAGAGTTGTCTCCTAATTTATCAAAATTTTGGGTGATGACTAATTTTCCACCAGTGTTGAATGAGTCCCACATTAAGGATGGAAATATAATTTTTCTCAAATTCTAGATCCTAACACTCAGAAACCTGTTCCCGACAATTTTCATCAAAAGAAGGACTGATTCGCCATCACTGGTGAATGAGTCCCACTAGTGATTTTTTGGAGTTCTAGAAAGTATTCAAAACATTCCAGATTCTTAATCAGACTTCCAGGTGCACTCTGATTCAACCCTATTTTTTTATGTTTTGCATTCATCCATTCATAGTTCATTGTTTGCATATCACATTGTGTTTTCCATCATTGCATTTTTCTTAGGTTTTGCATTCATAATTTCTCAATTTCATAGTTTAGTTGCATTCATATCATTCCATTTAGTCCTAATTACATCACACATAACATAATTTGAACAAACTAGCTAGATTCCTTTGGCCCTTCTTTCTCCTTTTAGGTGAAAACCCCTAGAAGTGCTAGAAAGTCCTAGAGAGACAAAAAATCTACAACTCAATTAGTTAATTGGAATTCGATGGTTTCTAATTTTGTTTTAGTGAAAGTTCATATAGCCTGCATTTTTGCATCTCATTTCATTGAAATTCATACAAAATATGCATTTTCACTTAGGATTCACATCATACAAACTAAAAAACATAAAAAAATCATTTAAAAATCTCTGAAAATTTGAAAAAAAATCCCTACTAGGACTCATTCGCAACCTTGGGTGAATTAGTCCCAGTGCACCCTTGAAATTTCCTTTCACTGCATTAAAAAAAAAATGTTCTTTTGTTTGCTACCATTAACTATCTATTTTAGTTGGTAGACTTTTTGCTACATGCATTTCACTAAATATAGATTAAATTAGTCCATTTGATGCATTGTGTAATTACAAATTTTCATTTGCAACATTTTATTCACAGATCATTGCATAGTATAATCAATAAATTACCTTGTTTGAAAACAAAAAACTGCATTTCATTTTAAGTCTTTACATTGTATTTTGAGTTTGCATAGTGTTGATGATGATGTCACTCGCCACAACAGTGTAGATAAAATAATCATAGGAAAACTACTAAGAACCTATCTTTACTTGAAAGACTAAACCAGGGCAACCTAAGGGTGGTCGATGTTATAGGAAAAGGTTGACTTAGCTTAATCCCAAGGCTCTGGTAGTCAGGTCTAGACCATACTAGGTTCACTTCAGGGTATGATGTGATATTGTTGTTAATCACAAGCCTGGGTATATGGTTGATTGGAATTATAAACATTTAGTACTAATTTTCCAGTTCAATCATAAAATAATATCATGAAATTGAAAGATTTACAATAATATTTCATGAACATCAACAATTTTTCTATCACTTAAGTAGATTTATCTTTAAGCATTCATCAATTTCATAGAAAATGAAATATTTTCAATTCAACTATTTTTTGAAACATTTTCAATAATTTAAACATCTAATCTAAAATAAAGCATAAAAATACTAAAAATTAATTTTTCTCCTGGTTATTCTCCACGCATGCCCCAAGAGTTAATAAAATCAAAGCAAACAACTTTATACTTCACCAGATTGCTTCACAACTACATATAAAATGGTGCGAGCTTTTAAAGAAGGGCGTTTTAGTTTGGACACCAAGTAGGTTCTACATGCACCCTTAAACAGTGCAACACATAGTCTTGTTTGGCTAAACTAACAAAACTAGCTACAAAAATACATGAGATAGGTAGCTATCAAATTGGCTTTGATATTGATTACATTATATGTGCATACATGTTTTTAGTCTGGAATGATTCAAAAAATAGGAAAAAAAGAACAAAACTTAAAGAAGTTTTGGCTCTTCCAACATCCACAAAGTTTAAACTTAACTTAAAAAAAGGTATCCCCTGGCCTTTTATAGAAGTAAGACATAGGTAGGATAAGAAAAATAAATGAGATGAAATCCAAGGGATGAATCACATCAAGGCACATGGAATGTGGTGACTGGTAAGAGAATTTAAAATGAATTCAATGAAGGTCAACCTTCATCTACACGTTGAAATCCTTCAAGTTTTTCATCTTCTTATTATCAGGGTTCCTTCTTGAAACCAAAAAAATCCGTATAAATAGAATGTAGGAAATTCCCATACATACAGAATACTCAAGTGGAATTTATATCCCTACATTCAAGTTCAATCTCAATTTGAACATTGTAGGAATAAGTAATCCCCAAAATGAATACACTTCTTTGCCTCATGTTTAAACTCCAGAGTCCCGGTATCTGGCATATATTTGTAATGAAATATATTTTTGCATGAGCTTCTAAAGCGTATCGTTGAACCTAGTAACACCATCGGATCTACTTGCAGATTTCTTGACTTCCCATACCTGAACTCTGCATCGCAATCTACTTCTCCTGCAATCATAAATTCCACTCATTAAATCCCTTTTAAAAAAACATTTATAAAATATCATGTAAATAAAACAATCATTAAATTGTTATGATATAAATCCACCATAAATAGCATGCTTTCTAGAAAAATCACAAATTATTGCGTAATTATCTTTTATATACCGGATTATCAGAATATCAAACTTCTTGGATAACCTTCAAATTTTAAAACTTTTCTTAGCATCGTTACCTGGTACTCGGAACCCAGTATTCATCTTTACCCATGATATTCCTGAACTTTAGTTGCACTGGAAATTCCATCTTTATCAGACCTCGACTATCAAAATAGAACACTTTTCTCAATATTTGTTTACCTTTTCCCTTTCTAACATTCCTGGTTCCCAGTATCTGGTACTTGGAACACTTTTTTTATTAAGTACTCTTTTATTTAAATGTTTCTCTTTTCTCTTCAATTTTGGTGATCTTCCAAACTAGCCAGCACCTACCATAAGCATTAGTTTTCACTTGGGGTCCCCAAGTCTTATAGTCTTGGGGCATGTTGTGAGACCACACAACAACTTGCAACCAATAAAACCAAATTTAAACCAAAACTTGATAATAAATCACCAATTGTAAATTATAATTTATGCATATTTTAAAACAATAACTCTTTACCTTTACCTAGATTTTGACATAAAATTAGTAAAATTTCTCTAGAAATATCCATGTGTGCTTTGATTAATTCCAATTTCTGGAACTCAGTGAAAAAAAATCAGTTCATTGACATTGAACTCCATTATAAAGTAATCCTCCAAAGCCAACCAGGGATAGAGCCTTATTGTCAGTCAAGCATCCATAGCCCCAACAAGGTTATCTTTGTAATTCCCCCAAACATACCTCTACTACTAGTCAGGCGTCTATAGCCCCGATATAGATATTTGGATAGCCTAAAGAGTTGATATATATATATATATTTCATATTTCATTGATAGCTCATTTCAACTTGCAAGAAATCAAGCCTACTATTAGGTTGGGAATTATAGTGGTAGCGAAGGTTGCCTTTTGAGTTTTCATTCAATGCAAATCCCTTCATCATTTCACTACTTCCCAAAAACTCATTTACTAATTCCCTGTTGGTGTGTATTTTCGGCTAAACTTTACCACTTTTATGCCAATTCCTAGCTAACTGCAACTCACTATATGTTAGAAGATATGCATAAATTAAAATTTATTAGCAAACAATTCAATCACCAAATTTAAATCTAAATTTAGAACCATTAGTCACCACCCTTTTCCGATCAAATTTTATGGCAACTACTAAATACTTGGCTCACAATTTTGATTGGACAGCACTGCACAACATTAATGAATAATTTTTTTTATGATGATAGTTAAACATGATCGCATTATTCTGCATTAAATTTGCATGCCTCAATGCGCACGTATTATCTCTTTCAAATTTCCCAAGTGATGACATGTACTACCTTACCACCTTAATTTTCCTTTCTGCTTTGCACACATGTGCACCTTCATGATTAATATGGCTTAATAAAAACACATTGAAATGACCACCATTAATATCAAAATATTTAGCTTGCTTGATTCACAATCTTTGTATTGGGCGAATTTGAAGCAAATTGTCACCAATTGTGTGTAAAAATTAATTTGATTTAACATTCCGCTCTAGAGAAACACATCTAGTTTCCACCTTACTTACAATTTCCAAGACTTCAATCTAGGCAAGTATGTATAATAACTTCCTCATGGTTTTCTATAAATTTTGTACTTCTCTTGAATTCTTCACACCTTTTACTTTTCCTTCTTTTTTTTTGTATTTCCTGTTGTCTACTAGTTCTTGCTTGCTTCCAAGTCATGGATACTCCCATTTTCCTAAAATACTCTCACCAACAAAATGTTTTCTTGGTTCATATCATGACTGAAAGGCTTGAAAAGGTTTTCTTCATTTGAAATACTAGTTTTACTATGTCAAACTTGTGCTTAGTCTTTGGGGAAAAATATATGGAAGGGTATGTGTAGGATCATGATGGGCCAAAAAGTGGCAATATGATGGGTATGTGTAGGGTATGTGGCTAACGACTTTTTTTTAACCCAAAATTGATGAAATTAAAAGGGTTTTTAAAGGAGATTCTCAGCTTTCCACCAATATAATTTATACTTTACTTTGAATTTACTAAATGATTATTATTAATTTTCTATTTGAATTACAACTAAAGTCCTAATCTATAGGTTGATTGAAAAATATCTATAGCTTTCAAATGGTATCACTTTTTTTTAATCCGAAACATGTGTCACATTCTATGCTTCGTATACTATAGGATTAAAAAAAGAAAATTTGAATTTTGTGAACTTTTGACCAAGTTAAGGTGGTCAAACATATGATATTTTTTATTTTTTAAAATTTGTAATAAAAAAAATCATAATTAATCATTTACTTGGAAAAAAATTACAAAAAAATATATATCACATCGAGACATGAGTCCTCTACTTATATCTAAAATCTTATAAAAAAATATTCTCTTTTTATTGTGGTTAGGGTGGTCAGACAGACACCTACTTCTTATTTTTTCCTTGAAATTTAAGTACTACTGCATTAAAATTTCAAATTTTCACCAAATAGATTTTTTTTTTTTAAATAAGCCTAGTAGTTTTGAAACTACATTCAATTTTCTACAGATTCTATTCTTACATATTTTTGAAATAAAATAGATAACTTATTCAAATTTTTATGTCAAGTTTCCTAACTCTAATTTTTTTGAATTTATTGCCACTTAAGGGCATGTTTTTTCCATGATGATCCTGCACATACCCAGAATCCAAAGGTTACTACTAGTTCTATTCTGACTTGGGTTCTCACTTTGTAGCATCACTCTTGGATATTAACCTTCCTATTGAAGATGTTTGCTCGATTGAGAATTTGATAGTGCGGCCTGAATATTTGGAGAAGCTAAATAGTATTCTATTTGTTGCACATTCAACCATTGGGATTCCTTCCATGGATTATATTCCTCAATTCTTGGAACATGGGGAGGTGGTTCCACTCTAGCCTTTCCTTTCTAACCTCCATATTCCTGACTTTGAAGCTCACCGAAAAATTGGCTATGTAGGGTATTTAGCCCTGATGGATTAGGCATCGTAGATTGACTGAATGGCTACTCCTATCTGTAGCTCCTACCCTTTTTTTTCTTTATTTATCTTTTTGTAGCAATAATTTTGATATTTCCATGTATATACATGATATACATATATATATTTTAGCTTTGTCGTACATTTTAAATTGTGTATTTACTATGTATGGTTTTATCATTTTACACTTCACAACACAATGTTACAAATGTTTGAATTAATTCTCATGTGCATAATAAGTTAAGCAGAATTTGCTAATGCAAAGGGCCAAACATAAAAGAAAGAAAATGAAAACTAAACTAAACAAACCCTACAAAAATCAAACTAACCCTAAGTAACCAAAGCTCTAATCTAATAAATGATTAAACCTTAAAAAAAAAAAATATTAATTTCAATGACTATTTCCATTGTTGTTTTAGTAAAAACTATAGCAGGTTTATCCTTGAATTCATTCGAACAAATTTCAAAATTTCCTACTATAGCAATGAATTCTTTAAAATTTTCTATAACAAACATAAATTCAAAGGTGTACTTACCAATGACTTGGCTCATATGTATGAAAATGACCTCATTAAAGGTTGATCACATGCACTTCTGTTGATTAAGTAATACTCTACCTTCATCCAGCCCTAGTTCATGGTTTTCTTCTTTACACTGCTCATTTCCATGAATAGTTGTGTCCATTACTTGATTTTCTTCTCCTTCGAGAATTTTTTCGTGTCTTCGGTCATGTCTTCACTTTGAACTTTGTTAGACTAGAAGCAATATCACAATTTATATTATTATTAGAGAGAGAAAAAGTAAAAAATTGATACCTTGTATCTTGCATAAAATCAAGAAAATCTCCTTTTTTAGCTTGTGACTTTTCAATTTGGAATAGAAAACACACATCTCACGCTTGATTTTCCCACCCCTTTTCAATTGTGTTTTCCACTTATAAAGAGAATGACGACTCATCAATTCCATTTCCTCATTTTTGATGTGATGTTTCTAAATCTTGGCATTCTTGCCTATCTTCTTGCAAGATGTTAGGGTATGTGTAGGATGATGATGAGAAAAAAAGTGGCAATATTATGGGTATGTCTAGGGCATGTGGCTTACGAATTTTTTTACCCAAAATTGATGAAACGAAAAATGGTTTTTAAATGAGATTCTCAGCTTTCCACCAATATAAATTATGCTTTACTTTGAATTTAATAAATAATTTTATTCATTTTCTATTTGAATTAGGACTAAAGTCCTAATTGATAGGATAATTGAAAAGCATCTATACCTTTCAAACGGTATCACATTTTTTGAATTTGAAACATGCATCACATTCTATGCTTCACATACTATAGGATTAAAAAAATGAATTTCATGAAGTTTTGACCAAGTTAGGGTGGTCAAACAAACGAGTTTTTATATTTTTTAAAAGTTGTAATAAAAAATTCACAATTAATTATTTACTTGGTAAAAATTACAAAAAAATATGCATCACATTGAGACATGAGTTATCTACTAATATATAAAATATTATCATTTTATTGTGGTTAGAGTGGTCAGATAGGCACCTACTTCTTATTTTTCCCCTAAAATTTAAGTACTACTGCATTGAAATTTCAAATTTTCACCAAATAGATTTTTCTTTTTTAAATAAACCTAGTAGTTTAGAAACTACATTCAATTTGCTACAGATTCTATTTGTACATATTTTTAAAATAATATAGATAACTTACATTTTTATGTCAACTTGCCTAACTTTGATTTTTGTAAATTTTTCGCCACTTAAGGGCTTGTTTTTTCCATGATGATCCTGCACGTGCCCATTAATATTTTCCTTATAACAATTGCAGTTATCAAACTATTTTTATATATCAGTTAAATTTTTTACATTTTTAATTCCAGTAGGGTTATACTCTTTTCTCATTAATATTCCCTTTCTTCTAGCAGTTAAGACTTCTTCTATTAATGGAATCACTTTGCAAATATCCAAACATACCCTAATTAGAAAAAATTCACAATCAAGTTCATTGTGATCAATTGTATCATAAATTCTACACTCGATGACTACCAAAAGTGAATAAACTCAAAGGATGTAATATATGGTTAATAATTTTCTAGACTTTTTCAACTTCCATTTGAAATATTGCCTTGTACTAGACTTTTTCCTTACAATCTATCTCATAAACTCAAAAATAATACAAATTTTGTGTTGCCCTCCTTCTAGCACCAATTCTTATTGATGATGATGTCACTCGCATTAATAGTGCATATAAAATCCTCACATGAAAACTGCAAAGAACCTATCTTTACTTGAAAGACTGAACTAGGGCAACCTAAGGGTGGTTTGTGTTATAGGAAAAGTTTGACTTAGCTTAATCCCAAGGCTCTCGTAGTCAAGTCTTGACCATACTAGGTTCACTTCAGGGTATAATATGATATTGTTGTTAATCTCAAGTGGTCTATGGTTGATTGAAATTACAAAAATTTGGTACCAAGTTTCTATTTCAATCATAAAATAATATCATAAAATTGAAAGATTTACAATAATATTTCATGAACATCAACAATTTTTCTATCACTTAAGTAGATTTAGATTTAAGCATTCATCAATTTCATAGAAAATGAAATATTTTCAATAAATTTCCATCCATTCATCTATTTTTTGAAACATTTTCAAGAATTTAAACATCTAATCTAAAATAAACCATAAAAATATTGAAAATTAAACGTCTCCCGATTATTCTCCATGCTTGCCCCAAGAGTTAATCAAATCAAAGAAAACTACTTTATACTTCACTAGATTGCTTCACAGCTACATATAAAATGATGTGAGCTTTTAAAGAAGGGGATTTTAGTTTGGACACCAAGTAGGTTTTCCATGCACCCTTAAATGGCACAACATGCAGTCTTGTTCGACTGAACTAACAAAACCAACTATAAAAATACATGAGATAGGTAGCTATCAAATTGGTTTCGATACTGATTAAATTCTATGTGCATAAAAGTTTGTAGTTCAGAATGATTCAGAAAATAGGAAAAAAGGATAAAACTTATAGAAGTTTTGGGTCTTCCAACATCCATAAATTTTGAACTTAACTTAGAAAAAGGTATTCCCTTGCCTTTTATAGAAGTAAGACACATGTGGGATAAGACAAATACATGAGAGGAAATCCAAGGGATGAATCACATCAAGGCACATGGAATATGGTGATTGGTAAGAGAATTGCAAATGAAGTCAACAAAGATCAACCTGCATCTACACATTAAATTCCTTCAACTTTTTCATCTTCTTATTATTAGGGTTCCTTCTTCGAAACAAAAAAATCTGCATAAATAGAATGTAGGAAATTCCCATACATACAGAATGATCAGGTGGAATTTTTTTCCCTACATTCAGGTTCAATCTCGATTTGAAAATTCCAAGAATAAGTAATCGCTAGAATGAATACACTTCTTTTCCCCATGTTTAAACTCCAGAGTCCCGGTTTTCTGATATCTGGTGTATCTTTACAACAAACTCTATTTCTACGTGAGCTTCCAAAGTGTATCATTGTGTAGTGTAGAAAAAATTATTTCTTTCTTGATATAGGAATAATTTATGATAAATTGGACTTAATGATGCCTTGATCTAATGTTGTGAGGTGTTTTACACATCCACATTAGGCCTTGGTCCCTTGCAAACTAAATAAAATGCACGTATCGATGTCTTGTAAAGGTGTTGTAAAGTGTTGTAAAAGACTTTCACACTTTTTTAGACTTTTATTAAGTATCTAAGTTTAATGGAACTATTTTCCCCTTAATTCAATATTACAAAATTTATTCAATTGCATTCTCACATTAATCTAGAAGGCTTGTAAACTGAACCTGATTTTAATCTAGTGTTGTAAATTGTTTTACACATTCACATTGGATGTTGTGCTTTTCAAGGCTATGTGGACCTCATTTTAGTGTTGTAAGGTGTATTTAATTACACTTTCACATTGAATTGTGTCCCTAGCCCTAATTATCCTTTACATCATCATTAATAGGCCCCTATGACCCCATATTATGCATCTTGAGGCTCATTTTGATCGAGGACCTGACTAAATCATCATATAAACTTGATTTCTTCACTCTTTGACATCCAAGTTGGAAAAAGAATCCCTATGGGACTAATTCACCCCTCTAGGAAAATAATTCCCATCCAGGTGGGACTAAGTCACCCAACTTGGTGACTTAGTCCCATTTGAGCCACTTTTGAGGCTTGAGTGGGAAAATTTGGGTTTTAAGTTTAATTTTCCTCCATGTCAGCCTTAGGGATAAAATTAATGGGAATTTTAGGTGGATTTCCTATATAAACAAGATTTTAAACCCTAATTCATCATTCATTCATCATTCATTCTCCAAATCAAGTTAAGCAAGCTAGGGTTAGGTCATTTAGAGATCATTCAAGAACACTTCTAAGACATTCAAGGGAAGATTCTTCATCTATTGCTACAAAAATTCAAGATCTATCATCAGGGAAAGTTTCTAATTCCTTCATTTAATGTTCATGCTTCATCTTATTTGTTCATTTGGTTTAATTACCTAAAAGGGGTTTGACCAAGGAAAACCCCCATGCCCTAGCATTCAACATTTTTCTCTCTTTCTTTGTGTGTTTGCAGATTTAGGTACCTTGAAGGATTGGAAATCATTGAAGAATAGGTTAAAAACTTGTTGAAGACATGTCCTTATTGGCTAGGTCAAAATATCCACAAAAAGTCACTTATAGTTGTGAAAATTAGGGTTTCAGATCTACACACCTGGAGGAGTAGAAAGAGCTGACTGAGAGCTTATGTTTCCACTTTCAAGTTTTCAAAAAATTCAGAGATGACTCATATGCCATTAGTGGAATATGAGTCCCAATGTACATTTCTTCCAAATATTTTTGTAGATTTAGATACCCATTGGGCTAAAACAAGCTCTGGAAGAGTTTTCCAGATCTGGGACTAAGTTGCCTATAATGGGGCCAGTGCCCTAGTAGGTTAAAATTCTGAAATCAGCAACATTTCTAGTCCTCAACACATTTCTAGGTGCACATCTTCATTTCTATAGTTTTTTGTTTTGTTTCATGGTCATTTTTGGGTAATTTAGTATCTGTTTGCGTACTACACTGTGTTTTCAAAAAAAGTGTATTTTCTTAGTTTTGCATTAATATTCAATCTCTTTCACCAATTCTTTACATCTAGGATATTCCCCTTAGACAAATTTCAATCATCTTTGCATTGAAATCTCGAGGTCTTATTCTTGAGTGAGCCATCAAGATTTTTGGATACCTCTCTCCTTTTAGGTGCAAAACCCTAGAAGTGTAAGAGAGTCCTCATATCCAAAAATCTATGGCACGTTTTTGTGAACTCAACTTTAAAATACATTATTTTCTTATTTTGGAGTTCAGCATCATCGTAGAATTAGCTTGCATTTCATTTTGCATTAGTTAAGTTGCATTCTAGTGTTTAAAAATTTGCATTAGTGAAAGTACATATAGGTAGCATTTTTGCATCTCCAATCTTTAAAAAATATATTATTCTACATTTGCATCTTAGGTCTACATCATACAGCATAGAAAAATAAATCAAACAAATCTGAAAAATTATAAAAGAAATCCCCACTAGGACTCATTCACCACCTTGGATGACTTAGTCCCTTTCCACCCCTGAAACTACCTTTCACAGCTCTAAAAACTCTATTTTTTCACTTTTGTTTTCTTCCATTACCTATCTGTATCAGTCGGTTGAGTTTCTATTACATGCATTTTATTAGACCTAGTTTAAATTATCTCATTTCATGCATTGCTTAATTTAAAATTTGCATTTACAACATTTCATCTTTCGGGTTGATGCATAATGTAATCAGAAAATTATCTTATTTCACATCTCAAAATTGGATTTAAGCATTTCACTTTAAGTCATTGTATTTTACTTTCTTTAATTTTCCATGATAGCATGTTTACTTTCAAGAGATGTGGCTTTGATTTGGTTAAAATGGATTGCATAAATACAACATTCCCTCTTATGTTTTTAATTTCTACTACAACAATGAGATCATTAAGAAACATTTTAATCATCAAACCATTGGCATAATCCTTAATATTACATTTCCCATTGGTGAGAATGGTAGTGTAGACAATCATAACAATAATACTTGTTCTTCTCCTAATACCTCTCCTATTAGTGACGAAGGTATCTTGGTGAAAGAAGATACAAGAATTGAGGGTCTTGATTGTCCCTCTCCTCATTCCCTTTTGGAGGATATTGGAAAAAACTAACATGAGATTATAGGCACATTTCTAAACATCACCTTACCTGGTCTTTATAGGCATGACAATCAAACTTGTCCATCTCCTAATATGTGTCGTCAATGCAAAGAGGATAGGTTGGTGTTCAAAGATATACCTATTAAGAGTCATGAGAACCTTGATCCTCCCTTCCCTAATGCTCCTACCATTTGGGAAAATCTATTTGAAAATCATAGTAGTCCTTCTCTTGATGCCTCCCCTACTTGTGATGAAGCTACTCTACAAAATTCTTTAACCTTGGATGAACATATTACAAGCTCTCCTATTATGGTATATAATTTATGGCACAAGAGAATGAGACCTTAAAGAAAACAAACAACCAAATAGATCCTTCTCCTACTAAACAAAACAATATGACTATTGATAACTCCCTTACTTGTGATGAAGTTATTTTGGAAGAACCATCCTCTGCATATCATGAACATCTAGTTTGTATTTCTCTGAATAACTCTCCTCCTGGAGAGGATACCATGGTGTAACTAAAGGAAAGCATTGAAAATAATGATATTATTCCCTTAGATGAAGATGATGAAGTAGCATTAGACTCTCACTCGCTAAGAGATGTTAAAATTATTCAACCTCAACTCAACCTTTACCCTTCTTCACAAAAACCTAAAACTGAAAACAAACCCAAACTTGTCCTTTACCCACCTAAGAATATTGTTTCACAACAACTAAGTCATAATACCATTTCTCATACATATAACACAAGAAACAATATGCAACCACCACAACCAACCCCAACACCCTTACCTTTTTCTAATCCTATCCTACCTAACCCTATCTTACTAGGTCCTCATCCTAGAAAGGAGTGTGATCTTGTCCAGCAACTTAAGAATAATTTTTCTAAGATATAATTGTGGTACCTTATCTAGGCCTCCCCTCACTACCACAATATGTTTCAAGCAGTATTACAAAAAGCTCCTATCACTTCTAATGTGCAAAAAAATGACATATTACTATCTCAATAAAAATGAATAGGGATAAAGTGAACCATTATTGAAAATGGCTCTACCCTTAATGTTTGTAGTGTAAACCTTTTGGATAGGCTTTGTGTGGATAAATAAAAAATTCAACCTGATTCTTTATCTCTTAAAGGATTTGACAATATCAAAAAGAAACTGCTTGGGGTGATCACTTTGCCTATTATAGTTGGGAAGGCCACATTGGAAACACAAATTCATGTTATGCATCATGAAATTTCATGTAATCTCCTTTTAGGTAGGTTGTGGATTCATGCAATGAATGGAGTTCCTTCTACTCTTCATCATAAAATGAAATACATTTACAACAAAAAATGTACACACTTGATGTTGATCCTAAGCCTTACATTGTCTTACAACTTGAGAAAAATAAAGATAATCCCTTGACAACATTAACATCAACCACACAAGTGGAACTTGTGCAACAAATAGGAAAATACAAACATATTGACGAAGTCACAAAGATATTAGACGATGATTGGGGTTCCTTATATTTTGAACATACATTCATGGGAAAGTAAAAGATCATAAAAAAAGATTAAACTATGGGAAATGAACAAGTAGTCATGTCAACACAAAACTTGGAAGACCCTTTGAAAGCATCCACATCAACCACTCTTGAAGAAAAAGAAAATTACACAACAATTTTTGACAAACTTAATCATACACAACCACCGAATCCAAAAAGAAATGAAAAAACTTTATGGAAAAGGTTACGAGCTTATCAAACAACTCAAGGATATAGTGGAAAAGGATGTGGTGATAGAAATAAGTAGGCCTTCACTCAACATCAACACTATCACATGAGATTCCTCTAAGTCAACCTTACCAGTAGTCCATCCTAAACTAATAGACACTAGTGGTCTTGAAATTTATCCTTTGCAAGAAATGAAACAAACAAATACATATTCACTTAATATCAATGTTATCTTGAAAAACACTAATGATTTGAATTTTTTAGATTTTACACCCTCCTATAAAGAGAAAAATCTCACAATCTAAAGAGTCTTGCGTAGATATGACATCTTCTACTAAGAAAGGGACATATTTGTTGCATAATAAAGGAACATCTACCATTGATCAAGAGGGTATCTTTTTGAGACTCCTTCAACATCACTTGATATCCCTTCCTTCGAGAAATCAAAATAAATTCTATTACAAGACTTCATTTTGCACATATCAAAAAGTTCACGGTCCTTCTACTAATGAATGTAAGGATTTGAGTCGTAAAACCCAACATCTTAAGGATTTTGGTGCTCTCCCTTATGTGGGGGCACCTAATTCCTCTAATTGATACTAATTTTCACTCTAGCATGTTTATCATCAATCATTCAGCTCACCCTTGTCCTACACTAGGTGGGGGCAAGGGGTTAGGTAGCCTTGTCCTCGTATGTCTCTTTTTGTTGCCTCTTTTGGCTAGTTGATCATCTTTCATGAATATATAAGAGAAAGCTTGGGATGTGGATTCCATGCTTTAAGTTGGATCACATGTGACATACTACCTTAGTCATGATGCAGCTCAATTCAAAAACATATGACTTGGCATAAGGATTTCTAAGTTGGCTATCATGTCTTCTTTCATGTTAGTATTTATCATTCACTACTTTAAAGCAATTTCTCATAGTAATGGTTTTAGAAACTTCTTTAAAGTGGGGGCATACATTGATACTCATATTTCATTGTGCTATTTTATTTTTCTTGCAATTTCCTCTCTTGGAAACATTAGGTACAATGTTGCCCATGATGAGACATTGCACTTTTCCTCTTTTGCAAACAACATGAGACCATCTGCACATTTCCACTCTTGGAGACACTAAGCATGATGTTCCCTAAGATGACACCTTACACAAACTAAGAAAAATACCTTTGAAAATTCCTCACACTATTTTGTATTTACAATCTCTATGAGTTTTAAGCATATGAAGTTTTGTTTTCCCTATAGAGCTTGAAGATCATTTTTGTGTGGCACCTTATTAAAGTTATCAAGAGGTATAACTTTGATATGGTTGAGCGGGAAGCCCATTCCGAGGCATGACTTTCCCCACAGTCACCTGCGTGTGTGTGAGTGCATTCCAACCATGGGTGTATGTTTCTCATCTTTTAGGGCTTCTCACCCGGTGTACAGCCAAAAGTACCATTGCCTCAAAGTGTATGCATTTTTGGACAAACAACCTAGATCTAATCCACATTATGTTGGTCAAACGGTTGAAGCTTCATCCACCATTTTATTTCTCTTCCTTCTAGTTATTGCCATTGCATGATTGTGTATCTTGTTTGACTACAAATCATTCACCCTATGCATGTCCTTTTGTGCTTATGTGGGTTTGACTTAGGATCTTGGATCCTAGGGGCCTGACCACCTCCTTCATCTTTGTTATCCTAGACCATCCACATTGGTACAATTGGACCCCTCTTGAATGTCTACTTTAGTGTGAGTTTGAAGCAAGTTCATCCTCTCACTAAAGAGGGGGATAAATGTAGCGTAGAAAAAAGTATTTATTTCTTGATATAGGAATAATTGATGATAAATTGGACTTAATTATGCCTTGATCTAGTGTTTTTAGGTTTTTTACACATCCACATTAGGTCTTGGGCCCTTGCAAACTGAATAAAATGCACTTATCGATGTCTTGTAAAGGTGTTGTAAAGTGTTGTAAAAGACTTTCACACTTTTCTAGACTTCTATTAAGAATCTAAGTCTAATGGATCTATTTTCCCCTTATTCCAATATTACAAAGTGTATTTAATTGCATTCTCACATTATTCTAGAAGGCTTGTAAACTAAACCTGATTTTAATCTAGTATTGTAATGTGTTATACACATTCACATTAAATGGTGTGCCTTTCTAGGCTATGTGGACCTCATTTTAGTGTTGTAAGTTGTATTTAATCACACTTTTGTTAAAAGGTATAGGACAACTTAGAGGGGGGTGAATCAGTTGTCACCAAATTTAAACTCAAAACTTCAACACCCATTAACTTCGTAACCTCACTATTATGTTGTTAATTATGAACATGAAATGTAGATAACATAAGCAAAAACAACACAAAGAACACCAGATTTTACGTGCAAAACCCAATGAGGGAAAAACCATGGTGAGGATTAACTCACAATATAAAGTAATTCCAAAACTGAATATATAAGCCTCACTGCCAAGGGCTCACTACTCTTAATAGGACTCACTGTCTTGATACAAAAGCTCACTGTTTACAAGGAGACTCACTACCTACAAAAGATTACAAAACAAAAAAGTTGGCTTCATAGCCAAAATGAACTGAATGATGTTCAGTAGACTAACTTGACACACTTCATCATATTCACACTTCTTCTCCTTCATATTCACAACTACCTCATTGATATCTCTATCTTAAAAAAAAAACTATTCAACATATATACTTGATCCAACCGCAAGCATCAATTAGGTTGGCCTAATTAGATGCATTTCCTCATCTACCAAAAATACCAACTATTGGCTTCAAGTATTTGCAAAATCTTTCCAACCAATAAATTAAAATGTGTAGCATGCTTTATTGTCTTGGCATAGAACTAAGATAGGTCAAACATATATCCACATATCAAAATTGATTCACTGTATCACAACTTATTCATGAAGCCAGCTTGAAATAGACTTAACTGCAAAATAATGTCAATAGACCATACGAGCACTGAAACATGAGAGATTTTGAATGTACATGCTTTCAACATCCATAAACTATTTCCCAAATCCAGAAGCAGCAACTATCAACCGTAGAGGATTGCAAACTAAAATACTGGAGGGTGTACCTTGTATACTAGTTCAGATACTAGACCAAAATACCAGATCAAGCACTGACATAGACTTGCAATCACAATCATGGTGACATCAATGACAACCCAAAACCATAGATATAGTCATTCTTCTTCATTCTTCCAACAACTTTCACATTGAATTTTGTGTCCCTAGTCATAATTATCCTTTACATCATCATTAATAGGACCCTATCACCCCATATTGTGCATTATGAGGCTTATTTTGATCAAGTACCCAACTAAATCATCATTTAAACCTAATTTCTTCACTCCCTAACATCCCATCTAGAAAAAGAACCCCTGTGGAACTAAGTCGCCCATCTGGGCAAATGAGTCCCATCTAGGTGGGAATAAGTTTCCCATCTAGGTGAATGAGTCCCATCTAGGTGGGACTAAGTCACCCAAGTTGGCGACTTAGTCCCACTTGGGCCATTTTTGAGGTTTGAGTGGGAAAAATTGGGTTTTAAGTTTAATTTTCCTCCATGTCAGCCTTGGGGATCAAATTAACAAAAATTTTAGGTAGATTTCCTATATAAACAAGCTTTTAAACCCTAGTTCATAATTCATTCCTCATTCATTCATCATTCATTCTCCATCTCAAGACAAGCAAGCTAGGGTTAGGTCATTAGAGAGCATTCAATACCACTTCTAAGACATTTAACGAAAGATTCTTCATCTATTGTTGTAGAAATTAAAGATCTATCATCAGGTAAAGTTTCTAATTCCTTCATTTCATGTTCATGCTTCATCTTATTTCTTCATTTGGTTTAATTACCTAAAAGGGGTTTGACCAAGGAAAACACCCATGCCCTAACATTCAACATTTCTCTCTCTTTCTCTGTGTTTTTGCAGGTTTAGGTACCTTGAAGGGTCGAAAATCATTGAATAATAGGTTGTGAACTTTTTAAAGACATCTCCTTGTTAGATAGGTCAAAATATCCACAAAAAGTCACTTACAGTGTTGGAAATTAGGGTTTTGGATTTGGAAACCTAGAGGAGCAAAAAGAGCAAACCGAGAGCTTCCATTTCCACTTTCAAGGTTTTAGAAAAGTTAAAGTGGACTCATAAACCATTAGTGGTGTATGAGTCCCACTATACATGTCTTCCAGAGATTTCTGTAGATTTAGATACCCATTTGGCTGAAATGGGCTCTAGAACAATTTTTCAGATCTAGGACTAAGTCACCCAGAGTGGCATAAGTGTCCCAGTAGGTTAAAATTCTAGAATCAGTAGCATTTCTAGTCTTCATTCTAATTCTCAACACATTTCCATCTGCACATATTTAGTTCTATAGTTTTGTATTTTTTTCATTGTCATTTTTAGGTCATTTAGTATCTGTTTGCATACTACACTATGTTTTCAAACAAAGTGCATTTTCTTAGTTTTTCATTAATAGTAAATCTCTTTTATCAGTTATTTGCATCTAGCATATTCCCCTTAGAAAAATTTCAATCATCTTTGCATTGAAATCTCAAGGGATTATTCTTGAGTAAGCCATAAAGGTTTTTGGATACATCTCTCCTTTTAGGTGCAAAACCCTAGAAGTGTGAGAGATTCTGCATATCCAAAAATTTATGGTTCACATTGAACCTAGTAACACCATCAGATCTACCTAGAACTTATTTTTTCCAAACCATCCATACCCGAACTTTGCATCACAATTTTCTTCTCCTGCAATCACAAATTCCACTCATTAAATCCCTTTAAAAAAAACATTTATAAAATCTCATGCAAATAAAACCATTATTAAATTTTTATCATATAAATCCATCATACACAACATGCTTTTCGAAAAAATCACAATTTCTTGCATACTTATATTTTATATATTGGATTATTGGAATATCAGACTTATTAGATGACCTTAAAATTTAAAAAAAATTATTAGCATCATTACCCAGTACTCAGAACCAGGTATTCATCTTTACCCATGATATTCTCAGACTTTGGTTTTACCAGAACTTTCATCTTTACCAGACCTCGACTATCAGACCGGAACACTTTGCTCAACATTTGTATTACCTTTTTTCTTTCTAACATTCCTGGTTTCTGGTATTCGATACCTAGAACACTTTTTTTTATGAAGTACTCTTTTATTTAAAGATTTATCTTTTCTCTTCAATTGTGGTGATCTTCCAAATTATCCAGCACTTTCCCTAAGCATTAGTTTTCACTTGGGGTGCCCAAGTCTTACAATCTTGGGGCATGTTGTGAGACCACCCAACACATAGATTATTGTTCAAAAATGTTGTCTTTTCTCTTTTCCAATTTTGCAAAGAAAAATTTAGTCAATAAACATGTTAGCCATCCATTCAATGCATTCCCTAGTTATGAGAGTCTTTTAATATGAAAGAGTGGACATGTTCACGCTTTCCTTAAAAATACACCCCCTCTTATCTCTCCCATTTATGAGGATGATGTGATAGAAGAGAATACAAACATAGATAACCATGATGACTATAATTTTTCTTCTCCTAATACCTCTCCTTTTAGTGACGAAGGTATCTTGGCAAAAGAAGATACAATCATCAAGAATCATGAAGGTCTTTTTTTTCCTTCTCCTCATTCCCCATCAGATGATAGTATAATAATAGAAGATGAATCCATTGTCACCACTTTACTTAGCTTAAATTATTCTCCCAATAGTTCCCCTACTTGTGAGAATGCTATAATCATGAATGACCATGAAAATGACATTTGTAAGGACATGTTGGTGTTAAGAGATCTAATGATTGAGAGCTTTGATAATCCTACTTCTCACACTTGGGAAGAAATAATAGAACATAGGGATATAGTTGTAGATAGCCATATATTCACATTGGCTCTTCTCCTACTATCCTTCATTGTAATGAAGATGATAGTTTTGTGTTAGTAGATATACTTGAAAGCCATGAAAATATCGTTTCTCCCTTTCCTAATGCTCCTACCATTTGGCAAGATCTATTTGAATGAAAAAGAACCAATCATTGGCAAGCATGATTCTCTCTCTCTTGATGCCTCACCTAGTGATGATGAAGTTACTTCACAAAACCTAACCATGAAATGTGATGAACATATATTGTTTATTATTCCCCTAAAATCTCTCCTACTAGGGTGGATATTAGGGCACAAGAGAATAAGACCTTAGCAAAAAAATAATGAAATCATTGAAAATGATGATAATCACATTTATTCTTCTCTTGATATCTCTCCTATTTATGAAGAAGAAAGTAGTGAGAGTCACAAGAATCCTATTTGTCTCTCTCCCCCCAGGGAAGAAATTATGGAACAAAAGAATTCCATCATTGATAAATAAGACAATACAACCATTGATCATTCCCCTATTTTTGATGAAGTCATTTTGGAAAAAAAAATCCTTGAATGTCGAGAAAATTTGGTTTGTAGTTCTCCTAAAAACTCTCCTCCTAGGGATAATATCATGGTGCAAGAAAATGACAACAATAGTAATTTGATTTCCTTAAGTGGTGATAAAAAGGTGATTCTAGATTGCCCTTTATTAGAAATAAATCAAACCAAGACTACCGAGATTATGAATATGCAAGTTCCCATCAAATTTCCTTTGGTCAATGGACCTCCTACATACTATTGATGGTGTTTTCTGCATAGCAATAACTTAGACAAGATACAAGTATCATATCTCTCTTGAAAGGTAAATATCTATCAGCAAGCCTCAAGAGATAACCCAAAGGTCTCTAATGTCAAGTCTTGGCAATGCATAAACAACTTAGATAATATGTCAAAATGTTGGTAATCACAAGGGGCCTTATGAACAAATGTTGGATCTTAGAATTTATCATATTTTCAATATATCGATACTTCAAGTCCTAAATCTAACCTAGATAATAAAGAAATAGAAAAATATGAGGGTTTAAGAAAGAGATTCCTAATATTAAAACTACTTCTAAGATCAACAATGAAAATGATCAAATACTTGAAATGGACCAATCCCCAAAAACTAATTCCTACTTAACCCAGATGAATCTATAATCTTACAGAAATAGTGTTATCTTCTAAGGTATTAAAGATTTTCAGATCATGAAAATTCATTCAAATAAACCCTATTGCAATTGAAATGAATAAACATTCAAAATTGAACTGAGCATAATGAATATAAGGTCTAGGATAACTTTACAAAGCAACTCACAATCAGCCAACTATAAAAAGTATGGACCAAGGATCGTTGCAACACTTCAAGCATTAAACCATAAACACCATTGAATCATATCTAACTCTAAATCTAACATTTATCCAATGTTTCTAAAGCAATTCCAAAAGATAGAACAAGAACCATGCAAGATAAATCAACACAAAAAGAGATCACCGAAAAGCACAATGTCTTCAATTGTATTGAATCATCTAATGACTGCAACAATTCCAATGTTTTGTGATAGCACTTGCTTCAAAATCAAACTACCTCCTAACACTAGCTTGTGCTCTAAATTTGTTCATTTCTAAGTCTAATTTTCTACTAGATAATTCTACTCATTACAAATGAGATGAAATACCCTATTTATAGAAGTTACATGCTATGTTCGCCCAAATAGGGTCACAAAAATAATTGGCCCCAAAACAAGGTCAGCCAGGAAAGTTCTAGAATAAAACAATATTTGCATTAAATGCTTGAACTCATCCAAATCGGCCTAGGTTATCCAATATAGATTGGCCCAATGAATGTGGAGGATCAAGAAGGAATAATGGGAAAGCACAAATTTTGATGGAACCATGCATTAAATGTTTTCTCCCCTATCTTTATCTCACCCCATCAAGAAAATATTTTCCAAGTCTACCAAAGGTGGAATAATTAATCTTTCTCTCAACAAATTTAATATATTCCCCCTACTTGCTCGATTCAACCTCCATTCAAGAATAAAACCAAAATAAAGACCAAATGCAAGACAAGAATCCAAGTTAGCACCATTATAAAACACATATTCATCCCTCAAATAAATCCTGCAATGAATGAAAATTTGTAAAACATCATAAACATTACTTCTTTCAAATTTCGGGTTCTTGGCCCTTTTGCGAAATTTGGAATAGAGAGGAATTTTGGGAAAATGCAAGCCAAGCAGATTCCAGTGATGGGGAGGAAAATTTCTTGTGTAGGAACACCCATAGGTTACCAGAGTTTGTCTAGAAGGTCATGTTTTGGCAATTTGTTTAGGCCAACTTATCATCTATTCATGTTCATTTTTGGTTGTGCCTTAGTGGCATTTTTGATTGGGTGTTGATCATCTGATGAGGGTCATGTTGACCATTGGATAGGCTTAAGGTTTTTGCACAAGTAAGGTTTTGGCCTTTTAGACCTTTTTGGAGTTTCTTTTCAAATTCTTACAAATAATGCTCAATGGAGGCTACAAGTGGCCTAGGTGTGTCCAAGGAGAAGGTAACTATTTTAGAGACCCTATTTAGGGTTGACCTCGACATGGGAAAAAGGTTGGAAGATTTTGATATGGTTGAAGTTTTTGAATTCAAGAAAATAGTAGTTATTGAGTGTGAATTTTATGTTTTTTGCTTTGAAGTGTTGCTTTAATGAATTGAACATGGAACTTTAGTTTGTATAGGATGTAGAGTAGTTATTCTTCAAGCTTTGTGTGGCATTTAGATATTTTTCTAATTCAATTTCAAGCATTGTTTGTAAATGGTTTTGTTTTCTTACTGTCACTGGTCTAAACCAGGCAGTTTGTGAAGAATGGGGTATTAGTTCACTTTCCCACCGTACAAATTGTATAGCCCTTTGGGAATAGTGACTAGACTCCATGGCTATAAATATAGTAGGGTTTACTTTCTTTGGAAGCACAAGAGTTGTTGTGGAAGTCTTTCCTTAGGCGAGCCAGGGAAGTGCCTGACTAGGAAGACTTTAGTGCAGAGCACTTGATTTGTAGGGGTGTCCATTTCCTGACAAGTCTCAAGGTCGAGAGAGCAAATAAGTGCCTTTCCAAGACATAGCATGGAGGAGGAAGCTCCATCAATCCATCTGGTGTGAGGAATACCTAACAGTTTGCAGTGAAATCAGGGAAGGGTTTGTAAAGGCCTAATTTTTCCAAATTGTGGGTTAAGCCTTTGTACGTATAGTTGAGGGCCAAGATCCGAAAAATCTTTGAGAGGTGGGCATATGAACTAGGAATCTCAAGAAAATATTAGGGTGTCTTTTGGAAACCTTGGATAATTAACCTGATTTCTCGAAGGAGGCCTAATTGGGGCTCCTAGGGCTAGTATCCTTTGAGACCTAAATGAGGGTTTGGTGGAAGCAACTAGGAAATGCAGTCAGGTGGACCCTCAAGAACCAAAGTAGGATGGATTGAAGTCATTAGAAACACCTCCACACCCCTGCAAAGCTAAATTCAATATTTTGGAGGATTGTAGGCTTTAGGGTGGATTAAGGGCTATGGTTAGAGTTACACGATTGTACCAAGGTGGAATTGGGAGGAGGAATTATGTTGGTAGTTGGGTTTAGAAAGGTGAGACTAGGGGATCCTAAGTAAGGGAAGGTCCTATAGGTTTCAAGTGGTGGAGTGAAACACCCTAGAGGTCTTCCAAGCAAGACCCAGAGCATGAAAAAAGTGATTGTTTCATCCAACCTGCCTATCAGATTGGTATCAGAGCAAAAAAAGATTTGGGATAGAATATTATATGTCAGAGATTGAGTCTAGTGGTTCTATTGATATGGTGACAAATGCAGAATTGGCCAAGAAGGTTGAAGAACAGGAGGAATACAATAGGCTATTGAGGGAAATAATAGCCCAACTTGAGCAACCAATGAGTAATTTGCAATTGGAAGGAAGGGTACCAAAGAGAGAAGAGGTTGCAGAGGAAGACAAGATCCTTGAACCTGACCTTGTTTTGTAAGAAGATCCTTTCTTGAAGGAATTGAAGGCTTTGAGTGGAAAATCACTTGAAGGCATACCACTGTTTAGTGGGAAAATGGAAGTTGATCTAGTCATGGATTGTATAGAGGGAATGGAAAACTATTTTGAGTGTGATGGAGTCACTGAAGCATAGAAGGTAAAGGTGGCCAAGTCAAGATTAAGAGGTTTTGCCTTGACATGGTGGAAGTTCATTCAGACAGAGAGAGAAAAGGAAGGAAAGAAGCCTATTTCTACTTGGAAGGGAATGGTTGCTAAAGTGAGAGAAGCATACATGCCAGATGATTATGAGATTCAGTTGCATAAGAAAAGATAGAGCTTGAGACAAAGAGACCAAGATGTAAATTCCTATACAAAGGAGTTTCAAAAACTTTGCATGAGGTCTAATGTAACTGAGGATGAAAGTCTTAAGGTGGCTAGGTATCTTAATCGCTTGAAGTGGAACATTCAAGAGGAGATGACTCTTCTAAGTCCCAAAACAGTGCACCAATGCTATCAATTGGCTTTAAAGATTTAAGAGAGGAGTAAGAGGAAACAAGACCAGGATTCTAAGAGCAGAGGTAAAGGCAGTGATCAAAGAGGACATAGAGGTGGATACCAAGGTAGAGGGACTAGACAAAGAAGTTAGGGAGAGTCTAAACTCACAGAGCATGGAAGTGAAACAACTTCTAGAGGAGGCTATGGAAGAGGTAGAGGACCTCAAGGAGGTTCAAATGGAGGAAGAGGAGCAGGTAGAAGTAACTCATACTTTGCTATTATGAAGTGTTATAACTATTTTCAAGTAGGACATCTAGCTTATAGGTGCCCAGAGAAAGCATCTTCTTCAAATACAGAAAAGAGAGTAGCATATAATTAATAAGACACTATGAGTGTCAAGTCACTAGAGGTAAGTCACATTGAGTCAGAAATGAGGGAGAACTTGATGTTTAGTAGGGTTCTAATCAGACAACCAGTCAAGGAGGAGCCAAAGCAAAGGAGAGCCTTATTCCAGGTAAGATGCAAAATATGTGGGAAGGTGTGCAAAGTTATAGTGGATTCAGGGTCTACTAATGACATTATCTCAGAGGAAGCAGTGAGGAAGTTAAAGTTGGAAAAGGTACCCCACACTTATCCTTACAAGGTGACATGGTTGAATAAAGGGAAGAGTGTTCTTGTGAATGAGTAGACAACAGTGGAATTCTCCATTGGAGGGTACAAAGACAAACTGATTTGTGATGTGTTTCTTATGGATGCATACCATCTTCTATTGGGAAGGCCATGGAAATATGATAGAGGAGCCATCTATGATGGGAAGGAGAACACCATCTCATTCAATAAGGATGGAAAGACATTCAAAATGCAGTCATTATCAGATGAGGAAGAATGACAGTCAAAGACCCCTAGTGTCTTGTTAAGTAGTGGCAAGGAGTTTATCAACACTCTACAACAAGGAGGGGAAGGATATGTGGTCATGGTGCAACCCAAGGAGGAAGATAAGACTAAGAAAACAGTCATACCAAGAGCAGTCCAGAATTTTCTTGAACAGTTCAAGGATATAGTTAGTGATGAAACACTAGCAACCTTAACTCCAAAGAGAGCCATCAATCATCATATTGACATCATACCAGGGGATTCATTGCCAAACAAAGCAGCTTACAAGCTTACACCAGATCAAAACCTAGAAGTAGCTAGACAAGTGTAGGAGTTATTAGACCAAGGACTAATTAGGAAGAGCATCAGTCTGTGTGCAGTACCAGTGGTATTAGCAACCAAGAAAGGTGGTAAGTGGAGGCTATGCACTGATTCTAGGGCTATAAATAGAATTACAATCAGATATAGGTTCCCTATTCCTAGGATTGAGGATTTGATGGATTGTCTTGGAGGAGCTCAGTATTTTACCAAGTTTGATCTCAAGAGTGGATACCATCAAATCAGACTCAAAGATGGGGATGAGTGGAAGACAACCTTTAAGACAACTGATGGGTTTATGAGTGGAGAGTTATGCCATTTGGCCTCTCAAATGCCCCTAGCACATTCATGAGGCTCATGAATGAAGTGCTTAAGGACTTCACAGGGTTATTTGTGGCATTATATCTAGATGATATACTCATCTTTATCAAGATAGTAGAAGAACATCTCAAGCATGTGGAGTTGGTTCTTCAAAGATTGTAGGAGGAGAGGTTAGCCATCAACCTAGAAAAGTGTGAGTTCTTCAAACAAGAGCTTGTGTATTTTGGGTTTGTAGTGTCCCAAGTATCATTGAATATGGACCCAAGCAAGGTGGAAGCTATCCTAAATTGGCCTACACCAACCACTGGGATAGAGGTAAGAAGTTTTTATGGGTTAGCTCAGTTTTAAAGGAAGATTATAAGGAACTATAGTGGCATATGTGCACCAGTACTTGATACAATCAAAGGTGGCCTAAATACTAAGTTTAAATGGAATCTTGGATTAGAGAAAGGTTTTGAGAAATTGAAACAAGAAGTGGCAACTCAACCCATCATTTTGTTACCTAGTTTTGATAAGTTATTCACTGTGGAATTGTAGTAGGAGGAGTACTAAGCCAAGAAGGTAGGCCTATAGATTTCTTTAGTGAAAAGCTCAATGAAGCTAAGAAAAATATTATAACTATGACCTAGAACTATATGCTCTAGTATAGTTACTTAGAAAGTGGAGGCATTATCTCCTAACTAAATAGTTTGTAGTGTTTATAATAACCAGGCACTTAGTTACATCAAAACACAAGAGAAGTTGAGCAATAGACATTTGAAATGGATGGAATACCTCCAAGCATTCACATTTACCATCAAGCACAAGAAGGGACAGTTGAACAAGGTGGCAAATGCATTAAGTAGGAGGTTGTTGATAGTGCAAGAGATACAAATAAAGAGCATTGGGATAGAAAGTTTCAAAGATCTCTATGGAGAAGATGAAGACTTCTCAGAGGCATATAAGGTATGTTCTAATTCTGAGAATCATTTTCATAGTCAATACTCAGAGTATGCATTACAGAGTGGACTTTTGTTGAAGGGAAATTAGTTATGTGTTCCAAAAGGTTCAATGAGAGAGAATCTTATCCAGGAGAAACACAATGGTAGTCTTAGTGGTCATTTTGGTATCAACAAGACAATAGAACTAGTTCAGAGGTTCTATTATTGGCCCAAGTTATCGAGGGGTGTTAGAAGGTATGTGGAGCAATGTGAAGTTTGTATGAAAGCCAAAGGAGAGCTAGTAATGCAGGTTTGTATCAACCCCTACCTATTCCCAACAGACCATGGGAATGCATTAGTATGGACTTTGTGGTAGGACTAGTGTCTATGTGGTGGTAGATAGGTTCAATAAAATGAGTCACTTTGTTCCCTGCAAGACCACCCATGATGCTAGCTATATTGCTCATCTCTTCTTCAAATAGATTGTAAGGATCCATGGATTTCCATTGAGCATTTTATCGAACAGAGATGTGAAGTTTATGAGTCATTTTTAGAAAACTCTATGGAGCAGATTAGGTACTAACTTGTCTTTTGGATCAGCCTACCATCCTTAGATAGATGGAAAAATTGAGGTGATAAATAGAGTGTTAGGTAACCTTCCGAAGTGCCTCACCAAGGAGTATGGATAGACATGGGACTTGGTCATATCACAAGCTAAATATGCCTACAATGACAGTGTGAATCGGACCACAGCCAGAAGTCCTTTTGAGATAGTATATGGTATGCACCCAAGAGGTGTGTGTGAGCTCAGAGATCTAGGAGCTATGGAACATAGGAGTGGCCATGTAGAGGATTTCTCTTAGACCATGAAGGAGATTCAGGAGCAAGTGAAAAATACAATCATAGAGGCTACTCACAAGCTTAAAGCTAAGGTGGATATGTCTAGGAAAGATCTACAATTTGTAGTAGGGGACATATGTCATGGCCATCTCAAAAATTATAGGTTGCAGAAAGGAAAATCAACCAAGTTATAGATGAAGAGAGTTTGACCATGTAAGGTGTTAGCCAAGTATGGAAAGAATGATTACAAGTTGGAGCTACCAACAGACTTAGGCATTCCACCAGTGTTTAATGTGGCTGATTTGATCAGCTATAAAGGACTAGTCATTGACTTGGATTAGAACAGTGTGGATTTCTTGAAGGATGTGAGTAACATAGCCTTACCTCCTAAAGACAAGCTCCAAGCAAAGAGGATCTTGGAATCAAGGATGAAGAAGTCTACCTGGCACAAGGAATACATGGAACATCTCATCAAATGGGAGGACAAACTAGAATCTGAGGCTACATGGGTGGATGAAGCTCAGTTCAAGATGTAGGGTATTGATTTATCTCTGATCTATCTCCGCATTCCTTAGTGTTTATGTGGAGGGGGAGATAATGGTGCAGGAGCACCCATAGGTTACCATAGTTTATCTAGAAGGTCATGTTTTGGCAATTTGTTTAGGCCAACTTATCATATATTCATGTTCATTTTTGGTTGTGCCTTAGTGGCATTTTTGATTGGGTGTTGATCATATAGTGAAGGTCATGTTGACCATTGGATAGGCTTAAGGTTTTTGCATAAGTAAGGTTTTGGCCTTTTAAACCTTTTTGGAGTTTCTTTTCAAATTCTTGCAAATAAAGCTCAATGGAGGCTACAAGCGGCCTAGGTGTGTCCAAAGGAGAAGGTAATTGTTTTAGAGACCCTATTTAGGGTTGACCTCAACATGGGAGAAAGGTTCGAAGCTTTTGATATGGTTGAAGTTTTTGAATTCAAGAAAACAATTGTGATTGAGTGTGAATTTTCTATTTTTTACTTTGAAGTGTTGCTTTAATGAATTGAACATGGCACTGTAGTTTTTATAGGATGTAGAGTATTTATTCTTCAAGCTTTGGGTGGAATTTAGATAGTTTTCTAATTCAATTTCAAGCATTGTTTGTAAATAGTTTTGTTTTCTTACTGTCACTGCTCTTAACCAGGCAGTTTGTGAAGAATGGGGTATTAGTTCACTTTCCCACCATACAAATTGTACGGACCTTTGGGAATAGTGACTAGACTCCATGGCTATAAATATAGTAGGGTTTAGTTTCTTTGGAAGCATAGGAGTTACTGTGGAAGTCTTTCCCTAGGCGAGCTAAGGAAGTGCCCGGCTAGGAAGACTTTAGTGCAGAGCACTTGATTTGCAAGGGTGTCCATTTCCTAACAAGTCACAAGGTGGAGAGGGTAGATAAGTGCCTTTCCAAGACATAGCATGGAGGAGGAAGCTCCATCAATCCATCTGGTGTGAGGAATACCTAACAATTTACAGTGAAGTCAGGGAAGGGTTTGTAAAGGCCTAATTTTTCCAAATTGTGGGTTAAGCCTTTGTATCGATAGTTGAGGGCCAAGATCCCAAAAATATTTGAGAGGTGGGTATATGAACCAGGAATCTCAAGAAAAGATTGGGGTGTCTTTTGGAAACCTTGGAGAATTAAACTGATTTCTTGAAGAGGGAGGCCTAATTGGGGCTCCTAGGGCTAGTAGCCTTTGAGACCTAAATGAGGGTTTGGTGGAAGTGACTAGGAAATGGAGTCAGGTGGACCCTCAAGAACCAAAGTAGGATGGATTGAATTCATTAGAAACACCTCGACACCCCTGCAAAGTTAAATTCAAGATTTTGGAGGATTGTATCCTTTAGAGTGGATTAAGGGCTACAGTTAGAGTTGCAAGATAATACCAAGGTGGACTTGGGAGGAGGAATTATGTTGGTAGTTGGGGTTAGCAAGGCAAGACCAAGGGATCCTAAGTAAGGGAAGGTCCTATAGGTTTCAAGTGGTGGAGTGAAACACCCTAGAGGTCTTCCAAGCAAGACCCAGAGCATGAAAACAGTGATTGTTTCATCCAACCTCCCTATCAAATTCACTCATAAGTTCATCAATCCACATCATCATATAATAAATGGTATGAAAAATCCTCAAATCATTTAGATCAATCATGAAAAGAAAATTCATTAACACTTAGCTCACACATTCCCTCCAATTCCCTACATTCAACAAGTTTTTAGAGAATTTTGTCAGGGGTAGAAATCCACGAAACTAGCAAGTCTTGGCACATTTTAGAAAATGAAGGGACAATAGAAATTTGGGAAAATACAAGGGTAGCAAACTTCCACGAAGACCTTGAAAACTCGAAAGCCTCCCATTTCGACAATATTTCACCTAGATCAATCAAATGATTAGGAACTTGGGGACTCAATCTTCGATTCAATTCATTTCAATTTTAGAATAAAGATTCTAGATCTCCAATCCATCCAAGCATGATTCAATCAATGTTAGAAATGACATAAAACAGTTTCAAAACTAGTGGGGTAGAAACCAAGAATGGATAAGAATCAAGATTAGAAACAAAAACAACAACAATGAAAAGAAATGGGGGCAAGATCAGAACCAAAACTGGAATTGGAACTTTCAAAAAGTTTGAAGTTCATGTCCAATTTCAGTTTTGCTTCTGAAAAAGAATTAGGAAAAAAAACAAAGATGAGACAAATGAAGGGAAGTAGGAACGGAATCAAAACTAGACTCGACCCAAACAAAACAAACACCACAAAGGAAATGAGGGGAGTCAAAGTTGGAATAGGAACAAGATATGTAATTGTAGAAAGTTTCAAGTTAGATTCCCATCCTAGTTTTGCCTCTAGTCAGGAAAAACAAAATGCAAGGAAAACGATAAACAACCCAATAGAAAAACAGACCCGAGAGCACAAAAAACACAAAAAGCAAGCAAATAAAAGAGAAAGGAAAAAAATGTGGACACGGACCCAGAAAAAAATGTGGACTTGGAACTTTGGAAAATTTTAGAGTCCAATCTCTGCTCTAGTTCCGCTTTTGGCATAACAACAAGAAAGCAAAGGATTTAGGAGTAAAAGGAACTCCTAAGATCCAAACAAAACAAAACAAAAACAAAGAAAAAGAGGGAAAACAAAACAAAGAGTGGAAAAAAATGACAAATAATGAAGAGAACCAAGAAAGGAGGGTGGAACTGTGGTCAGAACAAAACCCAAACTAGGAACCTTAGGAAAGTTCAAAGTCCAGTTTTAGTTTTGGCTCCGCTTCCAACAGAACAAAAGAGACACCTAAACAAACAAGCAAAGGAAAACAAAACCAAAGGGGGGATCCATTTTGTTCAAAATAAGCATTCAAACACATTCATGGGCAATCAAATTCCACAATCAAAGGACCAAAAGACCACAAAGACAAAAGAAAGATAGGGTCCCTACTTTCAGTGGGGTGTGTGTGCAAAACTACACAACAAATGGTGACTTGCTGGGAAAATGCTCCAAAGAATTTCAACGACAAACTGGAATCAAGAACGTAAAATCTCTGGTTTTGATCTCCATATCAGGTAAATGAATCAAAATGCAAGATTAAAGAATCAAAACCAAAGGTAGAATGATCCTTCCATAAACTTAAAATCCAAGTGTGTGCAAGTGAGTTCATTTCCCTCCTTGAGCTACTACAGAAACCAAGTTCAGTCAAGTTAGGCTACATAGATGATTCTAACTTCAAAAGCAACCTAGATAGAGCCTCACTACGAGTTAGGCATCCATAGCCCTGACAAGGTTATCGTTGTGATTTTCCCCAACATAGCTCTACTGGTAGCTAGGCCTCCATAGCACTGGTAGAGATATTTGGATACCCCTGATAAGTTGAATTCACTTCTTTTCATTTTTGATATTTTCTCTTTTCTTTCTTTTTTCACTCTTTTCATTTCAAACAGTGAACAATGAAGTTCACACTTAGGGCTAAGAACCACATTGGTGCTGAAGTAGAAATAGGATTTTTCACCTAACATGACCTTACAAGGAGTCTAACAACAACCTCTAGATTCTTAAGATGTGTGAAAGATATAAGATTTCATAATACTTCAGGTTCAAATCACACCAATGACCCATCCTCTTTAAATCAAACATTCAGACCACTTGACATTAAGAAAAGATCTCGACCATCCATTCAAGATAGATGACTAAAGTCTATAAATGAAATACTCAGAATAGTCCTAGATAATGAATGATTATTGTGTAGGAAAGATAATTCCCCAACCAAAAAACAAAAAAACCCAAGCCGGAGAAGCAAAGCAACAACCAAACCGAAACCCAAAGCAAACCTAAGCTAACCAAAAAGAAAGAAAACCAAAAGCAAGGCAAGGAAATCTACACTAAAGTAAACTATTCGCAAAGAAAACAAAAAAGAAAACAAAAGTAAAAGAACAGCAAGGCAAGCTGCATTTATTCAAATCAAACTATATACAAAGAGACTCATAACAACTCATTATCAGATAGGGTGAACTGAGACCCACTCCCATACGATTCATCAATGCATGGACAAGCAACAAGGTGATGGTAATAGTCCTCAAGAATTCCAATTCATCTTTATACTCAACAAAATAAATCTCCACATTGCAGCATTCAAACTCAACCTCATAATTAGGAATATTCAATAGTTGAGGTAACTCATTGAAACCATGATCAATCCATATGCAAGTTGTCTTTCCTAATCCTCCATAATCAAATTGATAAGCTTGAAAAAATTTAATAAGGAAAGAAACAACCTAATTGTGTACTGTTGAAGACTGAATGTGGTATTCACCATTCTTCAATTGCGAAGAGCTAACATCTATATCATCAAGAGGTCTCCAGTGATGGAACAATAATCCCCTCATCTTGGAAACATGCAAAATAGAATTAGAGTTATCCATAAGCAGTCCAAGGTGAAATTCAAATTGAACAAATCTAGAATTATCGACATGGAACTTTTCACCTATTGGAATATTTCCATGAGGAATCAATGATGGAAATGTAGCCGCTTCGTCATGCACAATGAATTTCTTAGTAGGATTCTCATGAAGAAGCATCACATGCTGGCATCATAGGCTAGCCTTTAATAACATTTTCACTTGCATTTGTGTGATCAATCCCATCAATTATGACTGTAATATTACTATTTTCAGCATCATTCATATTTTTATGCACATCAATATGAACCACATTAGCTACCTTGTCATTAGTATATAAAATCTGTGAATTTTCTATACTGAATTCATCTTAAAAAGAGGAAAAAAAGGATGTGATGAATGAAGGGACTCCCTGAATTCCTCTCCTATTGGTATTTTTTTAGTTTCTTGATTGTGACCATTCAAAATATTAACTCCTCCATTAAGTTATTCTTCATATCACATAGGACATTCATTAGCAATTTGTTGAAGTTCCTGTATTGAAAATTTAATCTCCTTTAGAGCTGCCTCAACATTTACTACCATGCTTTCCTCAAACTTAGTTCCAATTGGTTCATTGATAGCTTGTTGATATTATTCTATTGCAGGCTCACTATTTGTAATTTGATGTATGTCCTTTGTATGATCTATCAACCATACTTGCTCTTCCACCTCTTTTGTTGATTCCACTGATGCTTCAACACTATCGGATTTATGAGTTAGTTTCTTAGGCATATCATGTAACATAAGGATCTCCTCAACATCCAATCCCTAAGTGTATGCTACTAACACATAGTTCCCCAAACTAGCTTTGGATATAAGTACTTTATCTAAAGTGTTTGTATCAACTTAGACTTTCTTGAGTTCTTCTACCACATACTCTCCTATGGCAAAAC
Source organism: Sequoia sempervirens (assembly GCA_007258455.2). Taxonomy (NCBI): domain Eukaryota; kingdom Viridiplantae; phylum Streptophyta; class Pinopsida; order Cupressales; family Cupressaceae; genus Sequoia; species Sequoia sempervirens. Next base: position 176,714,171 of record VDFB02193867.1, read on the forward strand.
AGTTGTCCTCAGAGCTAACAACAAATTTATTCTTGTTGCTTTCAGCACTTCTTCCTTTATCAGCATTGGATTGTCCTCCATTTTTGAAATATTGAGTAGGCATATGATGGAACACTTGAACCTCCTCAATCATAAAATCTTCCTCATCTAGTGGACCATTGTCGTTCTCCTCATCACTTTCAAAAGATTGAACTATGGATGCTCCATTGTATCCATATTTTGTCTCACCACTCTTGTCGTGTTCTTCTAGTCCATTCTCTTCACTCCTTGGAAATGGGGCATGATTCATCACCATGACCAATGTGTCATAAGGATCAGATGATACTATCTCCTTCCCACTCAAACTATGTCTAGCATGTTGGACTTCCTGCTAGAAAATTGACACAAAAGTTTGTAATCCTAACAAAGTTGTTTCAGATAGGTAAACTCCACTAGACTTCTCCTAATTATTCGGTTGATCCAAAGATGTTAGAACTCCTCCATTATCAAGCATCGTATCCCAAATCCTATTCTAACTTGGTGGCTGCCTTCTATCAAATGTTGGTCTAGAATGTTAGCACCTATCAAAAAAAATTCTTTGATCAAAATTCTTCCCCTGACCTTGCATCATATCTCTATTGTCTTTATCATAGTGGGATTGGGTTCCCCTTTGGGCTGCCTAGGGTTGACTATTTTGGTTCCTTAGATAGGTGACCTCGGTAGCCAGCTTCATGACTAGCTCTAGGAGTGCATCCATCCTCTCCTTGTCTACATTTCATGGTGAGGGAACACCACCTACCAAGTTTTGTATATAAACAGAATGGTACCCAGGGTTTAGGAATTGATTAAGTATTTTAGAGCTTTGCAAATAGTTAGATATATTAGTTTGTTGACGAGGAAATTTAGGTTGGATCATATTTGGATGATAATTTGACATGAGTGGAGCTTGATTCAAGGGTTGACCTGGATGTCGAACCAAGGGCAATTGAGGGTTTGGGATCAACATAGGTTTTTGGTTAGCTAATGGAAAGAGTTCGAACAATTGTTGCCTCAAATTTGTACTCACTTTAATAGCCACATCATAAGCTTCAAGTAGCATGGCAAGAGGGTTTTCTCTCCATTTCACAAAGGTAGAGGTTAAACCCTACCTTAAATTTTTCCCTTATCTTTATCTCGCCCCATCAAGAAAATCATTTCCAAGTAGGCCAAAGTGGGAATAATTAATCTTTCTCTCAACAAATTTAATATATTCCCCTTGCTTGCTTATTTATCCTGCATTTAGGAATAAAACCAAAATAAAGACCCATTATAGGACAAGAATCCAAGTTAGCACCATCATAAACCACATATTCATCCCTCAAACAAATCCTACAATGAATTAAAATCCCTAAAATATCATAAACATTACTTCTTTCAAATTTTGGGCCAGAGAGGAATTTCAGGAAAATCTGAGCCAGGTGGATTCCAATGACGAGAAGGACAAATTCACTCATAAGTTCCTCAATCCACATCATCACATAAGAAATGGTGTGAGACATCCTCAAATAATTTAGATCAATCATGAAAAGAAAATTCATTAACACTTAGCTCACACATCCCCTCCAATTCCCTACCTTCAATACGTTTTCGAAGAATTCTGTCAGGGGCAAAAATCCATGAAATTAGAAAGTCTTGGCACATTTTAGAAAAATTAAGGGACAACAAAAATTTAGGAAACTCCAAGTTTAGCATTATTCTGTGAAGACCTCAAAAACCCAAAAGCCTCCCATTTTGACAGGATTTCGCCCAGATCGATCAAATGATTAGGAACTTGGGGACTCAATCTAGGATTCAGTTCATTTCCATTAAAGAATGAAGAGTCTAGATCTCCAATCCATCCAAACATGATTCAATCAATTTGAGCAATGACATAAAATAGTTTCAACACTACTAGGGTCAAAACTGAGAATGGATTGGAATCAGGACTGGAAACAAAAACAACGACGACAAAAAGAAACGAGGGTGGGATCAGAACAAAAACTACAACTGGAACTTTCACAAAGTTCAAAGTTCATGTCTGATTTTGGTTCCACTCCTGAAAAAGAAACAAGAAATGAAACAAAGATGAGAAAAATGAAGGGAATCAAGAATGAAAGGAAAACCAGACCCACCCCAAAATAAACAAACACCACAAAGGAAATGAGTAGAGTCAGAGTCAGAACAAGAACAAGATCTGGAATTTTAGAAAGTTTCAAGTTAGGTTCCCATCCTCATTCCACCTCTGGTTGGGAAAAACAAAATACAAGGAAAATGAAAAACAACCCAATGGAGAAACAGACCCGAGAGCGCAAAAAACACAAGCAAAGAAAACAGAGGAAAAAAAGGTGGACGCGGACGCGGAACAAAATCTAGACTATGAACTTTGGAAAAGTTCAAAGTCCAATCTCCACTCTAGTTCTACTTCTGGTAGAACACTAGGAAAGCAAAGGATTTAGGAGTAAAAAGAACAACTCCTAAGATCCAAACAAAACAAAAAAAAAACAAAGACAAAGAGGGAAAACAAACCGAAGGATGAAAACATACCGACAAACAATGAAGAGAACCAAGAAAGGAAGGCAGAATCAGGGTCAGAACGAAACCCAAACTAGGAACCTTGGGAAAGTTCAAAGTCTATTTTTAGTTCTGGCTCCACTTCTGACATAACAAAAGAAAGACCCAAACAAACAACTAGAGGTAAACAAAAAAAGGGGGGGAACCATTCTATTTAGAATAAGTATTCAAGCATCTTCATGGGAAATCAAATTCCATAATCAAAGGACCGAAAGACCACAAAGAAAAAAGCAAGAGAGGGTCCCTACTTTCATTGGGGCTTGTGTGTAAAACTACACAACACATACCCCATGGGACATTGTAAGAATCCTCTAATTCTTTACCCACTATTACACAAACAACAAACTCAAAACAAACCTGAACTTATCTTGTACCCACCTAAGAACAATGTTTGGTAGCAATTGAGTCATAATACCATTTCTTATACATACAACACTAGAAACAATCCACAACAAAATCCCTCCCATTAACTAAACCTATTTTACCAAGTCCCCCTCAGTGGAAAAAAGCATGATCATGTTGAACAACTAAAGAAAACTCCTACAAAAATATCCCTATGGGACCTAATTCAGAATTCACCTAATTATCACACTATGCTTCAAACAACCTTGCAACAATTTCCTATCATTTCTAATGCACAACCAAATGACATAGCAGCCATGATTCAAGGACTAAATGTTGACATTGTTTTCCACCAAAGTGATATTCCTCCTTTGGAAGTGCAAAAACAAAATGAAGCTTTCATAATAATATCTCAATACAAAAGAAAAGGGATAAAGAGAACCCTTATGGATAACATCTCTTCCTTCAATGTGTGTAGTGTGACCCTTTTGGGTACAGGCTTGGCATTGATAAATCAAACATTCAACCTGATTCTTTATCTCTTAAGGGATTTGACAATGTTGAAAAAGAACTACTTGGTGTGATCACTTTACCTATTACAGTTGGAAAGGCCACATTAGAAACAATGATCCATGTTATGCATCATGATCTTTCATATAATATCCTTTTAGGAAGACCATGGAATCATGCAATGAATGGGGTGCCTTCTTCTCTTCATCATAAAATGAACTACATCTACAATAAAAAAGTGTACACACTCGAAGCAGACCCTAACCCAAACAGTTGCTTAAACATTGAGAAAAATAAGAACCCTTTAAAAATATTAACACCAACTAGACAAGTGGAACTCAGGCAACAGAAAGACAAAGAAAAACATATCAAGGAAGTCACAAAGCTATTAGAAAACGATTGGGGTTCCTTAGATTTTACACCAACATTCATGGGAGAATACAAGATCATAACCAAAGACTCTAAAAAGGGAAAATAAAAAGCAGTAATGTCAACACAAAATTCAAAAGACCCTTCACAAGCATCCACCTCAACCACTTTAGAAAAAAATACAATAGATTACATAGCAAAATTTGATGAACTCAACCATGAACAACCACCAAATCCAAAAGAAATGAAAAATATTTATGGAAAAGGTTATTAACTTATGAAACAACTTGGCTATAGTGGAAAAGGATGTGGTGCTAAAGAACAAGGTATCTGTAACCCTATAAAGCCTAACATGCAGGAAATGAATTGTGGTCTTGGTTATTGTCCTTTGATAGAAATAAACAAACCTTCACTTGATACCAACACTATTGCAAAAGATCCTTCTAAGCTGACTTTAACAATAGTGCATCCTAAACTGATAGACATTAGTGATCTTGATTGTTATCCTTTGCAAGAAGTGAAACAAACAAATAAATATTCACTTAATGTCAATTTCATCACAAAAAACATTGATGATTTTAATTCATTAGATTTTAAACCCTCTTGTAAAGGAGAGAAAAAAATATCACAATCTAAATAGTCTTGTGTAGGTATGACATCTTATACTAAGCAAGAGATATCTTTGTCACAAAATAATAAAACATCCTATACTTTTGATCAAGAAGGTATCTTGTCCGGACTCCTCCAAGATCATTTGATATCCCTCCCTCCATGAACATGAAATAAATTTTATTACAAACATTCATTTTGCGCAAGTATTTGTGGACAATGGAAATGATATGCACAACTTCCTTGTTTGCACCAAAACGGCAATGAAGGAAGACGGATCCGATTTCACAATGCTCACATTCAAGAACAAAACCTTGAGATTTCAATGCAAAGGAGATTGAAATATGTCAAAGTGGATTGTCCTAAAGGATAAAATATAATAAAAGGGTTTGCCACTAATGCAAAACTTGGAAAATGCAAGATGTTTGAAAACATAGTGTGATATGCAAACTAACACTAAATGACCTAAGAATGCAAGTAAAATGTAACAAAAATTTATGAAACAGGAAATGTGCACCTGGAAACTTGTTGGAGATGGAATGGAGCTCTAGAATCTTGAAATTTCTACTTTTTAGGCCAATTGGGACTCATATGCCAAGTTGAGTGACTTAGTCCTGCTTCAAGTGAATAATGTCAGAACAAGTTTTGGACAAATGGGTACTCAAATCTATAAAAATCTTTGTCAAACCCCTACAATGGGACTCATTCACCACTAATGGTCAATTAGTCCACTTTTGAACTTCTAAAAATTCAAAAGTGGGATCTATAGCTCTCAGTTTACACTTCTACTCCTAGATCAGATCTGGGTCTAAAACTGTCAAATTCAACCTATAGGTATTATCGAAGCTTCTCTTAGGGATTTTACAAATTTGAATGACTTTAACTACTTGATGGAAACTTTTCCAATCTTTCTCTTTAACAAATCTACAACTTAAACCTACAAATCACATAAAAAGAGAGGGAAAAATTGTTGTAGGTTTAGTAAATAGGTGTTTGGCTTGGTCAAACCCCTTGTTGGTAATTAAACCCTAGAAATGAAATGAAATATTGAAAGAGAATGATGAATGAACAAAATAAATGCTACAACTCACCAAACCCTTGAAGTATAATGTTGCAAACATGTGATTGATGGCTCCAAAGTTCTTGACTACTCTTGTAAAAAAAATGCTTGAATGCTAGATCACTAGATTGATTGTTAGATTGATTGGGTAATTGGGGGTGAAATGAGTGAAAAAACCTCATATTTATACACAATTATGCAATAATTCCCAAAAATACAACATCATAGGCCAACCTTAGATCTTATAAAATGAAAACCCACAAGAAATTTGACTTAATTTTGAATTTTGTGCCAAGTGGGACTCATTCACCACTCTAGGCGAATGGGTCCCACCTTAGTCATTTGAAGTG
>VDFB02193867.1:176720078-176739314 GCA_007258455.2 Sequoia sempervirens
GGGCTCTCCTAATCACTAAGGCTTCTTCCCTTTCAGCATCATCTGAATGTTTAGATTAGGCCTCCTCATCTGCATGCGTAACCCTTCCATGACCCTCTATCCTTTTGTTTGCCCTTCCTTGGTGTTGTGGACATTCATAGGCTCGATGCCCTTCTTCACCACACTGGAAACGTATTCCTTTGAAACCACCTCTTCCAGATCCTTGTCCATATCTCCCTCGTCCTCTACCTCTTTGATCACCACTGTTTTGATCACGAGGGCAGTAGAAGTTGTCATTCCTTTGGCTTCGGTTGGTACCCACATCCTCACTTTTCTTTTCATCATCATTTCAGCTTCCTGAAGGTCTTCCACTGCCCCTTCCACTTTGACCTCCTCATCCTTTTTGCTTTCCATCAAATCTTTTGTTCAGCTTCTCTTCCACCTTCAAAGCAAATTGATACATGTCCTCAATGGTGGTCATTCTTACTAGGCTTAACTCCTCCTGAATGCTCAGTCGTAACCCATTAAGATATTGGGCTACCTTCTCCTTATTGGCCTCTGTGTGACCCGTTCTGATGATTATCCTGTGAAAATCTTCTGTATATTCTTTCACAGATCTGCTTCCTTGCTTCAACCCTTGCAATTTCTTCAACAGATCTAACTCGTAGTCCACTGATATGAAATGCTTCTTTAGCTTCTCTACCATGCGATCCCATCTGGTGATCTTGACTTTTCCTCTCTGATTTCTTTCCAACTGGACCTCTTTCCACCAAATACTGGCATGGCCCTTTAGCTTCATTTTTGCAAACTTAACCTGATCTAGGTCCTCTATTTCCTTATACTCAAAATATTCTTCTAACTCGTTGATCGAGTCGATCAACTCTTCTGGGTTCAGACTTCTGAAATAACTAGGGACTTCTGCTCTAGGTCTTTTCCCGATCTTCGAAATGGCCCTTATTAGCCACATTTGGTCTTGATCAATTACTTCTTCTTCCTCTTCTACATCTAAACCTTCTTCCTCTCCTTCATCCTCACTTTCCTCCCTCGGGTTTAACCCTCTTCTCAACTGCTCTTGTAACGCATCAACCTGTCTCTGGAGGGCTGCATGTGCATCTCTTCCACTAGCATTTCTACCACCTCGACCACCTCTGACACCACCACGCCTACCAGGCACCACTCTTGGAGGCATCTTTCTTGACCTAGACCCACAACCATGGTTCTGGTGCAAACTGCCTCATGATCGGCGATCTGTCCACATGCTTAAGAAAACCTACTCTAATACCACTTGATGAGGGTGCAAACTCGAGGCACAGAAAATAACCCACAAACTAGAGAATAATTTTATTATTCAGAAAATGGAACTTCTTACATGCAGAGGATCTCAAATCCCCAAGTTCTACAACACATGCAAGCTACACAAAGCTACAAAATAACCCTTTTGCAATATGTGAGCTTGTCCCCAATAAGTTACCCAAAAATTAGAAAACCCGCCCATAAATAGAGCTCCTCATTTGTTTGGAGCCAAAACAACATTCAATTTCAGTTTAGGCAGTTTGGCGCCAAAAATTTACAACATGAAGTTCAAATTTCAAAAGAGCATTTGCAATGGTATCTTCTAGAAAGTGCGCCAACTTCGCGGGGTCATAACTTTTGATCCAGGACTCCGATTCGTGAACCGTTCAAACCGTTGGAAAGGTCTCAAAGTCAAGAACATGCTCGAAATTGCTACGTTGATTTTGGAAAGTTTCGGGGCCGTTCCGGAAGCTCTAAGTGCCTCAAATCCCACTCAGAAGGTTTTCAGGTGCAAATCTGGGAAACTAAAACTGCCATATCTTTCAACCCATGAACCGAAATGAAAAATTGTAAATTAGGAATTTCATTATGATGAAAAGGGTATCCAAAAATATAAAAACATCTAAAAATAGAGAAACTTGAAATTTAACTATTTTTGGGTGATGCAAGATTACCCTTACACCATTGGATGCTCCTGCATCAAATACATTAATAAGACCCTAGAAAAGTGTGAAAGTGTGTTACAACACTTAAGTAAGGTACCACTTGAGTTATTTTTAGTTCACAAAGGCCCAAGACCTAATGCAAACGTATTATCCACATTAAAACATTAAATCAAGGTACAATTAAGTTTAAATCACAAGGAGGACCCAAACAAGACACAAAAAGTAGAAGGGTTACCTTTTTGGTGTCCACATTTAGCCCCCACTTTAGTGAGAGGATGAACCTACTTCAAACTCACACTAAAGTAGACCAACATGCATCAAGAGGGGTTCCCATGAACTAGTGCTAGCAAGATGGGACAATAACAATCAAGAGGGGTGATCAAGCCTTGAGGATCAATATCTCATGACAAACCAACATAAGCACAAGGGAACATGCATGAAAATGATCTCAAGAAAAATGACAAGGCACAAGCATACAATGCCAAAGATGAAAGAAAGAATCAGATCAAGATTCAACTATTTTTCCAACATAATGTAGATCAAATCTAGGTCATTTGTTTAGAAAACACATACTCACTCTGAGGTGATGGAACTCATGGTTGTCTATAGGGTGAGAAGGCCTAAAAGGTGAGAAACATACACTCATCACTAGTATTCACTCACACACATGTAGGTGGCTATGGGAAATTCATTGCTCAAAATGGGTTTCCCACTCAACCATACCAAATTTATACCTCTTGAGAACTTTAATAAGGCACCACAAAAGAAAAATTGTCTTTTTGAGCTTCATGAGACAAGCAAAACTTTGTATTCTTGGAGGTCATGAACAAATGTGATGGCTCCATAGGCATGCAAGCTTTGTTATTCAAGGTGGCCATATAAAAATGTAAAATTCAACATCTAAAGGATGTGTAAAGGTTTTCTTCTTACCTCAGTCATTTTATTTTTGGATTTGCATAAACATCTTCGGTGTTAGGTACACCCACGCTCAAATGAAACATCGAAATAGGTCGCAATGCGCCACGTGGTGGTTGGGCATGAACTTTTCCCTTTTATTTTTCTTTTGAAGGAATGTCAGGACACATGTTTTCTCATCAGACGTTTCCCTGGGAGCTATATTTGTAAGTTCAGGAGTTTCTTCCTTGCTAACATGTCATCCTCTTGTCATGGGCTATCTATACCACCTATGAAGATATCTAGTTGGGGATTTTGTTTGAGCTGGATGGATTTTATTTTCTCAGTTTTTGGGATAGAAGTTTTGAGATGACAACTCATAGTAATGAGATCAATCAATTATTTCTATTTCCAGGTAGTTTCTCCTAGGATCTAATCGTATTTGGGTCATATCTTTGCTAAAATATCTAGAGCACATTAATACAGTAGCTAAGGAGTTAATGTAGGGATCTTTTGCGGCATAACCAAGAGTCTCGGATCAGATCATGTGTTATCAACTGTCAACACTTGGCAGTCATTAATTCTAGTTTGAGGTGGTGTTTTCTTTCTTCAGTGGCTATAAAAGGAAGGTGATGTTACCAAGGAAAGAGATGATTTTTTCTTCAGAAAAGGATTTTTCTTGGAGGAAACTATTTTCTTCGAAAAGAGGAATTGTTTTCCTTTTTAATTTTCTTAAAGTTTATGAACTATATTTCAAAAGCAAGTTATAGAACTACTTTATTCTAGAAAATTATATCTATTAAGGTTTAAAATATTGTCAAATTGGCATCCGACTTCTGTTTCAAAGTTGATTTTTAATTAAAGCACAAACTATTAAGGGGAATTTTTTAGAATATGCATGTATGACCTTTTTCAAGTATTTTTTCTTCATATTATTATTTTGAATGAAACACTATGTCTTGCAAGCTATATTTTGATAATTTAAATAGCGGATTTCTATGTTTTATGCTCGTACTATGAAGTAACTTTTTTGGGAAAACTTGGACTATGTCATTGAACTTTTCCATTATCTTTGAAGTTGTTATTTTCCTATGCTATGTTGTATTAGGAGACAGAGTTCCCATAATTTTTGAAATATTATTCTTTTACTCTAAGGAATTTTTATGTTTGATTGGACCTCAATGAACACTTCTTGTGAAAATATTTGAAAGTCTACATTGTGCTTGAAGTTAGCCTTTGTTGTTTGTTCTCTTTCCAACAATGAGGGGTTGTGGTGCTCTGTGTCCTTTATATCAATTATAAGAATAATTTGAGTTTTAAATGTTGTAAAATCTTTGGTTTATTTCCTTTCATGTTTTATATTTACATTTTTTTTTCTCCTTTATCTTAAAAGCCCAAAAGAAGAGCCAGCTTTCTATAAAAAACTAGGAGGTATTCAATGAGATGCAATTTGTCCCCCCTCACTGAATTTCCCATAAGATTGTCAGAGAGTCACAAGATTTGATGATCAATAGGATGTTCAAAGGATTCTTGCTTAGCTCATATGAGGTCTTTAACTTAGGTAACATTGTGCATAATGTCTCCAAGAGAGGACCGATCAAAGAATAGAAAATTTTCTACATAGCGGATGCAATGTGTGACATCAAGCCACCAAGAGGAATGTAATATGCTAAGATAGATCATGCTCATGAAGGGAATTACACCCAATGTCATCCAAAAAGTGACAAACACATCATATTAAGTAAGAATGTTGCACTAAGAACCAAGAAAAATGAAAAAGAATAATGCCAATGTATTCCCCCACTTTGAATAAATTGCTAAACACCATGATGTGAGTAATTACTTTAAAGTAGAAAATGGAAAATGCAAAAAAGAAAGAAATACATGAGAGCCAACTTAAAAATCCCTATTCCAAGTCATATGTTTTTTAGTAAATTTGTGTCATGCAAGAGAAAAAGAAAAGGGAGGGGTTCCCTCAAAATGAAAACACCAAACACATAAGGGATCTATGGATTTGGGGTCAGTATGTTTGCTACTGCAGTGTTTTGTAAAAATCTTAGAACTGTCATCATCCCCCAAATACATAGAATAGGAAGAATGACACAAAGAGAAAAAAAAAAGAAAAACCTTTTGGTTCAACATGGAAGAGACATAGGGTGTCTTGACACCTTACGTCATCCCCAAAAGGAAAACACAAGACAAATGAAAAAGAAAAAGGTGAATGAAAAAGTAAAATATTCTGGGTCAACATAAAGGAGACATAAATGTCTCAATGCCTTGCATCATCCCTAAAAGGAAAAACACAAGAAAAGGAAAAGGAAAAGAAAAGGAAAGCCTTTTGGGTCAATATGAAGGAGACCTAAATGTCTCAATGCCTTGTGTAATCCCCAAAAGGAAAACATAAGAAAAAGAGAAAGATAACAAGGAGAAAGTGATGCACGACATATAGAAGAATGAATGTACAAATTGAGGAATGTCACAAAGAGAGAGAAAATGAAATAGAACATCACGAGGGATCACATTACACACATGAAATCACACAAAATAAAATGAAAAGGAAAAGGAAAATGCAAAATACTAGGAGGAAAATGCGAGTCAATCTACGAGTAATTCATCTTCCTCCCAATCTTATTCTGTATAAGCAGAAGGTAGATGATGAAATAAAGGGGCAACAACAAATGCATTACTATGGAAAGGCTAACAATTGCTTTCCCCCATTGAGTGTGAGACAAGAATGAGTTGAGATAGGTGATGGGAAAGGTAATGTAATAGTGAGAAGAGAATTTTCTACAACTATTACATGAAAAAGAGTAGGAGAGTATGTCATGGGATCACTGGATAGCAATTATTGCCATCGAAGTGATACTTGCTCAATATTTCTTTTAATGTACCACACTCATCACTACTATATCCAAGAACTTGATGATATGCACGATGTGGAACTTTGGCATCTTTAGGATATATCACTAACCTATTCATAGTTGGTAATATTCATAGTTCTTTGTTTAAAAGTATTTGTAATTTCCTTTCACTTTTAGGTGGTGGACGGAGTGGAAACTTCAATTTTTGTAACTTGTAAGGCCTCTTGTGTTTACTAGATTCACCCTTTTCTCTAATTAAAGGAGGAGGACCAAAATTGATCCTATGAATCCTTGGCATTATTATCAATCAAGGGTTTATCTTGAGGAAGAAGGATATTCAGGTCAGGGGGAGAATCAAAGATCACCGTACCATCATCACAAAGCCTTAGATATTCTCTAGGAGGCTTGGTGTTATGAGGGGGATATTGATAGCCTATCCCCTTTGTGTTTTAAATTTTTTGTATTTGTTCTAGAAGTTGATGAATTTCATGTTCACTTGTTGTGTCACATCCTTGTTTACTCAAGATTGTGAAACCTTTTCCATATGTCTATTCAAGGTTGATTGGGGTGGTTGTTATTGTATTATCATAAAATGGTTGAGTGTGTGCTTGTCTAGAGGAACTAGGTTCACCTATGGTAGGGAACTTAGGTTCAACTTCTGTCTCAATTTCAAGATGTAAGTAACCAAACATCTCAAGAGGTGGTATGGTAGGAAGATTTAGTTTGTTAATGGATGGATAAAAGGATGCATTAGCTTCAAGTTTTTCAAGAAAACCGTTTAGGAACTTATTCATGTTGTCATCATCTTCTCCAATGATGTCTCATAAGGAGGAAATTCATGAGGAGTTGAAGGAGCATGAGTGAGTTCAATGTCATTAGGATTAGTTCCGAAGGAACAACTGGAAATATCTACTAAGGATTTTAATGACATCCAAAGCTTATTAAGACACATATCCATGATGCAATTTTTAGAATCTAAACTATGAAACAATGCAATTTTGATATTAAGTAATGCACAAGATGGATGAAATTAAACTAGATGCAAAGAATTGAATGAAATAGAAAATATGCAAACTAAAACAAAGAGATAACAACAACAAATAGGAACTTGGAAAAGAAAGATTAAATGCTAGAAGATGTGCAAAATGTGCAAAGGGACTGATTCACCCAAGGTAGTGTCCTAGGATTGATTTTTTAAAAAAAATTCAAAATTTTCAAAATGAATTTTATGCTTTTTAAGTTTTTTGATGCAAGTTTGAGATGCAAATGCAGAGTTTTACTAATTGTTAATGAAATTAAGTGCAATAATGCAAGCTAAATGGATTTTTCACTAATAAAAAATTTGAAACCCTAGAATGCAAATTAACTAATTTTCAAAATGCAATGCAATGTTAATGCAAGCTAAATCTAGGATGTAAATGCACTCCAAAACATAATTATCATGTTCAAAAGTCAAGTTCACCAAAATGTGGACAATGGAAATGGCATGCACAACTTCCTTGTTCACACCAAAAGAGCAATGAAGGAAGAGGGATTCGATTTCACAATCCTCACATTCAAGAACAAACCCTTGAGATTTCAATGCAAATAAGATTGAAATCTATCAAAGGGAATTGTCCTAAAGGCTAAAATCTAATATAAAAAAATTCCACTAATGCAAAACTTGGAAAATGCAAGATGTTTTGAAACACAATGTGATATGAAAACTAACACTAAATGACCTAAGAATGTAATTAAAATGTAATAGAAAGTTATGAAACTAGAAATGTGCACTTGGAAACTTTTTGGAGATGGAATGGAACTCTAGAATCTAGAAATTGTTACTTTTCGGCCAATTGGGACTCATACGCCAAGCTAGGCAACTTAGTCCTGCGTCGAGTGAATAATGTTGGAATAGGTTTTGGACAAATGGGTACTCAGATCTAAAAAAACTTTTTCAGACTCCTATAGTGGGACTCATTCACCACTAATGGCTAATCAATCCAATTTTGGATTTCTAAAAATTCAAAAGTGGAATTTGTAGCTCTCGGTTTGCACTTCTGCTCCTAGTTCAGATCCAGGTCTAAAACTGTCAAATTCAACTTGTAGGTGTTCTCCAAGCTTCTCTTAGGTATTTGACAACTTTGAATGACTTTAACAACTTGATGGAAACTTTTATAATCTTTCTCTTTGAAAAATCTACAACTTAAACCTGCAAATCACATGCAAAGAGAGGGAAAAATTGTTGTGGGGTTAGTGAATAGGGGTTTTCCTTGGTCAAACCCCTTGTTGATAATTAAACCCTAAAAATGAAATAAAATATGGAAAGAGAATGATGAATGAACAAAATAAATGCTACAACCCACCAAACCCTTGAAGTAGAATGCCACAAACATGTGAGTGATGGCTCCAGAGTGATTTAATGCTCTTGTAAACAAATTGCTTGAATGTTAGATCACTTGATTGCTTGTTAGACTGGGGTTGAAATGAGTGAAAGAACCTCATATGAAAACCTGCCAGCAATTTGAATTAGTTTTGAATTTTGTGCCAAAGGGGACTCATTCACCCTAAATGGTGAATGGGTCCCACCTTAGCCATTTGAAGTGGGTTTCAAGATTTAAGTGTTTTAAATGATGTTTGGGCGGGTGCATCAAGTTGGGTTACACTTTTGTGGCCATCTTCAAAAAAAGATTGAAAATTACATAATGTGAGCATGTTATAAAATGCTCACGTTATGACATTTTAAAAGCAAAAAAAAAGTGAAATCTATTCATTTTCTCTTCTCTATTTTTCTATTCAGCCCATGGCCAAAAACCCTCATTTTTGTGCTCGTGTTCTAGGAGGAGGCATTCTACAAAACTCATCAAAAATAGTTGCTTTTCATTTGCAAAGATGGCACCATGATGATGAAGAGGTGCAAGAGGTAAGTATTGTTTGCTATTTGTTTTGAATTTCTTAGTTTCAAGTTGATTTTATTTGTTTTAGGTTAGATTTGATTTTTTTTTTAAATTTGTAGGAGATGCAAATAATCCTGCAAATCCTAAAAATACTCAACAAGAAGAATAGGCAAATCCTCCTCAGCAAAATCCTCAACAAAATCAACCTCCCCCACCAATCACTCAGCACCCTCCTGGAACTCAACAAAATTTGAGGAGTGAAATTGAAAACAAAAAAAACAAATTAAGGATCTTATTAGTAGGTTGAGTGATCCAAATGCTTCAACCATATAAAGAATGACACTAGTAAATTCATTGAAAGATATGTTGAAAAATGTAGATTCAATAACCCAACAAATAATGGGATGGCAAGATAGGAAGCAGGCAGCTAGGGCATATTATGCAGATAAACTATCATATAAACAAGTAAAATATTTAAAAATTACCAAAGGTGATTTGTGCTCTTTATTCACTGACCCTAGAACAAATCAAAATCTTAGCCTCAATGCGAAGAGGTTTCCTATTGATTGGTGCCACCACTAAGAGATTAGGAACCATTTTTATGATAGGTGGTACTTAGTCTTTGATTACCCACTGTGCAAAAATTTTTGAAGTCCCCCAATATTTTCTTAGGAAACTATAAAGTGATTTTGTATTGAACCAAATCCCAAATTATTTTGATATGAGGGAGTTCCAAGGGAGAGGTGGGGGGTCAGCTAAGGATAGGCCCGGTGAACAATCGGATCTTACATGGGAAGGGAGATGACCTCTCGCTAGGCTGCCTCGTGAGCACATTGTTATGCCTGTCATGGCGAAGGAGAGTGCCGAAGTAGAGACATTGCAGGCAATCAACACTTTGACCTGGAGTGTCATCTGTCATACTAGCCCTATTGTACATCGCCATCTAGGGGAGTCTTTGGGTGGTGGCCTTCGGACCCATGTGTGTCAATCTTGCGGGGCGACTTGTTCATATGACCCCACCGGCACTTAGGAGGCTGCTACATAGGATTTGTATGCTACTACATAGGATCTGTATGCTACTACACAGGATTCGTATGCTACTACAAGGATGGAGAGGATAGCTAAAATTTTTCATCGTGCATATGGCATTAATAGTCGGGTAAAAGTCAGCATGTTCATTGAATTTAATTTATTAAATTTTAATTCTAAAATGCATGACTAACTAATTTAGTTTTATTATTTTAATAAAATTGCAGGGTCACAGTGTTGAGATTGGATACACCAGTCCTCCACGTACTTATTTTTGTTGTACACCTATCAGTGGGGTATGTAACTACTAAACAATTATAAATTTATTACATGTTAATAGCATTTTTTTATGAATGGTATTTTAATACATGTGATTTTAGATGTTGAATAGGCTAATATTGGCTGTTTCAAGCAAATACCTCATGTGCCAATGGATTTAGTCAAATGTACACAGAAGTAATAGAATAAAGAGAACTTAACTAATGAATTCTACTTAATAGATTTATGTACTTTATATTCACATTGTTGGTTATGTTGCATTACACATCAGTCAAACTCAAAGCATTACTTCAAATTTCATAACTAATAACAAGATGTTGATAGATGACAAAATTTCAACTATACAATATAGTTGTTTAGAAAGTCAACAAAGCAGTGTGATGCAAATACTTCACATGGAGGCATGTGCTTGCAAAGGTGCACCAACACGAAAAACTATGGATGCTTGAAAAAAATATATGAAACCATAATAGTAAGCAATAGCATAGACAAGGTAGTTAGTGATGCAGAGCATCATATCAAAACACTCAATCATCAAGGTACATCTAATGCAGAGCATCCAACAAACATCATCAACATCATTTCTTCAAGGGATTTCAATCCCAAATAGAATTAGGAGAAGATAAAATATAATTTCATCATAAATCTATTTTTCATTCAACCAAAATCCACTCAAATTCTCTTAAGCATTCCATAGGCCATCATTCATCATTCCACTAATCATTATTCCAATTGACTCATTCAAAGCAAAAACCATATTAAATAAAACTTTGACTTAATCAATTAGATTCATATCATTCTCAACCACCATAAACATCATAAACCTAATTATTGACACTTGAACAATTCATCCTTTCATTTATTCACCAAGGCAACAAATCAACTAAACCATACCTCACTATTATCAGTCCATTATCAAGCATTGTACTCAACATATTTTTGACTACAGTAGTCTATTTACAGGTTACAAACTCATGCTACAACAGAATCTTGATTATCATCTTGTGGTTAATCACCAATTTTTTCAAAAGGCTTCATAATACTCACCCATCCAACCATCAAATTCACCAAACCTATTGTATACACCTTAACCAAATTTAGTAACATCAATCATATTATTAGTTTGATAGTAACCAAGCACTCAATATCATCATTTCTATTGTTTAAACAAACATCTTTGTTTTGATCACACAATATCATATTCCTCTAGTAGGTCTGTCAACCATTGAATTAGGTAATTACATTCCTATCTCAAAGCTTATTAAAAAACTCAATGAACATTTAGAAATTATTTCCAGCACATCATAACATATCAAAGTTCTTAGACGTTTAACATAAATAAAATCATCAGATTTCAGACTATCCTTTGAAGAAAGGCTAGTAGATTAGGCTTGTTTTACAAAGGAGACCCCTTCAAAATCATTCCAAATCACTCAAAACCTCAAAACAGTCTTCAATCATGGCTTATAACTCAATTTCTTTCCATTTATAGGGATTGAAAACCATGAAAATGTTTTGATCCAATAAACCTTCACTTATAGGGTGTAAAATCAAAAATCAAGGAAGGTTTTGTGAAAAATACTCTTGCAAACCTCTATTTCCTTGGCCACCACCTAGAACGTGATTTTTTATTTCTTCCAAGACCTTCTACATCATTTCCAAGCCTCAGCATGCTTTATTTATTCATGACCCATGACTGCAGCATCACTTTGTGTAGGAAAATCCTCTATTTTCCAGTGTAGCAACAACTCCACCATGGTATTCTTGCTTTTCCCTACACATACAATCATCAAAACATGAAAAAAAATCCTAACATTAACCTAATCCACCAATTTACTTGACCTACATTGGTGGAGTAGTGAAGAAAAACCCTATTGGACTCTCAAACTTTCTTCTAAAAGGACTCTATCAGGCACTAAAAACTGCCTAGATTATTTTTTTGTTTCCTAAAAATAAAAAAGTCCAACTCTTGAAATTGGAAACTAACTCCTATTTACATTTATTCACACTATGATTTAACTTTGGGTGTTCCTAAATTACCAACACAAGAAAACAAAACAATCTAGAGTAATGTTGCAAACTCAGAGACAGGAAATTTTTATTTCAAAATCTAATTACAAGAACACAAACTTCTACTTTTCTCGCCTTTACATACCTTTTAAAGATATTTCCTTTTCCATAACTATCTTTCCATTAGTTGAAACTACCCATTTTAACCCTTAATATGCCTGATTTCCTTGTTTTTGTCAATTTAACAACTTTTAACAATATTACATTATTGCATTGTTTGCATTTTCCCACTTTGACCACCTAGAACTTACCCATAACCTTAAATACATTCAAATAATACCTCATATGACCTTGAACATGCTTTACATCATTTTTCCATGACCTTTTGTGATTAACTGAATACAAATTTGAACACTCATCCCTTTTGCAAAATTGAAAAGTATTTGATGACCTAGGTGCTCTTGCATCAACATCTGACGCAATTGAATCAAGAGAAGATCAAATGAATAAGCAACTAAAATTTCTCTCTTTTCATCAAAAATCACATTGTTTCATTTTCAAACCAAAAGGAAACAACAATCCAACTCATTTCAATACTTCTTCTTATCATCCTCAAGCTTCAAACATCTTATTTATCAGCAAAAAATACTGATCCGTGCACAAGAAACCTAACTAAAGTCACTAAACAATCCACTCTTTCATCATTCACCAAGGCACCCTTCCACTCAATTTTATTTACCTAGGAAAAATAATCAAAAACCAATCTTTCATGTTACAACCTCTATCCATAAGATCCTAACACACCTTTGTCATCATCAATTTATTTGAATTCAAAGCAAAAACCTGATAAAGAGCTCTGAATCTTTCAATTCCTTAAACAACTCACCAAATTTTCACTTTTACCATATAGTTCCTCAAGACCAAGCTACTACAATTAACCATTTACACCTCAATCATTTCATCTGACTTCCAAGACATTACTCACATCATCTTTATTGACTAAGCTTATTCTATGCACAAATCAAGCCCTGCAAAGGAGGGTTTATTGCATAAGGTACTTACACACCTTAAATACTCCTCCCACCACCACAAACATCATGTAAATAGCATGCATAAGCTTTATAAATAATAAAGAGTGGCAGGGAAGGAAAACTCACAATCACAAATTATGGAAAAGTCACTCCACTGAATGCTTCTCTCAAATACTCTCATGAGTCCTAAAATCCACTATTCTTTAAGAGATCAACCCCACGCACGTAGTGTTCACAACTTATACCACTCACAAAGCTTTAAAACATTTGGATCATGTCTCATTAAGTCAAAACAAGGTTTAACAACCCTCTAGCATTTAGGTTTCAACAAACACCCATCACTATGGTTACTTAGACCTCACTCTCTCTTAAGGCTTGCAGCCCTTGCCTGGTAGGATAGTCAGAATAAAAAACACAAGAAAGATTGTTAAGAAACAAAACCTATGGATTCAGACCCCTAAGATGGACCCCTACAAGGTTCCAAAACCCTTCCTCTTGACTGCCAAAACATCACTCACAATGGCCCTTTCTACCGCTGCTCCAAAAGGCCTAATTCACAGACCTACACCTAGGTCTTGACTATCTAGGATTTCCCCTTCACCCCAAAGAAAAAATTCAGTCTCCTACAGGTTCTCCACACCTATTTCCACCATCCTAATTTCCTCTTAAATAGTTTCTTCAAAATCAAGAAAAAACTCATTTTTTTTGCTTGACAATTATGCTTGCCACATAGAGATGTCATGCCAAATTTCATGCACAACTTCCAACAATGAGCCTTTTGTTCTCCAAAACATTGAGGAAATGATAGTACAACCTTATATCTTCCATCCCACTGAGATTTAGCAATTTTACAATGTGGGAATGGAAGAAATATACATTTTTCACCCAAAACCCTAATTTTAAGGGTTTTCAGACAACCCGATAGAGAAATTGGAATATCTCCCTTGATACTCAATGAAATCTCACCACTTCAATGCCAAAGGAAAGATTATTCAATTAACTATCCAACCATTATGGGCTTGGATCATGAAAGTTAACATACAGTCTATACCAAGTACGAGATCAGCAAATTCTTCACAAAAACATAGGAAAAACAACAAACTTCTTATTGAAACTTGTTCTAAACATCAACATCAACCTTGCCTCGACCGAGATAGGAATATTTGAATTATTATAAACTCCCTCAAACTTCTTGAAACTATCTTTTGAAAATAGAGATGTTGGAAAACAACTAATCTCATGCTTTGACTTCTAATTGCCTAGTTAAGGCAATGTGAGCAACTTCTACCAACTCGACCACAAAGAGCCTTCCAAAATGTGTCAAAGGCATTTAAAAACTTGATAAAAAGTAAGGTAACTCCCCTCAGGTGTCTAGATACAGCAAGGCATCATTTTTCCTTATTTTTCCAAGATGCACTAGACTTACAAAGGAGGATGGAGACCTTATTGTACAAAGAAGTTGGTCACCAAGACTAAAAACTCAACCAAAAACCTAGAAGACCTACTACAGAGCATTGAAATGGTCCATAAGACCTTATTCCATCCATAAACCAAGAAAAAAAAATGACAAATTATTATAGGTCCCTTAGACCCATGGGTGCTTCTGCACCATACTTCCAAGCAAGAAAAAAATCTCAAGTCCTCTTTGAGATCAGGTCTTCTACAGTAGTTCCATGTTGTTTAATATCATTTTCTAACATCCATGTTGCATCCTCTTTAGGAAAACCTTACCATTTGACCAAGTATTCCTTGTAAACCTTCCTTCTAGTCTTCTTTGTCTCCTTGGTGTCTAGGATGCATTCAAGAGTCATAGGTTGGTTGGGGTGTAGTTCCTTCACCCAATCTTCATCCCCCATTGTTGTTGTACCTACTCCATCACCTGAATTCATAGAAGCTTTAAAAGGATACAAGTTAGAAATGTTGAAGATAGGAGAGATTGCCACCCCAGGAGGTAGCTCTATTTCATAAGCATGTTGGCCAAACTTGTGGACCACCTTGCAAGGTCCTATCTTCTTCATCATGAGTTTGGTATACTTTCATTTTGGAAGTCTATCCTTCTTCAAGTGTGCCATCACCAAGTCTCCAACCTTGAATTGGACATTCCCGTTCTTTAAATATTCCTTTTCCTTATACTTCTCAACATTCTTTTGAAGGGTTTCCTTCACTTGTTGATGAATATCCCTGATTGTAACAGGAAAGTCCTCACCTTGAGCACTTCTCTCAGCAACTCCTTGTATATCTCTTAGTTCATAGACCCTTCTAGGGTGCATGCCATAGACTAATTAAAAAGGGATTCTACCAATGCTCCTATTCATGGAGTCATTATATGCAAATTCAGCCTGAGGTAGAATCAAATCCCAAGCTTGTCCATGCTCCTTAGTAAGGCATCTTAAGAGGTTTCCCAATGATCTATTCACCACTTCAATTTTTCCATCCATTTGTGGATGGTATGCTGAAGTAAAGGACAAATTTTTTCCTTGAGTTTCTTCCACAAGGTCCTCTAAAAGTGACCAATGAATTTAGAATTCCTATCAAAAAAAAATGCTTAAAGGCAATCCATGTATCCTAATAACCTCCTTAAAGAAGAGACCTGCTATATGAGATGCATCACTGGTGCATTTGCATGGAAGTAAATGTGCCATCTTACTAAATCTATTAACTACCACAAAGATACTATCAAAACCTCTTTGGATTCTAGGCAGCCCCAAGACAAAGTCCATACTTACACACTCCCAAGGCCTATTTGGAATGGGTAGTGGCTGATAGAGTCTTGCATTTGATGAAGTTCCCTTTGCCCTTTGACATATTGTGTAGCCTTCCACATACCTTCTCACATCCACCTACAACTTTGGCCAATAGTAAAATCTCCTAACTTGTTCCAAGGTCTTGTCAAGGCCAAAGTGACCTCCAAGACTCCCACTATATTTATCCTTTATGATATTCTCCCTCATTGAGCATTTACGCACACACAATTGGCTTCCTTTGAAAAGAAAACCATTATGCAATAAAAAGTTAGAGAATTCACCATGAGAAGAATTCAAATGTTGCTCACAAACATTGTATACCTCCTTCAAATTTGAATCTTCATGATACATATCCTTCAATGCTTCAACCCCCATACTTTGGAGTTGGATATCTTGCACTACAAGTTCCCTTCTACTGAGAGAATCTTCCACCTTATTTTCTTGGCCCTTCTTATGCTTTATTGTGAAAGTATAGTCTTGCAAAGACTCTACCCACTTCATGTACCTATGACTGAGTTTTTCCTGTGCATTCAAAAAACTCAGGCATGATTATTAGTATAAACAACAAATTCTTTAGGTAACAAGTAGTGCCTCCACTTTTTGAGGGCTTGGACCATAGAATACAATTCCAAATCATAGGAAGAATACTTCATCTTTGCTTCATTCAACCTCTCACTATAAAATACAACCGGTCTGCCTTCTTGGCTCAAAATAGCCCCTATAGCTTGATTGCTAGCATCACACTCAATGGTAAAAACTTTATCAAAATTAGGGAGCACAAGTATAGGCTATTGTGCTACTCTCATTTTCAGATATTCAAACCCTTTATTAGCCTCAATGGTCCAAGAACACTTACCTTTGTTACCTCCTTTGATGGTGTCCAAGATTGGTGCACAAATTTTGCTAAAGTTCTTAATGAACTTTCTATAAAAACTTGCAATTCCATGGAATATTCTCACATATCCCATGGATTTTTGTGTTTTCCAAGTAAGAATAGCATCCATCTTTGAAGGATCCATCTTCAAACTTCCCTTGGAGATGACAAAACCAAGGTAGACTAGTTCTTCCTTCATGAATTCACACTTTTCCATGTTGATCAACAGCTTCTCCTCTTGTAACCTCCTTAGTAGTATGTCAAGGTGCTTCAAATGTTCTTCTTTAGACCTACTAAACACAAGGATGTCATCTAAATAAACTACAACAAACTTTCCAATGAAAGGTCTCAATACCTCATTCATAAGGTGCATAAATGTACTAGGGGAAATTGATAACCCAAAGGGCATCACCAACCACTCATAGAGCCCTTCATTAATCTTAAAACTTGTCTTCCATTCATCCCCCTCTCTGATCCTTATCTGATGGTACCCACTCTTTAGATCAATCTTGGAAAATTAAGATGCTCCTAATAGACAATCCATGAGGTCCTCCATTCTTGGCATTGGGAACCTATATCCGATTGTGATCCAATTAATGGCTCTTAAATCAATGCAAAGCCTCCAATTCCCATCCTTCCTTGGTGCTAGAAAATTAGGAACAACACATGGGCTCAAAATTTTCCTCACTAGTGATGCAGGAGCATCTAGTGGTGTAAGGGCAATCTTGCATCACCCAAAAATAATTAAATTTCAAGTTTCTTAATTTTTAGATGTTTTTACATTTTTGGATACCCTTTTTGTCATAATGAAATTCCCAATTTACTATTTTTATTCTCTATTCCTGGGTGCAAAGATATTGTAGTTTTAGTCTCCTAGATTTGTAATTGAAAATCTTCCGAGTTAGATTTGAGGCACTTAGAGTTCCTAGATCAGCCCTAAAAATTGCTAAAATTGGTGTAGTAGATTTCATATGCATTATTAACTTCAAGACCTTTCCAATGGTTCAAACGGTTCACGAATCGGAGTCCTGGATCAAAAGTTATGGCCCCGGAAAGTTGGCGCACTTTCTAGAAGATACAATTGCAAATGTTCTTTTGAAATTTGAACTCCAAGTTGTAATTTTTCGGCACCAAACCGCCTAAACTCAAATTTAAATGTTGTTTTGGCTCCAAACTAAAGAGGAGCTCTATTTATGGGTGGGTTTCTAATTTTTGGGTAACTTTTTGGGGACAAGCTCGCATATTGTGAAAGGGTTATTCTCAGAGCTATCTCTAACTTGCATGTGTTGTAGAACTTGGGGATTTGAGATCCTCTGCATGTAAGAAGCTCCATTTTTGAATAATAAATCTATTCTCTTATTCGTGGGTTATTTTCTAAGTCTTAGGCTGCGCCCTCATCAAATGGTATCAGAGTAGGTTTTCTTGAGCGTGTGGACAGATCGCCGACCGTGAGGCAGTTCGCACCAGGACCATGGTTGCGGGTCGAGGTCAAGAAAGATGCCTCCAAGAGTGATGCCTAGTAGGCATGGTGGTGCTAGAGGTGGTCGAGGTGGCAGAAATACTAGTGGAAGAGATGCATTGGCAGCCCTCCAGAGACATATTGACGCATTACAAGAGCAATTGAGAAGAGGGTTAAACCCGAGGGAGGAAAGTGAGGATGAAGGAGAGGAAGAAGGTTAAAATGTAGAAGAGGAAGAAGAAGCAATTGATCAAGATCAAATGTGGCTAATAAGGGCCATTTCGAAGATCAGGAAAAGACCTAGAGCAGAAGTCCCCAGTTATTCCAGAAGTCTAAACGCGGAAGAGTTGATTGACTAGATCAACAAGCTAGAAGAATATTTTGAGTATGAGGAAATAGAGGACCTAGATCGAGTTAAGTTTTTGAAAATGAAGCTGAAGGGCCATGCTAGTATTTTGTGGAAAGAGGTCTAATTGGAAAGAAATCGAAGAGGAAAAGGAAATATCACCAGATGGGATTGCATGATAGAGAAATTGAAGAAGCAGTTCATACTAGTGGATTATGAGTTAGATCTGTTGAAGAAATTGCAAGGGTTGAAGCAAGGAAGCATATTTATGAAAGAATATACTGAAGATTTTCACAAGATAATCATCAGAAGGGGCCACACAAAGGCAAATAAGGAGAAGGTAGCTCGATATCTTAATGGGTTATGACCGAGCATTCAGGAGGAGTTAAGCCTAGTCAGAATGACCAGCATTGAGGATGTGTATCAATTTGCTCTGAAGGTGGAAGAGAAGCTAAACAAAAGATTTGATGGCAAGAAAAAAGGACGAGGAGGTCAAAGTGGAAGGGGAAATGGAAGACCTTCACGAATCTGAAATGATGATGAAAAGAAAAGTGAAGATGTGGGTACCAGTCGAAGCCAAAGAAATGACAACTACTACCACCCTCGTGATCAAAACAATGGTGATCAAAGAGGTAGAGGATGGGGGAGATATGGATAAGGATCTGGAAGAGGTGGTTTCAGAGGAACATGTTTCCGCTTATGAAGGGCACTGGCCCATAACGTCCAACACCAAGGAAGGGTAGACAAAAGGCCAAGGTCATATGGTAGGGTTGCACATGCAGATGAGGAGGCCTAATCTGAACATTCAGATGATGCTGAAAGGGGAGAAGCCCTAGTGATTAGGAGAGCCCCGGTGATTGAGTGAAAAGGAACCGTAACAAAGGAAGAATCTATTT
>VDFB02193867.1:176740285-176769559 GCA_007258455.2 Sequoia sempervirens
AGAAAGGTGAAGGCTGATACGGAATGGCCTACAAGAACCTCTTGAGGGTGAGATCTTTCCATGGTTTGGCTAGTTTTTATAGAAAGTTCATTAGAAACTTCAGTAGTATTTGTGGACCCCTGACTGAAATAATGAGAGGGGATAGAAAAGAATTCAAGTGGAGCACTAGAGTGGCAAAACGTTTTGAACTATTGAAGCAGAAGATGATAGAGCAACCTATTCTAGCCATCCCAGATTTCAACAAGGTGTTTCAGGTGGATTGTGATGCCAGTGGTTGTGCCATTGGAGTAGTGTTGACCCAAGAAGGTAAGCCCATTGCCTATTTCAGTGAAAAGTTAAATGATGCCAAGAGAAAGTATTTTGTATATGATCAGGAATTTTATGCGATAGTTCAAGCATTAAAATGGAGACATTATTTATTGCTGAAGGAATTGTTCTATATACTGATCAACATGCCTTGCACTACATAAATAGTTAGGGAAAATTAAATCAAAGGCATATGAAATGGGTAGAGTTTTTGCAGAGTTATACCTTTGTTTTGAAACATAGGAGTGGGAAGTAAAATAGGCTTGCAGATGTCTTAGTAGGAGGCATACATTGATGACAAAGATGCAGATTGAAGTGGTTGGGTTCAATGAACTCAAGACACTGTATGCAGAAGATCATGATTTTGCAGAGGCTTGGAAAGCTTGCAAGGAACCTATTACAGTGGACAGGACAAGGTGGCTAGATTTCATAATCTAGGATGACATGTTATTTAAGGGAAGTCAATTGTGTAGCCCGAGGAGTTCCATGAGGGAGAACCTGATAAAGGAGAAGCATAGTGGAGGAATGACAGGACATTTTGGTCATGATAAGACCATTGCCATTATCAGTGAGCATTATTATTGGCCTCAATTATCACAAGATGTGAAGAAGTTTGTACAAAGCTGCAAGGTATGTCAGATGGCTAAAGGAGTGAGCTATAATATAGGCTTATATCAACCCTTACCTATACCAGAGAGGCCATGGGAGGATATAACTATGGAATTTGTTCTTGGTTTGCCAAGGACACAATGAGGGAATGATTCAGTCTTTGTGGTGGTTGATAGGTTTTCGAAGATGGCACATTTCATTCCATGTCAAAAGACCCATGATGCAGTCGACATTGCTAACTTGTTCTTCAAAGAGGTGTTGAGGCTACATGGTCTGCCAAAGAGTATTGTTTCAGATCATGACACCAAATTTGTGGGGTACTTTTGGAGGACCTTGTGGAAGAAGCTGAAGACAGAGTTGAAGTTCAGTTCTGCACACCATCCACAAATAGATGGGAAGACAGAGGTTATTAACAGGAGTCTAGGTAACCTACTGAGATGTTTGGTAGGAGATAAACCCAAGGTATGGGACTTGATCTTGCCCCAGGTAGAATTTTCAAATTCTATCAACAGAAGCACTAGTAGATCACCATTCCAGATTGTGTATGGAGGTAGCCCCATAACAACTCTAGAATTGAGGAAGATGGACCAAGAGAAGAAAATAAGTGCTGAAGTTGAAGATTTTGCAGAACACATCAAGGATATACATGAGAAGGTAAGAGAACATATTAACGAGATGAATATGCAGTATAAGGCAAAGGCAGATCAAAAGAGGAGGTATAATGAGTTTTAGATTGGTGATGAAGTGATGGTCCACTTGAGGAAAGAAAGGTTTCCAATGGGAACATATAACAAATTGAAGATGAAGAAGTTCAGTCCCTATAAAATTTTGAAGAGGCATGATTCAGGGAATGCATATGAGGTAGAGTTGCCAGATGGATTCAACATTTCCCCTATATTCAACATTTTAGATTTGATAGAGTATCATGAAGGTGGCGTAGAGGAAGTTCCAACGATGGAACAGTATGGGATTCTAGCACCTACTTCAGAAAAGGAGGAGATTGAAGAAATCTTGGATAGTCGTGTGGGAAGGAGTACCAGAAACAAGCAGTATGATGAATATCTGGTGAAATGGAGAGGACGGCCTATGGAAGATTCATCTTGGCTATCTAAGGCAGCGGTTGATCAGTTGGGTTTTCCTCAACCATCTGAGATGTGACGGGGTCACTTCTTAAATTACCTTGGGTGTCTGATGCAGGAGCATCTAGTGCTATAAGGGCAATCTTGCATCACCCAAAAATAGTTAAATTTCAAGTTTCTCAGTTTTTATATTTTTTTACATTTTTGGATACCCTTTTCATCATAATGAAATTCTCAATTTATGGTTTTTATTTTCTATTCCTAGGTGGAAAGATATTGCAGTTTTAGTTTCCCATATTTGCACCTAAAAATCTTCCAAGTTAGATTTGAGGCACTTAGATTTCCCATATCAGCCCTAAAACTTGCCAAAATTGGTGTATCAGATTTTGAGCACATTATTGACTTCGAGACCTTTCCAACAGTTCAAACGGTTCACGAATCGGAATCCTGGATCAAAAGTTATGGCCCGGAGAAGTTGGTGCACTTTCTAGAAGATACAATTGCAAATGTTCTTTTGAAATTTGAACTCCAAGTTGTAATTTTTCAGTGCCAAACTGCCTAAACTCAAATTTGAATGTTTTTTTGGCTCCAAACTAAAAAGGAGCTCTATTTATGGGCGGGTTTCTAATTTTTGGGTAACTTTTTGGGGGACAAGCTCGCATATTGCGAAAGGGTTATTTTGTAGCTGTCTGTAACTTGCATGTGTTGTAGAACTTGGGGATTTGAGATCCTCTACATGTAAGAAGCTCATTTTTTGAATAATAAATTTATTATCTTGTTCATGGGTTATTTTCTAAGTCTCAGGTTGTGCCCTCATCAACTAGCCCTTTATCCATCAACTCTTGTGCTTGTCTTGCAATCTCCTCTTTTTGAACAAGTGTCATCTTGTATGCAGCCTTATTGGGAAATGTAGCCCTTGGAATCAAATCAATATGGTGTTTTATATCCCTAATGGGAGGTAGGGAACTAGGTAATTCATTCACCGTTATGTCCTTGTACCTTTCCAACAACTCTTGGACTTCCTTTGGTGCATCTTCCTTCTTCTTTGTGGGTAGATCTACTTCACTTTTTGGCTTCATAATCAAGAAGAATCCTCTTCCTCCTCCTTCCTTCAAGGTCTTCATGAACTCCTTCTCATCCACCATCAAAACACTAGGCCCTTCATGCTTTTCTTTGTCTTCTTCTAGGAGAGGTGAAAGGTTGTAAGTCTTCCCATCCTTCACAATGGAGTATGTGTTCTTCTCCCCATCATGCTTGGTATTCCTATCAAACTGCCAAGGCCTACCAAAAATAAGTATTTTAATACTTGTACTCAACATTTTGTTCATTATATCTTATACATTATAAGTCATGACGTGGATCGCTATTGTAAAAATTTTGTGATTGAATAATTTGTTGTTTTATTTTCATATGTTGGTTGTGGAAACACCTCCAAATGTTACAAGGGAAATAGATATTGGTGTTTCATCTGTTATACAATCCTCCATGGATTTGATAGAGGAGGTATGAGGAAAATTACTAAATTTCAATTTACATTCATTGTTATAGATGTTAGTTCTAGTGAAAAATCAAACCATTATTTATTCGCAGTTTAATTCCTATTTGGATGGTTTATACAAGGCTTGAGCATGCCTGAGCATCGACATGCAAATATTTCCATCGTGGAGAGTGATCATGAGATGGTCGTAAGTGATTATTTTGTTAAATATATCATTTCTTATAATTTAATTTCTATATATATTAATGTCTTTACTTCTTATTGTAACAATTAAAACTTCACTAGGAGCTAAACTGTAGGAGTAGCAAGAGCACTCCTCAAGCATAGTAGAAATGAGTGATGCACTTATTTTCATTAGATCACCAAAAAAAGGGAAATAATTTATTTCCAAAGCATGGAGAGAAATGAATTTTGATTCCAGAGCCCTTTGTTGTATGCCTAGACATGGCAATTTTGTACATATCTTGTATTGGATATATTTGACATTGTATGCCTATATGGAATTCTCGTAAGCCTATATAGCTACTTTGTAACTATATTTTATACTTATATCAACATATATTGATGTATGTGAACATGGCTATTCGGTTAGTACAAATCTTTATTATCGATGGTGTCCATATTTGCTCTTTTTGACAATGTCAAAAGCATGGTTGCATATAGATTAGGAAAAAGAATTTTCCTTTTAGATAAGCAATGCATGGAAGTTTCAAAAAGTATCCTTGATATTACAATAAGATATGTGTTTATACCATAGAAGCAAAAATCTTTTGGGGAAAAAATCAGAAAACCAAAAGTATAAGATTTTTTGAAAAAATCAGGAACAGGTCTACAAAAAATTGGAAAAAAATCAGATTTTAAAAAAAAAGGTAAAAAAAAGTAGAACAAGAGATTAAAAAAAATTATAAAAAATTTTAAAAAATTTACATAGCATAGAGATATAGAGAGAAAATAAAATAAAGAGTTTAACTAATAAATTGTAAAAAATAGATTTTTGTAGTTTATATTCATATCGTTGATTACATTGCATTGTACATATTTCAAACTCAAAGCATTGCTTCACATTGCATAATTGATAACTAGATGTTGATAGATGAAAAAATTTCAATTATAATATAGTTTTTACAAATTCAACCTAAGCAGTTATGCAATTACTTCACATTGCATAACTAATAACTAGGAGCAACTCCCAATTGCATTTGCTTGTCATGGCATTCTATGACACCACATTTCTTTGAGGCATTTTTTTAAACAATTCACTACCTTGTCTATACTACCACATTTTTTATACATGTCTACCAAAACATTTTTTCAAATAGTTCACTGCCTTGTTGCTATGGCTGAAAGCCTAAAACAAGTGCTTTCGAACAAGCTATGGATACTTGGAAAAAATCTATCAAAAGCATAATAGTAAGCAATATCATAGATTGCAGAACTGAGCCTCAAAGAAGCCGAGGGAATGCCATGACAATCAAATGCTTTTGATTGTCATGGCATTCCATCACCATGGGACCTCATTTCGAGGCATTTTTTCAAAGAGTTCACTACCTTGTCTATGCTAACACATTTTTCATACATGTCTATCAAAGGAATTTTATCAAATAGTACATTGCCTTGCTACTATGGCTAAAATCCTAAAAACAAGTGCTTTCAAAACAAGCTATGGATTGTCATGGCATTCCATCACCACAAGACCACATTTCTTTGAGGCATTTTACAAACAATTCACTACCTTGTCTATGCTACCACATTTTCATACATGTTTACCAAAGCATTTTATCAAATAGTTCACCTCCTTGCTACTATGGCTAAAAGCCTAAAATAGGTGGGTATGTGCATGATCATCATGGAAAAAATAGGCCTTTAAGTGGCAAAAAATTCAGAAAAATCAGAGTTAGCAACTTGACATAAAATTTGAATAAGTTATCTATATTATTTCAAACATATGTAAGAATAGAATCTATATAAAATTGAATGTAGTTTCTAAACTACTAGGTTTGTTTTAAAAAAAAAAATCTATATGGTGAAAATTTGAAATTTCAATGAAGTAATACTTAAATTTTAGGGAAAAAATAAGTAGGTGTCTTTCTAATCACCCTAACCACAATAAAATGATAATATTTTTTTATAAAATTGTAGATATAAGTAGAGGACTCATGTCCCAATGTGATGCATATTTTTTTGTAATTTTTTTCCAAGTAAATAATTAATTATAAATTTTTTATTACAATTTTAAAAAAATATAAAAACTTGTATGTCTGACCACCTTAACTTGGTCAAAACTTCATGAAATTCTATTTTTCTTTTTTTAATCCTATAGTATATAAAGCATAGAAGGTGACACATGTTTTGGATTCAAAAAATGTGATACCATTCGAAAGCTATAAATGTTTTTCAATCATCCTATCAATCAGAAATTTAGTCATAATTCGAATAGAAAATGAATAATAATTACTTATTAAATTCAAAGTAAATCATAATTTATATTGGTTGAAATATGATAATCTCCTTTAAAACCCTTTTCATTTCATCAATTTTGGGTAAAAAATTTGTCGTCGACCACATACCCAGGTGCTTCCAAACAAGCTATGGATGGTTGGAAAAAATCTATCAAAGCATAATAATAAGCAATACCATAGACAAGGCAGTGAATTTTTTGAATAAAAGCCTCAAAGAAATGTGGTCTCAATGATTGTGGAATGCCATGACAATCCATAGCAATTTTCTTGTCATGGCATTCATCATGCCATTCCATCACCATGAGACCACATTTATTTGAGGCATTTTTTTAAATAGTTCACTACATTGTCTATGCTACCACATTTTTCATACATGTTTACCAAAGCATTTTATCAAATAGTTCACCTCCTTGTTGCTATGGCTAAAATCCTAAAATAGGTGCTTCCAAAAAAGCTATGGATGATTGGAAAAAATCTATCAAAGCATAATAATAAGCAATAGCATAGACAAGGCAGCGAATTGTTTGAAAAAAATACTCAAAGAAATGTGGTCTCAATGGTGGTGGAATGCCATAACAATCCATAGAAATTTTCTTATCATGGCATTCGTCATGACATTCCATCACCATGAAACCACATTTCTTTGAGGCATTTTAAATTCAAACAGTTCACCGCCTTGTCTATGCTACCACATTTTTCATACATATCTACCAAAGCATGTTATCAAACAATTCACTGCCTTGCTGCTATGGCTAAAATCCTAAAAAGAGTACTTTTGAATGAGCTATGGATGCTTGGAAAAAATATATCAAATCATATTAGTAAGAAACAAGCTATGGTCTCATGGTTTTTTTTCATGCGAAAATCAATGTGATTTTATTCACATTTTTTTGCAGGTTATAAACACTTTTTTTTGCCAATTTTGTTGTTTTAAATGACATTCAAGTTTATGGTGGTTTTGTTGTTTATATGATGATATGTGATATTCTAATCCTAATTCATGCTTCTAGATTGCATATATATATATATATATTACATGTTTTTTGTACCAATGAACCCAAAACGAACTGAACCCCCCTCCAAAAAAATTTGGCCAAACCGCCGAACTGAACCCCCAAACCTGAACCTCAAAAATTATTCCAACACTCTTCATTTTTCCTACACAAACTTAATTGACCACCAAATATGTTTCCCCTTGACTTTACCCATGTTTACTCCCTCAAACCTCTCTTTTTCATTCAAAACCCCTATTTTCCCAACTAGGGCATGTCATGCCATAACATACTTTTCGACCTCCCTTGTCCTTGCAAATCTTTTGAACACATCAAACTCCACAATCTCACACTATTTCCAACCTATTATAACTTATTTTCAAGCAATTTCTTCTTTTCACCTCTTCTAGCCTTACTTTTAAGGGGCCTCAATTTTGAATTTTCCATAGGGGAAGCATTAGTAATCTCTTCCAATACCCTTACTAATGCTATTTTCTTATTCCTACTCCCTATCCTACTTACATCAGACCCATATCACTGAGACACGGTCTGAACAATGGGTGGAATGGCCTATTTCAACATACTACACTCAAACCCTTAAGGGATCGATCCGGTTGAACGTAGCGCAGAGCAATTCCAAGTGTTTGGGTGAAAAATAAGACCATTCCTAGTATGAAAATTTCTATTCAAATGTGTTGGAACATTTAGTTCGGTCACACGAATTGCAAAACAAAATTTGCACCACTTTGCAACTTTCCACTGCTTCCATTTGACACTTTTTCCATCAATTGAAATCTGGACACCACAGGAAAACCACTTTGAGATAACAAAAACTGAGTGAGGTTATTGTATAGGATCCCAACATGATCCTATGGGATTAGATGAGAAGTTTCTAGGTGTCATGGTGTCTGAGTAACCTCATGCTAAAGTTTTCAACCATTTTTCCCTTTAGACCCTTAAGGGATCGATCTGGTTGAACATAGCTTGAAGTGATTCCACATTTCTGGGTATGAAAGAGTACCATTAATAGTGTAAAAATACCTATTTGGATGTGTTGGAATAGTTCATTTGGTCATACAAGTTGTAAAATAAAAGTTTCACCACTTTGCAACTTTTCACTACTTCCATTTAACAGTTTTTTCATCAACTGAAAATTGGACACCACGGGAAAACCACTTTGAGATAATAAAAATTGAGAGAGGTTATTATAGAGGGGCACAACACAATCCCATCAGATGAAACGTGAAGTTTCTAAGCATCACAGTGTCTGAGTAACCTCATGTTGAAGTTTGTAGTCATTTTGCCTTTTGGACCCTTAAGGGATCGATCTGATTGAATGTAGTTTAGAGCGATTGCACTTGTTTGGGTGTGAAAGATGACCATGCCTATTCCAATGCATTGGAACAGTCCGTTTGGTCACACAAGTTGTAGAAAAAAAGATGCACCACTTTGCATCTTTTCACTACTTTCATTTGACACTTTTTTCATCAACTAAAAACTCGACACCATGGGAAACCACTCTGAGATAACAAAAACTGAGAGAGGTTATTGTAGAGGGGCCCAACATGATACCATTAGACTAGATGAGAAGTTTCTAAGCATCATGGTGTCCAAGTAACTTTATGCTGAAGTTTGCAGCCATTTTTCCCTTTGGACCCTTAAGCGATCAATCCAGTTGAATGTAGCTTGGAGAAATTATACGTGTTTGGGTGTGAAAGAGGACCATTCCTAGCGTAAAAATTACTATTTGGACACATTGGAACATTCTGTTTGGTCACACGAGTTCTAGAATGAAAGTTGCACCACTTTGCAACTTTCCACTGCTTCCATTTGACACTTTTTTCATCAACTAAAAACTGGACACCACAAGAAAACCACTTTGAGATAAAAAAAACTAAGAGAGGTTATTATAGAGGGGCCCAACTTTATCCCATTGGATTAGATGTGAAGTTTTAAGAATCATGGTGTCCGAGTAACCTCATGTTGAAATTTGCAGCCATTTTTCCCTTTGGACCCTTAAAGGATCGATCCGGTTGAATATATTTCAGAGTGATTCCACATGTTTGGGTGTGAAAGAGGACCATGCCTAGCGTAAACATGCCTATTTGGATGTGTTGGAACAGTCTGTTTGGTCACACAAGTTGCAGAACGAAAGTTGCACTAGTTTGCAGCTTTTTACTGCTTCCATTTGACACTTTTTTCATCAACTAAAAACTAGACACCATAGCAAAACCACTCTGAGATAATGAAAATAGAGAGAGGTTGTTGTAGAAAGGCCCAACATGATCCCATCGGACTAGATGAGAAGTTTCTAAGCATTGTGGTGTCTGAGTAACCTCATGCTGAAGTTTTTAGCCATTTTTCCCTTTGGACCCTTAAGGGTTCAATCCAGTTGAACGTAGCTTAGAGTGATTTCGCATGTTTGGGTGAGAAATAGGACCATGCCTAGTTTAAACATGCCTATTCGAATGCATTGGAATAGTCTATTTGGTCACATGAGTTTCAGAATGAAAGTTGTACCACTTTGCAACTTTCCACTACTTCCATTTGACACTTTTTTCATCAACTAAAAATTGGACACCACGGGAAAACCACTCCAAGATAATGAAAACCAAGAGAGGTTATTGTAGAGGGGCCCAACATAATCTCATCAGATTAGACGAGAAGGTTCTAAGCATCAAGGTTTCCAAGTAACCTCATGCTAAGGTTTGCAGCCATATTTCCCTTTAGACCCTTAAGGGATCGATCCGGTTGAACAAAGGGTCTATAACCTAAACTTATCCAAACCTTACCAACTCTTGAGGAAGAAATTCTAAGGTGTCAAAACTTCAAAATCCACATTTAGATCTTAGCTATACTATTGTAAAATGGGTAAACCACAAAACCCTCTATTGTAGCCTAAACCCTAGGGGTTTATTGAAAATGATACTTCCAAAGCTAACCACAACCTAAAAATTACTCAAAAAATAATGTTTTCGTACACAAAAACACAATTTAACTCTTCAAAACCACCATTTTTCTTAAAGAAAACACACTTTCACACATGGGTTTCACACCCATCTCACTTTTAGACCTCCCCAACACTAACACATAATTTCCACACCTTAATAGTGTTAGTGTAGACCCATTCCTCAAGTTATAGAGGCTACAAAAAGAGGAATGGGTCAAAACGCCATTTTTATTGACTCAAAACCTTCAAATGTACATGTTTGGGCTGGTTTTAGTAAATTGATGATATTCTACTCCTTATTTTCCTTAATGAACAAAACCTACTGAATGGTGCTCCTGCACCAATCATACATTGACCTTTTTATCGCTCCTAAAGTTTGGACCACATCCATTACCTCCACATAAAACTCAGCATCTTTGGTCTTCTTGGTTCCCATGCCTTGATATAGTTATGCAAATGAAAATGAAACAAAGTAATTATCTCCTTCTCCATTTGCTAGAAGAATGCATGCTTAATGTTTTGATACATGATACCATCTTTCTCATCTACTCTCATGGTTGAATACTGAAATCTAGTATGGTGGGCTTCCAGAGTTCTAGTCATCTTTCTTCCTCTTCCACCAAATGCTAGCCTGATCCACATGTCTGCCAGCCTAATTGAATTTTTTTTTGAAAGCTAAAGTTTCTCCTGAGTCACTAGTGTTGCTCTATTTGACTTTTTAGACTCTTTCATTGCTATAGATCATCTATACGATTTAATCATTTGTACCACATGTGGTTGATATGCTTTGAATCCTTGCATCTAAAGGAAATTTCCTCAACATAAATACTCTCTCAAGGTTAACAATCATACATTGACCTTCTTGCCCATCTTAAAGTTTGGACCACATCCATTACCTCCACTTAAAACTTGACATCCTTGATCTTCTTGGTTCCCACACCTTCATATGGTTATGCAAATGAAAATGAAGCAAAGTAATCACCTCCTTCTCCGCTAGCTGGAAGAATGCATGCTTAATGTCTTGATACATGATATCAACTCTCTCTTTTGCTCTCATGCCTGAATATCAAAATCCAATATGGTGGGCCTTTAGAGTTCCAGTCATCTTTCTTCCTCTTCCACCAAATGCTGGCCTGATCCACACATCTACCAACCTAATTGGCTTTGTTTTTTGAAAGTTGAAGTTTCTCCTAAGTCACCAATGTAGCTCTCTCTGCCTTTTCAAACTCCTTCATTGCTACAAATTGTCTTTGGTGTTTAATCATCTGTACCACATGGTTGATGTCCTTTGAATCATTAGTAATAGTCTTCAAAATTGGTTGCTAGTACAAGCTCATTTTTCTTTCATAATACTCTATAACCATGGAGTTCAGCCATTCCTTGATGCCATAAAGTGAAGATTGAGGAATGGCATCAATGTGGAGTACATCCCACTTGAAGTCTTTGAAAGAAATAGCCATATCAAATTCCTTTTTCCCAAGTCCTACTCTCTCAAGGTTAACAATCTCAATCTCACTAATAGTGATTACTACTAAGAAACATAATTCCACAAACTCTACCAAACAGTTTACCATAAGAATAATAAAAGCATAGGCTTTGAAAGGAACTCCATGAAAACCAATCTCTAAATGGTACATATCAAAGTCTAATTCAAAATATTTTAGATGAGACTGCTCCCATAGCTCTCTTACTCACTTGAAAAAACCTTGAAACTCTGTATTGATTTTATTTTTCCTATCCCTCTCTTGTTGTTCTTCCTCAATTTCATCAAGATCATACATTGACCTTCTTGACCTTCTTGTTGTTCTTCCTAAAGGTAGTTATGGGAATTGAAGGGAGATGATTCTCATTTGAAATTTATTAAAAACACCATTCACACCTGAATGGGGGTTCAATCAATAGTTTTTTTGAAGATTGGTGCTCTTCACAACACCTAAAACTATGGAATTTCAACACTTTTTCGAGTTTTCAGTTTCTTTTCTTTGTGTATGGCCTAGTATAGGCCTCTTATGAAATTAAATTCATGAAACATTGTGGTAGCAGGTCTTAACCTAGATTTCAATCTATTTTGATACACCTTTGGTTGTTTTAGTGAAAGGAAAATCCATTTTTCTTTATTCAACTTATACAGACCAGTAGGGACTAAGTTTACTTTAATTTTTGTGATAGATCCCTTCATCATACTGTGGTGAATTGTGACTCAAAGGAAAGGTTTACAATGTGTTTTTTTCAAGTTTCCTTAACTCTTTTAATAATGTACCTAAGGTGTTTATAGGGCTGGTGATGTTTTAGGTTGAAAATGTGAGATTTTGGCTTGAAATGGAGGAACCAAAGTGATTTTTTTAAGATCTACTAAGTCTAAAGCCTAGGTGAAGGTTTATTATGTGTGTGAAGACCCTAAAAAACTTTTTTGATGCTTTGGTGAGGTTTGGAAGGCCTTGGAGTTGTGAGATGCTAAAAACCCTACGTATTTGTTAGAAAATTGAGGGTTTTAATCAATTATGGCTTAGAGATTGAGTGATTTTCTAAAACTTGGGAAATTGGGAGTTTTGTGACCTATTTGATGACTTTCCAAGAGCTTCTAGGGTTAAAAGAAGTTTAAAGAGCAGTTTGTTTGTAAAATAGGGCTAGTTTTGTACCCTTTTTGCAGGGCAGTTTGAAGGATCTCCAAGAAAATGCAAAGAAACCTTGTATGTTTGGCTTGGGAATGGTGTTGGGGGTTTGAGTAGATGCTATATTGATGATGAGATGGTCCTTGAAAGGAATTCTCTAAATTTTAAGCCAAATTGTTGAGTTTTGAATCCTTTCTGTTGGTAGTTGTTCCAAGATGGCCAAATTAAATAACAAAGGTTGCTAATTTACTAAAATCGGATTTGTTTGAGTCTTCTCCACCTTGACTTTGCATCACTAAAGTTTCTCCTGAGTCACCAATGTAGCTCTATCTACCTTTTTAGACTCTTTCATTGGTATAGATCGTCTCT
Source organism: Sequoia sempervirens (assembly GCA_007258455.2). Classification (NCBI taxonomy): domain Eukaryota; kingdom Viridiplantae; phylum Streptophyta; class Pinopsida; order Cupressales; family Cupressaceae; genus Sequoia; species Sequoia sempervirens. Next base: position 176,753,160 of record VDFB02193867.1, read on the forward strand.
GGGATTTAATCATTTGTACCACATGGTTGATGTGCTTTGAATCCTTGCATCTAAAGGAAATTTCATCAACATAAATACTGCTACTCTCTGAAGGTTAACAATCTCAATCTCACTAATAGTACATTTACAACCATATTCAATGATTTTCTTTCAAAAGGCTACAAATTCAAATATTGACTTAAATAGCCTTCAAGAGGCTTTAAATAGCCTTTACAAATGATTCTACATCTCTCCAATCATGCCTAACTGTTCTTTTTGTGACTAACATGACTTATTACATTATAAATAAATTGTGGATGTGTTATGACCTTATTCAATTGACAAAACTCATAACAAAAAACTAACTTAAAATATTTTTGTGAACCAAATTTTTTCAATAACCTTGGTGCCCCTACACCAAATTTCATTATTTCAATAAATGTCATTACAAGTAAATATCATTACAATTCCTTAGGTACTTTGCTCTCATAGATATTTTAAAATGTCACTCATACATTTGAGATTCTCTTATAATGTCTACATCATAGGTTCTCATTTAGAGGTTAACTTCAAATGAGAAACCTAAGATTCCCTCACAAAGCTTCGTACACTCTTTTATAATGGCTTGAAATCAAAATTGAGATTTATCAAGATCATCAAAATGAGGATGTTGCATTGCTTTTTTGGCTGAGATTCTCTTCGATGGCTCCAAAATCAAAATTTTCTGCAAGGAGAGACCAATCAATTTTTACTAGTTTAGTTACAGATAGGGAAAGTAAAGGAATAAAAAGAAACAGCTCATGTCCAAAATGGAAATGAAATGAAAATAGATGGAAGGAACTTACAAATAGGCATGGTAGTCTCTCAACTTAGTCACTCCTGCTCATACATCTTCACTGCAAGTTCCAAGATACCTATTGCACACAACACCTCTTATGAATCTAGAATATCTTGAAATTTGAGATGCTCTTATAATGTCTACATCACAGGTTCTCACTATAAGGTTAACTTCAAATGAATAACTTGAAATTCCCTCACCAAGCTTCGCACACACTTTTGTAATGGCTGAAAATCATAATTGAGATTTGGCTTCATAATCAAACTAGGGATGTTGCATTGCTTTTATTCCTGAGATTCTCTTGGATGGCTCATAAATCTGCATTTTCTATAAGGGGACACCATTCAATGTTTACCGGGTTACTTACAGATACACAAAAGTAAAATAAGACATGACAGCATTGGCATTAAACAAATTAACATGGATACAAGTATAAATTAATAAGAACCATAGAGCATATACTTACAAATTAATCCAATGAACCATCTGGATCTGCTCTACTCTTTATTGTGTCAAGTATTTCCTCATGGTCAGACTCACGGACCTTCCATAAGGTCAAGTTTAAAGGTATACCCCCATATTTTCTCAAATGAACATTGGATGCCACAACAAGGTTCAAGTAATGAAGAATATTATGATGCGTGTCAAAGTCCTCGAACAGCCAATGTTTAACACTCTTATGTGAGTACCTTCTAAGCCACATTCCAATAACAACAACTGAGCCTATAGGGTACTCAATGTTTTCTCCATCTATAATTGGGGCTTCCAATTTCTTTCTGGCCTCAACACAACGACACAAGTAATATTTTGTTCCCTCTTCATTTTCTTCATCTACAATAACTGCATAAACATGCCCTGCATACATAAAATCACTCAAAATTAGTCAACATTACGAATACAGTACAAAGTTAGATAACAATATGGAATTTGAAAAACTAAGAAAGTAGATATATTACCTGGTTGAACTAGATTTGATACGTGGTCAAAGTCGACTAATGATTCCATCTATGTTAGTTCCAATGTCGTCAGAGGGCGATATGTGTGAAGTGGGGTAAGATAACTAGTCAACCATTTTTCAACCCACTCCCCTGACTCACAATCATTCCAGGATTGCATTGTACATGAAGAACAAAAGCACACCATCTTACATGTATCAATACTTCATGAACCTACATTTGAGCTAAGGAAAGAATGTAGCTCACTCAATCCTATTAGTGTACAACAATCCTCATATGGTGTAATATTATTATCATCCATCATCCAAAAAAATCTATGAATTGAAGATGTACCTTCATTACCTGGACCCATCGAAGCATTACACCACTCGACGATTGAACTTGCATCTGTCAACTTTGCACTGTCTTTATACTTTAACTCTTCTCGTGCTATGCTATTTTCATGCATGCTCATGCACCATCATGCTCCCCCTTTCCATGGGTTGCCTCATAAAAGTTACACATATGTTGTGTTGGAAATATGTGCCTCAAACTATAAAGGCTGAAACCTCCATTAGAGTCAAGTTGGTGTGACATTCTATTTGTCTGGCTGACTAGCAGGTTTTTTTTATTCATTTCTGAACAGGTCATTGTGACCTTGCCATTGTCTTGCCGAAAGGTTACACTGTGGAGTCTATCACTATAGCATGATGTATTCATTATGACCTTATAGCGCTCAGGAGACCTTTGGCCGATAGGCCATTCAATCATGCATCAGGGAGACTCTTGGCGACTGTGGTCTTCGGTGAAGCTAAAGGTTTTCGCTAAGATGTCTCAGTGAAGTGTTAATCTCTCACTGACAGTGTATGTATTGAGGTCCTTAGAGTAACCCATATTGACTAGGTAAGAAGTCACCGCAAAAGCAAATGTTATGCCAATAGTGTTTGTTTTGTTTCATCAGGGAGACTTGGCCGAAGGAAATGTCATCGGTAAGATGTCCTACCAATGTGGATATGTCTTAGCGACAAAAACTCAAGTGAAAGTCTTCGGTATAACTCAAAGATATCGGAGAAACCTCATAGTGATGGCGAATGTCTTATGGCTATTAGGGTAGCTCTTGGAGACAGTTGGTCATCGGTGAAACATATGGATCTTGGTATGATGTCTCAGCGAAAGCCGATTGTCTGGCCGACAGGTGTAAGTTTTCAGTGTAACTCAAGTTGTTCTATGAGACCTCTTGGTGATAGAAAAAGTCTTGTCAACTATCCTTTGGAGCTCGATATGACTTGTTTCTTCGGTATAACTTTAGTGATTCGCTATGACCTTCTGGCGAAAGCGATAGGTCAGGGCAACTACGTGATGACTCGGTGTATCTCTTGGAGCTCGATATAACATCTTGGCAACTTCAGAGGCTCTTGGTGACATTGATATGAAGTATATGTTGCATCGGCGAGACACTGTTAGTGTCTCACCGAGATGCCAATGCATTGCGAATTCTATTGACCGATTGATTGTCCTATGTGGAGTCTTGTGAATGAATAGGAGGAGCCAAAGGGGAACAGTTGGAAGACAATCAGTTGTGATGGTTCTGTGAGGAAGTTCTACAGACAGAATTTGACATGGATATAGTTGGAAGTTGTAGACGCTTGGGGGTTGGATAGTAGTTCGATCAACAGTGAAGTGTGAAGAGTTCAAACCATATCAGTGAAGGATTTAAAATCTGTAAAGGCTATAACTTGGTTGTTTTATATTCAAAGAAGGTTCATGATGAATGTTGATGTATAATGACACCAAAAAGATATGTCTAGAATTGTATGTAATTTCGATTACTGTAATACAAAGTGATTTCTCTTGGTATGGTGGGTTTTTCTCCCATAAGGGTTTTCCCACGTATATCTGGTGTTCATGTGTGATTGTCAAATACTCTGTTTCTATAATCTGTTTCATAGTGCATCTTAACTTGACTATAATTGAAAATTTAAAAGTACTTCTTCATTCTTTCCTGATGTATTGACGTTAGGAGTATTGTTTTCTGCATCTAATTTTCCTTACAAATGGTATTAGAGCCTGGCTAGTTGTGTTATCCTTGGGGGTACATTGGGTTTTTTGTGTCAATACTGTTTAGTGGGAGCCTTGTAGAGATTGTTATTTCCAATTACAGGTTAAGATTGCTATTACATCTGGGAAGATTGAAATAGAGAAATTCAATGGCAGTAACTTTGAATTGTGGAAACTCAAGATGGAGGATCTCTTAGTAGATCGAGACCTTTGGGTTGCTTTGTCTAGAACTAAACCTACAGGCATGAAGCAAGAAGAATGGGACCTTGCAGATAGAAAAGCTAAGGGGCTGATAAGGCTCTATTTGGTAGACTCAATTCTTCTCAATGTGCATGAAGAAAAGACTACTTCTTTGTTGTGGAAGAGACTGGCATCTATTTATCAGGTGAAATCTTTGGTGAACAAGTTGTTCCTAAGAAAGAAGCTTTACTCTTTGAGAATGCAGGAAGGAGGGTCTGTAGCTGATCATTTGAATGCATTTAACATGCTGCTCACACAATTAAAATTTGTTGGTGTAAAGATTGAAGAAGAAGATCATTGTATGCTTCTATTTATGTTCTTTGCCAGACTCTTGGGATCATCTGATGATGGCTATTGGGAGTACAACATACAGTTTCAAGATGGAAGATGTTGTTGGTTCTTTGCTGTCAGAAGAGATGAGAAGAAAATATTTTGAGATGGCTAAGGAAGCTCTTACTGTCAAAGGAAGGTCAAAGGAGAAAGGCAAGAAGAAGGACAAGAAGTCCAAATCAAAATTAGAGGGGAGATCAAAGTCTCCTGGCAAGAAGTCCAAGGTGAAGTGTTGGAATTGTGGGAAACCTGGTCATGTTCGAAAGGATTGTAAATAAGAGAAAAAGAAGAAGAATGGCTCTTCTAATAATGGTTCTTCTCACAGTGATGGTGATGCCTTTATTGCAGCTTTGGCTACTCAGGAATCAGATGATGTCTGGTTGATTGATTATGGAGCATCATTTGATATGACATCTCATAGAGAATGGTTCACAAAGTATGAAGAATACAATGGTGGAAAGGTGTACTTGGCGAGTGATTCAACTTTGGAAATTGTTGGCCGTGCAAGAGTCAGAATACAATTCCCTGATGGCAGAATAAAGGGAATCAATGATGTGATGCACATACCAGGTCTGGCTCAAAACCTTCTTTTTGTTAGTAAGCTTAATGATATCAAAGTACAAGTTTTGTTCTCGGGAAGTGGCTACAAGATGATAAGAGGTTCAATGGTGTTGGCTAGAGGTGCTCAGATTGGTACCCTGTACAAGCTGGAGGCACAAGCTGTTCAATGTAACAGTGTCTCCTCAAAGTCACTGGAAGCTACTTATGGAGGTAAAGATGGAAATATCCCTAATTATGTAAACTCTACAGAAGTAAAACTTCCTGCAGAGAAAACTATGCTTTGGCATCATAGGTTAGGCCACATAGGAGAAAAAGGTTTAAAAACCTTGAAGAACAAAAATCTTGTTGAGGGGCTTGAAGATTGTAATTTCAATTTTGAATTCTATGAACACTATATATATGGAAAGTAGCACCATATTTCATTTTATGACAGTCCTCATAAATCTTCTGGTTTGTTAGATTATATCCATTTAGATGTGTTTGGTCCAGTGAATGTTCCTTCATTGTCTAAATCAAGATACTATGTGTCGTTCATTGATGATTATTCAAGGAGAGAATTTGTTTATTTTTTAAAAGGTAAATCAGAAGTGTTCAATTGATTTAAGGAGTTTAAAAATCTTGTAGAAAATCAAACTGGTAGAAAAATAAAATGCTTAAGGACTGCTAATGGTGGTGAATTTTGTTTTGATGAGTTTGAAAGATACTGTAAAGACCATGGAATCAAAAGACACAAGACTACACCTTATACTCCACAACAAAATGGAGTTGTAGAAAGTTTCAATAGGATAGTGATGGAGAGAGCATGAAGTATGCTTAGTAGTGTTGGTTTAGAGGAGAAGTTATGGGCTGAAGCTACTGCTACATCATGTTACTTAGTTAATCGGTCTCCAAATTCTGCTCTTGTTGATAAGACACCTATGGAAGCATGGTCTAGTAAGAAGCCCTCTCTTAGACATATTAGAATCTTTGGCTGTGAAGCATATGCTTATGTGCCTAATGTAAAAAGATCTAAGCTGGAGAACAAGGCTATCAAATGTATTTTCATTAGCTATAGTGCTAATATTAAAGGATACAAGCTTTGGAATCCTGTTACAGAGAAGGTTGTATACAACAGGAGTGTAATCTTTTGTGAGCTAAAACCTTCCACCTTGGATCTGCAGTCAAAGAAAAAGTTAGAAAATAGTAAGGATGTAGCATCAATTCCTCCTACACTAGAGAAAGAGGAATTGAAGATTCAAAATGTACCTGAAACTAAGGAGAGCTCAAGTAGTTCTAAAAGTTTTGAAGAAGAAGAAGAACCTCAACCTCAGCTAGTGAGGAGGTCAACCCAAGAAAGGAAACAACCAGATAGTTATGGGTTCTCATTAATTGATTCTACTTGTACCTACGCTTTAATTTCTAGCACTGATGAGCCTAGGACCATAAAGGAGGAAATTAAAATGTTTGATTCAGATTCTTGGTTGGAAGCCATGAATGAAGAAATGGCATCATTAGATAAAAATGAAACCTAGAGTCTAGTGCCCTTGCCTAAAGGCAAAAAACCTGTGGGCTGCAAATGGGTATTTAAGAAAAAGATTGGTTTGGATAGCAGTGTAGAAAAATATAAGGCAAGACTGGTTGCAAAGGGATATTCCCAGGTAGAGGGAATTGACTATGGGGAAATATTTTCTCCTATAGCAAAGCTAACGTCCATTAAATTTCTATTGTCACTTGCAGTAGCGTATGACTTAGAGGTTGAACAGATGGATGTAAAGACAACATTTCTTCATGGTGATCTTGAAGAAGAAATCTATATGTCCTAGCCTGAGCACTTTGTTGAGAAAGGTAAAGAAAAACTGGTATGCAAATTAAAGAAGTCTTTGTATGGGTTAAAGCAGTCACCTAGAATGTGGTACCAAAAATTTGATACTTATGTACTATCTTTAGGCTTTGAGAGATCAAAATCAGATCACTGTGTATATTATAAAGCTAAAAGTGATCAAGTACTTGTTATTGCTCTTTATGTTGATGATATGTTTTTTCATAGGAAATAGCAAGCTAATGATTTATGATCTTAAGTCTCAATTTTCTGCTAAGTTCGAAATGAAGGATCCTTGTGCAGCAAGGTATATTCTAGGGATGGAGATAACCAGGGACAAGAAGAATAGAAAGCTTTGGCTCAGTCAGAGTAAGTATATAAGGACTATTCTAGAGAGATTTTGTATGAATGATTGCAAGCAGTTAGTTGTTCCAGTCATACAAGGAATGAAGCTATCTATTGAGGACTGTCCAAAATCTCCTACTGAGATGGAGGGCATGACCAGTGTACCCTATGCAAGTACAATAGGCAATCTCATGTATGCAATGGTCTGTACAAGACCAGACTTTGCCCAAGCAGTGGGAGTACTTAGTCAATTTATGGCTAATCCAAGAAGAATACATTGGGATGCTATGAAGAGAGTGTTTAGGTATTTGAAGGGAACTTTGAATTTTGCATTGTGTTACCATGGGAATTCGGTTGAATCATAGAGGACTCTCAGCATTCATGGATATGTAGATTCTGATTAGACAGGGGACATTGACAGCAGGAGATCCACTAGTGGATATGTTTTCATGTTGAATGGTGGTGCAGTGAGTTGGATGAGCAAGCGGTAGGATGGAGTTACTTTTTCCACTATAGAGGCTAAATACATGGCAGCTACTCATACTTGTAAAGAAGTTGTATGGTTGAAACGTTTGTGTTCTAACATTGGTTTTGATGCAAGGGAAATAACAATCTTATGTGATAGTCAGAGTGTTATTTGTCTGGCAAAGAATCCAACTTTCCATGCTAGGACAAAACATATTGATGTACAGTACCACTTTGTACAAGATATGGTTGAGGATGGAAAGGTCAGCTTGGAAAAAGTTGATACTCTGGAGAATGTTGCAGATGCATTGACAAAGCCAGTGAGCACAGACAAGTTCAGGTGGTGTGCTAATTCAATGGGCCTTAGTGCCCATGATTTTTAATAAATATTATTTATTCTCTGGAGGTGCTTGTATGATCTTCATCAAGTGGGAGATTGTTGGAAATATGTGCCTCAAACTATACAGGCTGAAACCTCCATTAGATTCAAGTCAGTGTGAAATTCTATTTGTCTCACCGACTAGCAGGTTTTTTTTATTCATTTCTGAACAGGTCATTGTGACCTTGCCATTGTCTTGCTGAAAGGTTACACTATGGAGTCTATTGCTATAGCATGATGTATTCGTTATGACCTTATAGCACTCAAGAGACCTTTGGCCGAAAAGCCATTCAATCATGCATCGGGGAGACTCTTGGAGACTATGGTCTTCGGTGAAGCTAAAGGTTTTTGCTAAGATGTCTTAGCAAAGTGTTAATCTCTCACCAACAGCGTATGTATTGAGTCCTCAAGGTAACCCATATTGACTCGGTAAGAAGTCACCGTGAAAGAAAATGTTATGCTGACAGTGTTTGTTTTTTTTCATCGAGGAGACTTGGCCGAAGGAAATGTCATCGGTAAGATATCCTACCGATGTGGATATGTCTCAGCAACGAAGACTCAAGTGAAAGTCTTCAGTATAACTCAAAGCTATCGGAGAAACCTCTTAGTGATGGAAAATGTCTTGCCGATAGCCAATGGCTATCGGGGTAGCTCTTCGCGACAGTTGGTCATCGGTGAAACATATGGATCTTGGTATGATGTCTCAGCAAAAGCTGATTGTATGGATGATAGGTGTATGTTTTGGGTGTAACTCAAGTTGTTCTATGAGACCTCTTGGTGATAGACAAAGTCTTGCCGACTATCCTTTGGAGCTCAATATGACTTGTTTCTTCGATATAACTTTAGTGATTCGCTATGACCTTTTGGCGAAAGTGATAGGTCAGGGTGACTATGTGATGACTCGGTGTATCTCTTAGAGCTCGATATAACATCTTGGCGACTTTAGAGGCTCTTGGCAACATTGATATGAAGTATATGTGGCATCAGCGAGACACTATTAGTGTCTCACCGAGATGCCAGTGCATTGCGAATTCTATTGATCGGTTGACCGTCCTATGTGGAGTCTCATGGATGAATAGGAGGATCCAAAGCAGAATAGTTGGAAGATTGTCAATTGTGACAGTTCTATGAGGAAGTCCTACAGATAGAATTTGACATGGATATAGTTGGAAGTTGTAGACGCTTGGGGGTTGGATAGTAGTTCGATCAACAGTGAAGTGTGAATAATTCAAACCGTATTAGTGAAGGATTTAAAATCTATAAAGGTTATAACTTGGATGCTTTCTATTCGAAGAAGGTTCATGATGAATGCTACTATATAATGACACCAGAAAGAGAAGTCTGGAATTGTATGTAATTTTGATTACTGTAATACAAAGCGATTTCTCTTGGTGTGGTGGGTTTTTCTCCCATAAGGGTTTTCCCACGTATATTTGGTGTTCATGTGTGATTGTCAAATACTCTGTTTCTGTAATCTGTTTCATAGTGCATCTTAACTTGACTGTAATTGAAAATTTAAAAGTACTTCTGCATTCTTTCCTAAGGTATTGACGTTAGGAGAATTGTTTTCCACATCTTATTTTCCTTACATGTTGAACACCTATAGTGAGATGCATCATGCACAACTAGTAGAACATGCGCGCGTTCTTGAATTGTGCTACATAGTTATCGAACCATATTATATGTCAATCGTATGTTATGCCCCTCTGAGCCAAATCACTATAGAACATCTAGAAGCAACCTTGCACAAACTTTAGAGAATGTGTGATATCATCACTAATATAAAACTGATACTCCCTCAATACCTTCCTTTGGTCCTCTGTACTATCATGTAATGAACCGGACCAATTTTTTTTTATTTTTCACAAATGATTACAATGCAACATGCACCTGTTAAGGTTAGCATAAACCCAAATGATGCGAAAAGTAACTCTAACCAGAATGTACACCAGGATCCTGATGAGGGCAAGGTGTGAGCATTGGTCAGAGGATCTCAAAGGAAAATACTGAATAAGAACTCTAACCACGAGATGCGCCGGTGAACGACAAGCATTCGGTCAGAGGATCCCTATCTAACGCAATACTGAAAAATAGCTCAACACCAAGTATGTGCTACTCAATCCGTGAAGGATAGGAGGCGACCATATGGCGGAGACTTAGGAAATTACAATGCAAGAAAGTAAAAGGCGGCAAGCCAGCCTCTTCCACTTATTCAATGGGCAGTACAAGTAAATACAAAATGAGAGAGAATTGCTGACAGAACTACTGATCAGCTTACAATAAATTAGAGAGTCTGTCAATATCATAAGATTAGAATCCTTTCAAAGCTATACCAAATTAAGAACTCTCTTTCACACTCCCAACCTCACTGAATATCAACTCCTCACACATCTAATGAACTTTCTCAAATCTGATATGACTGTTTTGATAGAATAGATACAGAACAGCACCATGAAAACTCATTAAAATGCACGTAGCTAGCTCCAAACTCAACCTATTGATGAGATATTGAATGCAGATTACTCTATTAATGATGGCAACTAAGATGCAACCCAAAAACCACCCCAAACGAGCCTTAATTATTTTGCACAGGTTTCAATGAAACTTCAAGATGGTACGGCCCAGCTGCAAGGGCGAATTTTCTCTATAAAATCATACAGTCACTAATAAAATCTGATAATATGCTAGAATGGTCGCCCTTCATTGACAAATCAATAGACACAGTACCCAGAATGATAACAATTTTATTCCATGAGCTATGAGTGAAACTTACAGTCTTCAATGATATTCAACAACATCAGAAATATGATAGAAAATGTAAACTAGAACTCCAAATGCAATTACTCAACTGAAAATGCAATATAATCCTAATACATGCTAACCTCTCAACTAGTTGCTATCTTTCAAGCAAGAAGATGAGCCAATGCTAGGAGGTGTGCTTTCCTTGAAGCGAGTGCATGAATACAATCCAGCAGCATAATGGTGTAGTAGACAAAAGATCCCAAATGAAGAGCTGAGGCCAGATTATATAGACGAGAGAGAAACATCTAGAAGCTTCCAGAGGGCGCCCAAACCCTAATTTCAAATTCACCTTTCCCCTCCAAAAGATGGCATCCTTTTTCATCAATAAAATATTTCACTTTTTAAAATAAAATCAATCTTCTCAAAAGGGCGTCCCAATTCTTAGTCTCAATATTTGACATTTAAAATTATAATTTTATCTCCTTATGATGCCTTGACCCTCAAAAGTCCCCTTTTTAAAAACAACTTAAAGTTGTACTACTAGGCAAGGGGTATAATATTAAAATAATAATATTATAATTAAAATACTTATCTCTCCAAGAAAAATGCACCCAAGGCCATGAACTGAAGTGTCAGCTAAAACAACTGAAGAAGATGACCAACTAAACTGAACCCAAACTGTCTGTGAGATGGGGTTAGAAATTAAATAGGATAGATAAAGTGACAGCCAACACCTCTAAACTATTAACCTCATCCAAACAAGAGAATACAAACAAATGGAGATTTCAAAATGAAAGCAAATAAAATAAAGTACTCCCCATATTGTAGTTGATTCCTTCTCTTGCTCTCCTATTTCTCCCTTTTGCAAATATGCCCTCAGATTTGTAATGTGACTTGTGCAAATACTTGCAAATGATAAGTAGAAAGTTGGAGAAGAATAGCTGTTAGCCTGAAAATGGAGAAGGAAGGTTTCTTTTATAGACAACCATTCGAATGGACGGTTGAGATTAATCTTCTAGAAAGATTCCAAGATCAATGGATGGGAATGCATGAGAGGGATGTTACGAAATGTATGGTTGAGATTAAACCTCAGAAAAGATGCCAAGATCAATGGTCCATAATTGATGCACCAAGAATATGCTATTCTTGGAGGAATCATGACAGGAAGACATGCAAAGACATGTAGGCCATGACAGACATGCAGGCTAGGATAGGCATGCAAGGACATGCAGGGACATGCAAGCTATGACAGGAAATGAATGTTATGACAGGGTATTATGACAGGGTATCTTTGACCAAGTGGTGCATAAATAATTTATTTTAAATTATTTATCCAAAAATGGAGGAAATGGACAAGTGGAAAATAAATAATTTATTCAAATTATTTATTTGAAAATAGAGGAAACGGACAAGTGAGATGAAATAATTTTTCAAATTATTTATTTGAAAATGAAGATATACTTAATTAAATTTATTAATTTAATTAAATGGAGAGATAAAATAGAGACATTAAATAATTAACTTAGATTAATTATTTAATAAGGAAAGATGACAAGTGAATAGTTAAATAATTAACCATAGAACAATTAAAAGACCATGAATAGTTAAACAATTAATGGTAATTATTTAACTATAGATGAAAGACTTACAAAAAATAATTGAATAAATAATAATTTATTTAACTATTGGAAGAAGATGATCTAAATTAGGTGACGCAATTAGTTTAATTGGTCAGATAGAATAAATATTAGTGAATTAATTAAATAATTATGAAAATTATTTAATTAATAGAGGAATATAATCAAAACATAATTGAATAACTAAAATTATTCAATTATCAAGGATTTAGGATGAAGAAAAATGACGCTCGAAGGCTTAGGACATTTTTATGTGTCTACATTTTGCCCCTCTTTGTCATAATGTAGCCTGTCACATTGTGACAAAGAAAAACAAGTCAAAGTCATACCCCAGTACAAAGTAAGATGAGGAAGAATGATGAGGAGGGTTACGGTATGCCCCCTCGAGAGGACAGACGGGTTCCAAGAACACGGGTGTGCTCTCGAAATGGATGAGAAGACTAGAAGATGAAAGATAGAAGAAATGTTAGCTTGGAAGGGGATGGATATTAGCGTGGTAGAGAAGGGAGGATGAAGATGGAAAGCTAGATGAAAAAAAGAAAAAAAAGAAAAGAAAAAAAGATAGGGGAACCAACTTTCATACTTACATTTTTATATTTATCATCATTGGGAATATTATTGTAATGGCCAACAAACACCATGATATGACGTAGACCAAGGTGTGCAAAGTTGTACCATCACGTGAGATAAGCAGTCGCAGACAAGGATGATCATGACTCATACAAAAAGGCACATTTGCCCCAGTCTTTTTTCCATAACCAACCACAAGCAGAAAAAGACAAGAAAGACAAATCATGAAACGTCGTTGCTTCTCTAAATCCTGTTTCCAGGACATCCTCGAGAAACTAGCAACATGATTACCAAAAAGGACAAAATAAAGTCAAATCCATCATCATGATACATCGTTGTTTTTCTAAATCCCAGAGTCAGGACATCCCTGAGAAACTAGTAACATGAGGGTCAAAATACAAAACAAACCTCATGATACATCGTTGCTTCTCTAAATCCTGTTGTCGAGATCTCGCTGAAAAACTAGTAACATGATGAAAAATCAACAGACAAGTGCCAAGTGTTTTCCAAGTGTTTTAATGTCAAGATGTCTGGTTTGATGTCGAGATGCCAGGGTGTCAAAGTTTTGATAATGCCAAGATGATGAGTGTTGAAGATTGCCAAATTCAGGAAGGACACATCCTGAATAATGTTGATGTCAAGAGGAGAAACCCCCAAAATTCAAGAGGATCCCTCAAAATTCCAGGTGACAGTGACGATGCCTAGGAAGGACACATCCTAAGGCATAAATGATAGGGGTTGTTCTTCAGAAGGACACATCTAAAAGAACATTGATGTCAAGAGGAGCGATCCTTAAATGCCAAGAGGATTGCTCAAAATGTCGAATGATGATGACGATGCCTAGGAAGGACACATCCTAGGGAATGATTAAATGACGGGCTACCCTTCAGAAGGACACATCTGAAGAGTAAGCAAGATTTGACTAGCTTGACTAAGTTTGACTGAGATTGACTGATTTTGATATGCCAAGATGATTTTCATGTTCCATTGATAGATTGTCGAAGTTCACTTGGGTAAATTGTTCATTCAAATTTAAAGACTGTTTCATGTGTGTGCAAAAATTGTGCAATGAACCCTAATGGACTGACCTAGTGCGGCCTCAGGGGCTCATTGATAGATGGCCTTGCCTATGTCATGCACTCAAAGACCTCGTAGTTCGACACGATCAAATACTTTGTCTTGTCGATGAAAGATTGAGCCATGATTTATTTTGACAAACCTAATAGGACTGACCTAATGTCTCGAGGGCTTGAAGATGAGCCTTGCCTACGTAGCAAATGTGCAGAGACAACATAGTTTGACAGTGACAAAGACTAATCAAGACTTAAATTGACGTGACTGTGTTGACTGACATGACTCTATTTTGGAAGTTTTGTGTTTTCTTCAAGACATTTTTCAATTTTTAGGTCTTTTTTCAGGACACATTTTCTGATTTTTAGGTCTTTTTTCAGGACATTTTCTGATTTTTAGGTCTTTTTTCAGGACATTTTCTGATTTTTAGGGTTTTTTTCAAGACATTTTCTGATTTTTAGGTCTTTTTTCAGGACATTTTCTGATTTTTAGGGCTTTTTTCAGGACATTTTCTAATTTTTGTGGCTTTTCAAGATATTTCTAATTTTGGTCTTTTGGTCGTTTTATGATTTTTTTAGATTTTGACGTTTAAGAGGATTGTGACAAATGCATATGAATGATGCCTACACATGAGAATCCAAGGACAAGCATGATTGTGCCCCTAGTCAAGTTGAATACCAATTGACATGTGATGACAATGTTGTTTGACGTGGGAATGACGCATCCTGAAACAATGTGAGGATGATGACGATGATGTGATGAAAGTATCATGGTCTACAGCTAGGCCAGGAATGCAGTCAAGTAATGTTTTGGATAATGTGCTTGTATGGATTAGACTCGTTGCATTTGGAATGACTTGGTTAGGACTAGATGGGATGATGATTATCCTTAGACCGTTTGACAAGGGAAAGCCAAGATAGGTGATAAGCATGAAAGGATAGGGGAGGCCTTGGTAAAGGACGGGAGACATGAGACTAAGGGAATTGTCATATGATTTTCAAGGACTATGTCATATAAGGAAAATAAGACTATGATGGTCAATGATGTTTCGTGAATCGTGTATGACCGAAGGATAGACATGTCAAGAGTTTTCCCAAAGCATGATTTATGTGTGCCAGTTTTATGTCAAGACCAAGGTAGGTGGAAAAATGTGTGGAAATGATAGGGCTTAGATGGACATCAATGTTATGAGGAAGGCATGGGAAAAGAGATGACTTGCCCCCAAGTGTAAGAGTCCACATAGATGATTTATTTTACACATGACGCCTGTTTGCCAGGTTTTCATCATGGTACTTATCCAGGGCGCCTGTTTGTCAGGTTTTCACCATTGGATGAAATTTTTCTCTTTACTATTTTCTTGACTTTTTGATTTTTTTGGTGTCACCAAGACGCCTGTTTGCCAGGTTTTCATCAGGGTGACAATTTTTTTATTTTTGATTTTTGTATTTCTGATATGTGGATAGCCTGGATGCTTTAGATAACCACTGACTATTCTAAATCCACTGACGGTACCGATTGTAGAGACTAGTGCCATGATATGCCAATAATGACCTTGCTGAAGAAGTCTTGTCAGGATCATAGCGCTTGTATACAATTGATCGATGTCATTGTGATCCTTTCTGATACTAGAGTTGGCCTTATCAGAATACGCACATCGCAATAGAGTGCCATGAGAGTCCTTGTGGTAAAGAGTTGCTGCCATGATGTGACGGATTTGTGACGTAGGATTTTTAGACTTTAGGCGAGATGTAGGATTATGACGAATGATGGTGGACGTGGAAAAGTTGTTTGGACATTTGGACGAATCACTTTTTATTCTCCAAACTTGGTATGGTGTATGACGAATTTTGGAGGGATGGTGTTTGGAACCAACACTTTTATATGCCTTGACTGATGACCATTTTGAAGGAGGTGGACATTTATGATATGTGGGAGTCCCCTTGTCTTGTGGCTCCATATTTTGATTAACTTTTTCTTTTGACATATTTTCTTTGCTTAATCCATTTTTCTTTGGGATCCATTTTAATTTCATTTGTCCACTTGTCTTTTTGTCTGATTCAATGGTCTTTGACATTTGATTTTTGACTTTGTAAGACTTTTATTTTTGTTGGTTCCAAAGGGAAGGTTTAATATGTCGAGAATGATGGTCTATGGTGTGGGTGGACGAGGTGTTGGCAACAATCTTATGACAAGGATTTCTCATGGACTCCATTTTGAAGTTTGTATCTGACAAGGTTCCCCCAGTATCGAGGAGGTTCCACTGACATCATTTGATTCACTAACTGAAGAATAGCCAAGACCTTGATGTCTGTGATTTGTCTGAAGTTGTATTGGCTCTTGAATGCCTTGCTCATGTATGCCTAGTCCTCTGCCTTGATAATGCATGCTCTGACAGATTTTGTTTGCGATGGGGTATTTATTGTTTTGAAAGCAAGATGCTAACCCATCATGA
>VDFB02193867.1:176769659-176828517 GCA_007258455.2 Sequoia sempervirens
TCTTCAATAGAACAAAGAAAACAAGATGATTCTCAATTCTAACATAAAATTCTATAGCTATCCACCTAGATAACACTTGGACATTTAATAATGGTTGCACTTGTCTCTACAAAATTCATGATAATCAAATTTTACTAATTGGATTGAAATAATTAAAATCTATATAAATAGATATGATATCCCACATACAAGTTGCATAAGACAACAAAGCTACAATTAAGGTGTCTCATGCTCGAATAACCAAGAAAAGTCCATTCCTTCTATAACCTTGTAAACAAGGTTAAATAAAGTAACTTTTTCTATGCTCACACTCATGCTAAATGCACTAAACCAAATTATAAAATACGTGTACATTTTTCATTATAGTTACATCTACATGTGCAAGAAAAGTCCAAAAATGGGGTACTAACCCTAGTTTACTCTAAGGAAATAATTCCCAATCATTTAGCAAGACTTCCACTTATTTTAAGTTATTTGTTGGTTGGCTACAAATGAACTACCACGAGGAACATAAGATGCCTCTATACATGCAATTTTGACACCTTGCTTTGTTGAGTAGGATGGGCCCTTACATGGCTCCAAAAATATTTAATTTTCTAGCAATCAAAATAAATGTTCTCTTATAGCACCTACCGTAAAAGTGATCCTGCCAATCAACATGACACATCATGTCAATTAACATTGTAGTTGATTGAATGGAAAACCACACAATGACAATGACCCTAAGATCCACTAAACAACCACATATTTGAAAGACAAGGTGGTCCTAAGATTTCATAAAACCATGAACTTGAAACTCAAACTAATTCAAAAACAAAAGACTTTTTGGGCTTCACCATGGATAGAATTAAATGTTATGAATTAAATTAATGCCCCAACATTTGTGGATTCCTGAATTTTTAGGCCAAGACACATTTTCCCATGGGAAAATGGGTCCTCATTTAGTTCCTTAAAATTAACTTTGGATATATTTTCGAAGACATTTCAAGCTCTCAAATTCAAATCACATGTCAAATTTCAAGATCTGATAATTTGAAAATTAGAAAGGAAGCCTATAAAACTAAGTCTCACATTCATTTTACACTAGAAAAGATACAAGGAAGAGAATTTCACATGGGATCAAGCATTCATATTCAATAGCAAGGAGAAGCATTCAAAAGTGAAGTCTTGGAGCAACATTTGATTTTTTTTGTAGGTCTTCAAGCTCATTTTGATATCAAGATCAAGCATTGCCAAAGGATTGATGATAGTTTCCTATAGAGGATCATGATGGATTCTAGGTTTTGGGAGATGCACAAGACATTCAACCAAGCCTAATGACTTGTTTCCTAAGTAATTCCATCTCCTATTATCTTCCTACTTTCAACCTAAAGGAAGGTATAATCAGATTTGTTACTTACTAGGGTGATTTGAGATCTCCCAAAGTAGGTCTTCATGATTGTGCATGTTCATTTAGGGATCCTATTCTAACACACTTGAGTAGGGTTTCTTTACACATAATTTGTTTCTTAATCTTAGACACGCTTAAGGTTAGGATTGTACACACATTTCATGTTTCAGATCTATGTCTTTCATCAAGGTTTAAATACCAAAATTGGGGTTTGACCAAGGAAATCCTAGATCCACCAACAAACAACAATTTTTATTTGCATATTTTTCCTAGATATAGATCTAAGAGTAGAAGTATAAAGTTATAGGGAAGAATTGCAGGTCTCAAAATTCATTCTCAGATTCAGAGTTTTCCAAAAAAGTCTGTAACGCCATAGAAAGTGCACAAGACAACAGATTAGAAGCTAACATGCAATACTAAATCTATGATGCAAATCTAAATGTTAAGCAACAAAGAACAAAGGAAAGTAAAACATAAACAAACTGAAACAATCTCACCAATTTCGAACGTATTTCCATGATTCATCTTGATTGCCCTTCTCCATTTTGCTTGTGTAGTATAACTGCCCTCAAATTTTTTGTAAGTTCGTGCAAGTATAGCCTAAGATAATTATTAGCAAAATATTGAAGATTCAAGATTAAGTGCTCGCAAGATTCGAAAAGATAATTCGATTTCGAGAGAGAGAGATTGGAATGAAGAATGACAAATCAATTTATAGAAAATTGATTATTTGAATGACAGGCCAAGATTGAAAGATCAACGGACGGTTGAGATCGACTAATTGGACATGTATTTTGATAGCTGACAGTAATGACATGAGTGATACAAATTAGAAATAGAATTAAAGATTAAATAAATGATTTAATCTTCAATTCGACATTCGAAAACATCAGAAATATCTTTGCATGAAAAAGATGAAGATTGACTATAACAACTCTCTATTCGAATGCATGCACGAGATTTAATTAATTAAATAAGAATATTTAATTAATCTGCATGTACATGCAAATAAGTTAGAACTGGACGATTGAATGATCTGACGAAGAGATTACTCAAGACAACCACTTAGACATCAAATGAAGAGTTAACTGAACGATTAAAATAGATGTCGAGTCGAGTAAACATGAATACTTAGATAACTAACATAATTATCTAAAATATAGAGGAATGCATTAAAATAGAATTAATGAATTAAATAATTCATTTAATTCAAGACTCGATATTCGAAGAATAATTAAATAAATAAGATTTATTTAATTAAATGATGAAGGGATTTAAATGAATAATTAAATAAAGAATTTATTTAATTATAGTTGAAATATGGTAAAGAGTAAATTAAATAAGAATTTATTTAATTTGACAAGAAGGATAAGGTTAATTAGTAAAATAATTAAATAAAAAATGTTTATTTAATTAATCAGATAGAATAAAGAAAAGTGTGAATTAATTAAATAAATAAGATTATTTAATTAATAGAAGAATTGATTTTAAGATGAATTAATTAAATAATTAAGATTATTTAATTAATAAAAGAATTAATGTTAAGATGAATAATTAAATAATTAACATTATTTAATCATGACTATGGAGAATACAAATTACGAAGAATATGGAAGTTGTAGGCTTAAAACCAGATTTTGGTGTCTACATTTGCCCCTCTTTGATACAATGTCATTTCGGTGTTGTGTCAAGGAAAATCGGTAAAAAATATGCCCTAATAATGCTCTAGATTAGAATAGGTGAAGGTATGCCCCCTCGGAAAAATTGACAATTTTTTGAAAAGTTCAGGAAAAATTTGGAAATGCTCCCGATTAGTCCATAGGATAGGCAGAAATGCAGTAGAGTTTGCGGAATTGGGTTTGGAAATGGGAGGGACAGGTACGGGATGATCGAAATTGAAAGTCAACGCGGCCAGTAGGAGAGAAATGACACCTAGACCCTAGGTATATATAAGAAAGAGGGGTAAAAACCTATTCATTTGCACCCACCTAGTTGAGAAATTGAGACTTTGCTCTGACTTTCTAGCGAGGATGTCTCCAGTTCCAGCCACTCATCATCGCGCATACAGGATCCAGACATACCAGAGACCAGCCGGCGCGGACCCCCCGGTATGGACCTAAAACTTGCCTTTTGAAATTTTTGATTTGCACACATTTTAATGCATTTAATTTAATTTTTGGTTATGCGTCATTTTAATAATTGACCGCATATGCGTGCGTGAACGACGCATGTGTATGCGAAAAACCGCATCTGTAGTTTTACGTCGGTCATTTTGAATAGGATTTAGCAGTTCAACGCATGTGTTTATTTTTGATACGCACTTATGCATCGCAATTGCATTTAGAATAGCCGCATATGTAGTTTGTGAAACGCATTTGAATTTAATGCACCGCAAGTTTTATTTTGGACCGCATATGACTGTGGTCAAACGCATGTGATGTAATGAGCCGCATTTGTTTAAAAGCAACACATTTGAATTTTATGAACCGCATTTGATAAAAAGCGACACATGTGAAAAAGAATGACGCATGTGCAAAATAACGACACATTTGCATTTCATGTAGTATAGTCATTTTGCACTAGAATAAATGATTGAGGCTGACATGAGGCATGTAAAATGCCATTGCAGGTTGTATTAGACATGATTTATACACGGGAGTTGAGACCCACTACTCTTCGATTGAGAGACAGCTTGCGGCCAGCCGAGTGACGGGTTCTATGGCATTTGGGTTTATTGCATGTGACCGATATGCCCCAGATTCAGGAAAATCGGGGACTATTGACAGCGTTATGTGAGAGGTGGCACTCGGAGACATCGTCCTTCCACCTACTGACTGGAGAGACCATGATTATATTAGAGGATGTGTATAGGATACTCAGAGGGGTGCTGCCGAGATGTGTAGGTACTACCCCCATGCTGATATTAGACAGTTAGGGTTCGACGATTATGAGATTAGATGGCGGGTGTTGGCCCAGAGGTATAGATAGCTGGACTGTCTATTAGCTACATTGATAGGCGGTATAGTACTGCCTGACTGCCAAGGTCATGGATTTCCTGTGGGATGGGGAGAGATGTTAGTGGGCATGCTTGAGCGTCGAGTTGTATATGTTTGGGGTTCCTGTGTGCTTGGGATGTTATACTTCCATTTGCATGATATTGCCTACCGAGAGGCACAGTCGATGAGTTGTGGCACCACGCTCCTGATGGTATGGGTGTGGGAGCATATCACCATTTTTAGACCACCTGTTATAGTTGACCTACCTCATGGAGCTCCATATGCCTTCCGTTATGTGGGGGCGACCACATAGCATCATATTGGTGATATAGGCTACTTCAGACATGCCATAGATACCATGCAGCAGTTCACATGGAGACCATACCTGGGCTATGAGGAATGGTTAGATGAGGATGAGCACTTGCCATTTTGCAGACAGACACAATACTTGGTTGGGCAGACAATATCGCATGTGCACATCATAGAGCCGCAGTTGCCAGATTGGGTCTTGAGGCAGTTTGGAGAGGTACAAGATGTACCTAGAGGTAGAGTAGAGTTTGTGAGATCCTCGCGAGAGGTCCCACTATGGGGGCCAGAGATTCTAGTGGCCACTGCAGAGGCAGATATTGATTCACTACAGGCACTTCCATGGGGATGGAGAGATGGACCAGCAAACCCAGGGACCACATCAGAGTATGATCAGTGGTGGGCAGCACACAGGTCGATCCCCTTGATAGACCTAGAGTAGCCAACGCCGATAGAGTGGCGTGGGACAGGTCCACGAGGTAGACGAGGTAGAGGTAGAGGCCGAGGAGGCAGAGGAGGCCATGGTGATGGAGGGGATGATGGCCGAGGTGGATGGTGTGGAGGTAGGAGAGGGAGGCATGGTTGGCGGGGACGAGGACCACCATTATCACTGATCTGTGAGGAGGGGTGAGGAGAGGAGGACGTAGCCATGCTAGATGTTGGGGGAGGGGGAGAGGAGGATGTGGCCAGAGGTGGAGAGGAGGCGTAGCCGGTGGAGGCAGCCATCCCAGATATCCCAGATATCCCAGCAAAGGAGGAGGCAGGTGCCAAGGAGTTAGGCAGAGAGGAGGCAGAGGTTGAAGCTCTAGAGTTGTTAGGTGCGTACTAGGAGGATGATGATGAGGATGACGATCATGAGAGAGAGATCCGAGATCAGATCTTGGAGGAGTTGGATGAGGAGGAGGATGGGAGAGACAGGGTCAAACAGGATGAGATAGGGGTAGAGGATCCAGACACGGATACATTGCGAGCCCAGGTTGCATCCTTGGAGGAGCAGATGAGAGTGTTGATGGCCGAGAGGGACGCATATCAGGTAGAGAGGGATAGAGCCTTGATGGATAGGGATCAGGCCATAGCCTGGTGACAGGAGACTGAGCAAAGATTCACAGAGCTTAGGGAATTATGTACAGGACCATCAGTTGCATTCGCCAGAGAGCTAGTCAGAGCTGGAGAGAGGGAGAGATACTATCGGGACCTATATGAGGCAGAGGTTCCCCCAGAGGGATGGGCTCCCAGTTTTTCAGTGGCACACAGTAGCAGGTCCCAGACTAGGACCCACACACGGACGGTTAGCACAAAGGGGGTGGATCAGCCACATAAAGCAGGGCCATATGACAGACCTCCCTTAGCTCAAAGATCATCAGGTTCCCATCATCATTCCCCCACACACTCCTGGCATGATGGCAGTGGCAGCTCAGGATAGGGGTACTGTATGTCGAGAGACTGTATTTTGATCTTATAGCCTGCGGGCTTCCATGTATTATTAATACATTATGACATTGTGATGTGACACATTTGAGCGATATATATATATATATATATATATATATATATATATATATATATATATATATATATATATATATATATATATATATGATTTTGGTGGTGGTTCTCATGATATGCATTTCTATGTATTGATTATGCAGTCTTTATTTATACATGTGATGTTTATATGATATGTCTATGTGATGGATGATGATATCTATTTTATGATGTTAATGTAGCTAATGAGATAATGTTGATTCTATGTGATGTATGATTCTATATGATGTATGCAATTTAGAACTATGAGATGCAATATGATGTGAATATGTATGATGGATACTACATGTATGTTATACAGACATAATGTGATGTATGTATTTACAATTGCTTTGTACATGAAATGCTTATGATATGTATTGTTTGATGATGATTGTCTATTATGCCATGATGATCTAGATAGGAAATATGCCTATTTGTATGTATGTTTCTAACATGTATGTTGATGCAGGATGATGTATAGTATTTTGTGTCACAGGACCTTGTCATAATGCAAGAAAGAAGAACTGTTAGCGCAAAAAGAAAGATAGATGTTAGTATTAGCAATCTTCAATATTTTGCTATATCACAAAAGGTATTGCACTTTATCATCATTGGGCGGGACTAATACAAATGGATAAAAACACCATGATATGACATAGATCAAGGTGTGCAAGATCACCCACTTGCTAATAATAGACAGTCGCAGATAAGGATTGTCATTAACTCATACTAAGGGCACAAGTTGCCCCAGTATTTTTGTCAAGACAAACCACAGACAGCAAACAAAAGAAAAGACAGGTCATGAGACGTCATCTCTCCTCTAAATCCTTCATGGGACATCCTTGAGGAAACTAGTAACATGACTCAACAATCAAATTGAAAAGACAGTTGACAAACAATAGTCAAAGAAAATAGAATTATGATACATCGTTGCTTCTCTAACTCCTTCATGGGACATCCTTGAGAAAGCTAGTAACATAATTCCAAGTCATCAATTCAAGATAAATGGTAAGATAAATAAGCCATAAATTCAATAAGCCAATAAAATATTTTCCAAAACTTGATCTGTTTGTTTGATTTGTTTTGATTGATAAAGGGATTGATTGATAGAGCCTGATGTCAGGAGATACACATACCGGATAAGACTGTGAGTCTAGTTTTGATGTTATGACTATCTGTATAAGGCATGACAAAGCCTAGTTTCAGAAAGACATGTATCGTATAAGACGTTGAGTCAGATAGCGTTGATGTGATAACCTGTATAAGGCTATGTTTGATTATTTAACCTTGTCAATTATGCAGGAAGGACTCATCCTATATAAGACATAGATTGTTTTGCTGATATCAGTATTCAAGAAGGACCCATTCTAAATAAGATATAGGTTGATTGCCATGATGATGTCTGTTTCTAGGAAGGACACATCCTGTAGCAGACATTTGTTGATCTGTTTTGATTGTTTCGTTTGGCAAGTTGTTTGATTTGACATAGAGACAGTGCTGACTTGTTCACCAGATTAATGCATGACTTGAGATGATGCATGGACAATTAACTGCATGTGATGACAAAACCCTAAAGGACTGACCTAGTGCGGCCTCGGGGGCTCATCGATTGATGGCCTTGCCTACGTTGTACACGCAGAGACCTCGTAGTTCAACCTGACTTGGACTGACAAGACTAACTACAAATAGAAGACTTGTATGCTTGTGAATGTGACGAACCCTAATGGACTGACCTAGTGCGGCCTCAGGGGCTCATCGATTGATGGCCTTGCCTACTTCCAGTTGCAGAGGCAACGTAGTTCGACACAACCAATGACCTTGTCATATAGACATATGGATTAACTCAGGAATTTATATAGACAAACCTAAACGGATTGACCTAATACCTCAGGGGCACATCGGCAGATGGCCTTGCCTATGTCCAGTCATAGAGGCAACGTAGTTTGACAAACGACAAAGACTGACAAGTGCGACTGACTCTGACTCTATTTTTTGGATTTTTGAAATGTTTTGATTTTTTTGTCTTTTTGAAGTTTTCTGATGTTTTTGTGTTTTCTTAGGTCATTTTGCGATGTTTTTGGATTTTTTCATGGTTTTATGTCTCCAACACAACCAATGTAAGAACCAATATGACACATGTCAAGTGTTTGCCCCCAGTCGAGTATAAGACCAATTGATTATGAATAGGGTAAAACGGGGGATCTGAAATGCTCTCGATGTCAATCGTTCCAAGTTATGGGAAAGACTACCACTTATTATGAATGGTATATACAAATGATGGACAGGAAAGAGAAAGGATATGTATAGAGATAGGTATTATGTACAGGGTAGTGGACTATGTACAAGATAGATTAGAATAATAGTAGACAAAGGAGTAGAGTTAACTACACATGGCGCCTGTTTGCCAGGTTTTCACCATGGTACCTATCCAAAGCGCCACCGAAGTGGTTTTCACTATTGGATGAATGATTTGTCTTTAATATTTTCCAGATTATCTAATTTTTTTGGTGTTACCAAGACGCCTGTTTGCCAGGTTTTCACCTTGATAATGATTTTTTTGATTTTTAATTTTTAATTTTTTTGTATTTTTTGCTAATTAAGACAAAGGCTCTCAGAAGCTATGCGTAGAACTTCTTTAGATGTATACTATTGATTGGTGAGGACAATGGTTCCCCTTCAGGAGTAGAGAGTTGGTACGCTCCTGATCCAAAAGCTTCTGTAACAACATAAGGTCCTAACCAATTAGGTTCAAACTTTCCTGGTTTGTCTCTTTCTGCTTGATTCTTTGGGTTCTCCATTAAAACTAGGTCACCAATGTCAAAGTCTTTGTTCAATACCTTTCTGTTATAGCTATGACGAAGGCGATTCTGATATGCTTGGAGATGGTCTAATGCCTTCTGTCTTCGCTCATCCAGGAATTCTAGCTCATGGAGTCTCGATACTCGGTACTCTTCATCATCAATGTGGCTTTTTAGGGATACCCTTAGGGAAGGAATCTCAACCTCAATAGGCAGAATAGCTTCAAAACCAAATACAAGTGAATATGGGGTAGCACCAGTGGGAGTACAGATACTTGTGTGATAAGCCCATAAGGTAGGGTTAAGCTGTAAATGCCAGTCACGACCAACATCATTGACAGTCTTCTTAAGGATTCTAATGATGGTCTTGATAGATGCCTCTGCTTGGCCATTACCTTGTGGTTAGTATGGAGTAGAGAAGTGATGTTGGATATGAAACTCTTCACATAGATGATGAACTTCTTGGTTCTTAAATGGGCGGCCATTATCAGTGATTATGGACTGAGGGACACCATATCGACAGATGATATAGTTCAGGATAAATGTAGAAATATGTGTGCCGGGTAATGTATGTCATAGGAATGGCTTCAATCCTCTTCGTAAAGTACTCAGTGGCAATGATAATGAACTTGTGCCCATTAGATGATGTAGGGTGGATCTTACCTATGAGGTCGAGTCCCCATTGGGCAAAGGGCCATGGTGACATTATACGATAGAGCTCTTGCGCTGGCGCATGTATCAAGTCTCCATGAATTTGACATTGGCGGCATTTCATTACAAAAAGATATGAGTCTTTTTCCATAGTCCTAGGCTAGTAATAACCTAGTCTCATAATCTTTTTGGCTAAGGTAGGACCGCTAGAATGGGAACCACATATACCCTCATGGACCCCACGCAAGGTTGCTTGTGCTTCAGTAGAATCAAGACATCTTAGTAAGGTATTATCTAAGGCACGTTGATATAGGGTGTCTCCGACGATGGTGTATTTAGCTGACTTATGAAGGAATGTCCTGCGTTGGTTATTTGATAGGCTAGTGGGTATGACTTTGGCATGAAGGTAATCATAGATATCTTTGTACCATGGGGAATCAAGACCAACAATGTCACACACCATTTCAGAATCTGGGATATCATAGGCTGGGACCAAAAGCTGTTCTACCAAGAACTCAAACTTAGGCACGTTGTTAGGAATGTCAAGAAGTGATGCAATTATAGCCATAGCATTTGCTGCCCTGTTTAAAACATGAGGTATCTGATGAAATTTGACTTTGTCAAAGTACTCCTTAAAGCTATCAGCCATGTGTTTGTATGGAGCAAGCTTCTCATCCTTAGTCTCATAATCATCATTTACTTGTCTGATTACTAGTTGAGAATCTCCATATACTTGTAAAATCTTAATTTTCCACTTGACTGCCATGCATAACCCTGTCACTAGAGTTTCATATTCTTCTATGTTATTAGTGCATGGGAATGCAATCCTGAATGACTTAGGGATGGAATCACCCTGAGGTGTAATAAACAATATATCTACCCCTGAACCATGATTCGTATGTGAGCCATCAAAGTACAGTTTCCATGTTATATTTGTGTCAATTGTAAATATGAATTCATTAGGAAAGTCTACAACTAATGGGTGATCTGCCTGTGTGGGTGTGTCAGCTAATTTATCAGCAATAACCTGTCCTTTAATAGCCTTTCTTTCTACATATTGGATATCATACTCACTAAGTATCATAACCCATTTAGCCAATTGTCCTGTTAATGTTGCCTTGCTGAGGAGATATTTTAGAGGGTCTATTTTAGCAATCAACATTGTTTGATGGTTTAGCATATAGTGCCTCAATTTCTGAGTAGCAAATACTACTGCAAGATAGGCACGTTCAATGGTACTATAGTTGAGCTCATAACCTACCAAAGTCTGACTGATATAATAGACTGCCCTTTCATGACCTTCATCGTCATTCTGTGCAAGCAATGCTCTGAGTGATGAATGGGTTGCTATAATATAAAGAATCAATGGTCTTCCTTCAATAGGTGGCATTAAAACAGGGGGTGTGAGTAAATATTCTTTAATCAGTTGGAAAGCCTCTTCACATTTAGCTGTCCACGCAAAGGGTACCCCTTTCTTAAGTAGATGTTGAAAAGGGTGTGTCTTATCTGCTAGTTGCACTATAAATCTTCTGATAGATTACAACCTTCCCTATAATGTCTTTAGTTGACTGAGATTAGCAGGTGGGGGAATGCCCATGATTGCTTTCACCTTAGTAGGATCCACTTCAATGCCTCGTCTAGAAATAATATAACCTAACAGCTTTCCTAACTTGACTCCAAACAAACATTTCTTTAGATTAAGTCTCACTTTATACTTCTCTAGCCTCTGAAATATCTTGTCTAGAACCTGTACATGTTCTGCCCTTGTCTTAGATTTTGCAATAAGGTCATCGACATAATCCTCCATAAGAGTGTGTAATAGATCATGAAAGATAGTAGTCATGGCACGTTGATAAGTTGCTCCAACATTCTTGAGTCCAAAGGGAATAACATTCCAGCAATAAGTTCCCTAAGGATAGGTGAAAGCCATCTTAGGTTGGTCTTCAGTTGCAATTCTGATCTAGTTATATCCTGAGAATCCATCCATAAGGGACAACATCTCATATCCTGCTGTCATGTCAACTATCACGTCTATGTTAGGCAAAGGAAAGTCATCCTTAGGATAGGCTTTATTGATGTCTCTAAAGTTAGTGCAGATGCGGATGCCCCCAGTTGGTTTAGTAACTGGTACAAGATTGGAAATCTAATCTGCATATTCGATAGATCTGATGAAACCAACATCTAAAAGTTTCTTGAGTTTTGCCTTGACTAATAAAGCAATCTGTGGATGCATTTTTCTCAATTTTTGTTTCACTGGTTTGGCACCTAGTTGTAAGGGAAAATGATGTAGAACAATGTCAGGATCCAAACCTGGCATATCCGCATATGACCAAGCGAAATTTATCTGTCTTTGTGCAAAGAAGTTATGGAACTCGGGCTACTCTTCTGTTGTCAATGACGCTGCAAAATGAACCAATCGAGGATTCTCTTTGGTACCTATGTTGACTTCTACTGATTCTTCAACGAGCATAGGTGACTTTTCCTGTGCAACAAGGAAAATGTTCAAACCTCCATCCTTAGGTGCCTCAGAGGGATTTTCACCTTCGGATGCATCCCTTCTTTTTAATTTTTCATTGTCTAAAGGTGCCTTTCGGTTTTCACCTAGAGACTCATCCTTTTTATCTTGTTTATTCTTTTTCTCATTTTTGCGACTAAAGGGTTGAATAGATTCCCCAAAATATGCTTTGTTGTCAAAGTCAATGGTAAAACCAGCCTTATGATCACCATTTGGTAAGCCTTCTGATAATCCTAGGAACTCAACAATTGCTTCGTCGTTCTCAAACATATCTAAGACGGGTGTGTCTTGTTGGTCCCAATTAATGAGTTGGGGATGGACTAAGGGCATGTCATCATCAGAGTTATCAAAGTTTAATGGAGTCAAGGTAAAGATTGAATTATTCATGTGATCACAAAAGCCTTGTACTAAGTCCTGTTTGGTCTTAGATTTAGGTTTTGGCGGATAGATAGGTGGGCCTAGTGCCAAGGTTTGACTATCGGAAACAGGTGGTTCATTTTTCCAGGAGGTAAGATCATGTGATTCCCAATAATAGTGTTTAAACCATTCTTCTTTTGTCATTTTCTTTGGTGGACAGGAATTCAAGAGATTGGGTGAGGAACTTAGCATCAAGTCAAGTTCTCCAAATAACTTGTCAAGGTCCATGTAAGAAGTAGAGGATAGGGATTCCCACTCATAATCGTTAGAGTTGGGGGAATCATGATGATATTGGTCCATTGTTTCGTGAGATATCTTAATATCTTCTAAAGCACTTAATTCCTCAAGTTAGGGTAATGGGGTATTAGGAATGCCAATCTGAATCAGTTAAAACCCTAACCCTACTCCTTTTGGCCACTGAGAAACAAATATTGGTTCAATCCTGCCATCTTGGTTTAAGCCTAAACCACTCTGTCCATCATATCCTTTGTTTTGCATGATTTTAAAACCCTTTCCATACAGACTTGTAGGAATATGAGCAAGTAAGAGGGGTTCTTCATCATCTTCCTTATACAGCCAGAAAGTGACATCTTCTGTATCTACGACCTCTTTGCTTAATTCACCCCATTTAGCAAAAGTTGTTGTGGGAGGAATGTGTATAGTGACCATAGATTGTCTCCTATCTGATGTAGGTAAACCATATGACTTAGGAGGAATCAAATGGCTAACACAATAGGAAGTTTTCATGTAATATTCTCCACAACCCTTGTCTTGGATCTCAACCCTAGGAGTGGTAGGAACTAAGGGTGAAATAGATGTTCGGGTAAGTGTGGCCGGATCAACATAGGAGGATGAATTGGATGATGAGGCCTCTTGGTTGACTGGCACATGGCGTTGGGGAATCTCCTTTAGATTGGTGCAATACTGGAAAGGATTTAGATCACTGTCTATAGTTATTTCTATGCCATTGTAAGGAAATTTAAGGCACTGATGATACGTGGAAGGGACTGCCTTCATAGCATGAATCCATGGTCTACCTAGCAAAATGTTATAAGGAAGGGTGAGATCCAAGACCTGGAACTTTGTCTCCATTACTGTAGGACCAATTCTGATAGGAAGTGTTACAACTCCCTTTGATTTTATTTCTTCATCATCATAAGCTTTTATGACAATACTTTTGGTCATGTCTACGCATGCTTCTGAGATACCTAATGCCTTAATCAGTTTTAAAGTGCATAGATTTAACCCTGCTCCTCCGTCTACCAAAACTCGTCTAACCTTGGTGTCATCAACAAAGACTTCCAGATGTAAAGGGTCGTTATGGTTCATCTTTTTAGTGGCATAATCTTGTTCAGAAAATGTGGCATGGTGATTATTGGTCAAGTAGCCCACCATTTCCTGCAAACGATTGACATCTAGATCATTAGGGACTATGGTATTCTGTAAAGCCTTATCGAGGATAGATCGATGCTCAGGGGAAATACACAGCAATTCCAAGATTGAAATTTGGGTTGGGGTCTTCCCCAACTGGTTGAGTAGGTTATATTGTAAGTTGGAAGGTTGTGGTGTTTGCTGTGATGGAGGGCCTTGGATAGTGAACTTAGTACGGCGAGTATTGACTGCACACTCAGAATTAGTATAGATGGTAATGGTATTGATATTCTCATCAGTGGCACAAAGGCAATGAATGGTTTAGCCACTATCATAGTCATGCTTGATACTCACATAGTTGGCTGACATATTGGTCTTAGTACTTGAACTAGGGATAGCCCCTTTCCCATGGTCATGTAGTGGATCAGAAAAGACTTGATGATCAGTGTTTGATGACTTTTGTTTTTGTCCACTAACTTCAATAATTCTCTTTTTGATTAGATCCTGTATGATATTCTTCAGTTGTCGACAGTTTTGTAGGTTATGCCCCTTGGTTCTATGATAATCACAAAAGGCATTGTCATCCCACCAAGCTGTTTTAAATTGTCCTGGATTGTATTGTCTTGGTTCTTGCAACTGTATGAGATTATGTTGTAATAGTTGTTTGAACACTGACTCAATAGGTTCCCCTAAGGGAGTGAATTCACATTTTTGAAATCTTCTTGGTTGTGGACATTGAGTATTTTAGACCACATTAGGCGGTTGATTGACAACATTAAGCGTGTTGGAAAAAGTATGAGGTCCTTGTAATGTGAGGAGGGGTCCTGCTTGTAATGTTTTAGCATCAACTACCCCATCATTGGTGACATTTTTGTTACAAGACCAGAATCTATTTCTATCAGTGGGGGTGTTTTGTATGATCAGGTTTCTATTGGATGTTGATGTCTTGAGTTCACCCTTTTCAATGAGGTCCTTCTCTATTATCACCCCTTTTTCCACTAGTTCCAAAAAAGATGTACAACAATGTACCCTTAAGTTGCTCCTGAGTTTTGCATGAAGGTTTTCTTGAAACATTGTAACTTTTTGTTTTTCAGGTATCTCAACAGGACACCTACTAGCTATAGTTCTCCATCTCTGAAAGAAAGCAATAAATATTTCCCCTTTGTCTTGCGTTGTGTGACACAAGGTTGCTATATTTATCTCATGATCTATGTTGAAGGAAAATTGCTCCACAAATTTCTCAACCAGTTCACCCCAAGATGTAATGCCAGAATCTAGACTCGAAAACCATTCTAGTGCAATTCCTACAAGACTTCTTGGAAATAGCCTCATAAGATACGTGGGATCATAAGCAACATCTATGCATATGGTAGAAAATTCCCTAATATGTTCTATTGGATTTCGTTTACCATTGTACTTAGGAAGATTCGGTATTACATATCCATGAGGGAAAGGGGTCATGTACAATGATCTATCAAAAGGGAATGGGCATATGTCCTTTGGTGAAAATGATTTCTTAGTTGATACCGACATATTATCCATTTGTGTTTGTAAGATGTCAACTTGGGTCAAAGATGTGCTAGGAGGATTATGCAGATCTGGTTATGTATTCTGAAATCCAAAGTCTTGTGATGGGTTTTGATTAAATGTTGGCATCTGAGGTGGATTTGGATTTGGAATGTTGGTAAATGTGTTCTGGTTTGGAATCGACATAAATTGGTGTTGACCTGAGATCTGTGTAAATGGATTATGAGTACCACTTTGGAAGAAAGGATTCTGATTCGAAATTAATGTAAATTGGTTTTGACTTGGAATCTGTGTGGACGGATTCTGACTACCAATTTGTGAAAAAGGATTTTGATTGGGAATAGATGTAAATGGGTTTTGACTTAGAATCTGTGTGGACGGATTCTGACTACCAATCTGTGAAAAAGGATTTTGATTGCCATATTGGAAGGAGGGAATGCCTCCTGTTTGTGTAATCCTTGGTATAGCTCTAGTGACTTGAGCACTAGGTATGGCCATCGACTGTGGTATGGTACTCGTGATACTAGCAGTAAGGGTGTTTGTCGATTGCGGACTTGGGACATCGACATAAGGTGTAGAGGCTAATGTTTTAGGTCATTTACTCCCAACAAGAGGACCGAAGGGAGTGGACGATGAAGCCCCTATAGTGAAATTAAATCCCGATGTCATGCTAGATGTACCAAATGGGGACGTATAAACTGTTGTACTTTGTGTAGATGTGGTAGATGGCATAGTTGTGGTGACCTGAGGTATAGTAGTACTAGTAGTCATGGTATTTGTCCCTTGTGTAGGTTGAGTTTGTAAGGTGCTGATATCAAATCCTGGAGGTAAAGTAGCACCTTCAGCTAGCAATTTTCCTAAAAATCGTTGACGATCATTTGCTAGGTACTCATCTACAAAAAAGGCAAACTCGGGGTCCTGTGCGGCAGCCTCTATGTCCTCTACTGCAATATGTCCTTGAGTGTTTCTAGTGGTGAATTTGTCTAACAAAGTCTTATGAGTTCTTGACGAAAACGGATTGATGAATTCACTTGGGTTCGACATGTTTTCTCTCTCTCTTCTCTTAGACCTAGTTTCAACCATGTAAGACAAGCTCAATATGCAGGAAATGCAAAACTATATGTATGAACAGTATGACCTTAGTCTATGTTTTTGGGATTTTCATATGCAAAATAAGGAATGTTCTAGGATGACGCTAGCCTAAGATCTAAAGATGCAAGGTCTATGCAAAACAAAGAATGTTCTAGGATAACACTAGCCTAAGATCTAAAGATGCAAGGTCTAAGCAAGGTTCTAAAATAGTCAATTCTATAAACCTTAAGACGAAGGAACCAAATACCTAAAGTTTAACCAAGGTGTCAATTTAGTTTAATTCAAGGAACCAATGTAGGACGAGGACCAAAGACAAGTTGAGTTTCCTAACTAGACTGATGAGTTAGGGAGACTATGTGTAGGAGAAAGGATATACTGATAAAACTAGGTTCAATGACAGATTTCGTTGACGCTATGACTTTTCTAAAGTGTAGATGGTGAAATAATCCTGAAGTTTGTAAAAGTAACCTTTCTAGAAGTCTAATGCAAGGTAATATGTACCCTAAGATAAAGCTAAACTCTAAATGAAGACAACTATTGGTAATGACTAAATGAACCTAAAGGATGCAAAATTGAGCAAATCGTTTCAGGTTTCTGTTCAAGGACTGTTTGTGTGAAGATAACTGAAACTGGTGTAATTGTGTTGACTGGATAGTGACTGTGAATTCTGGTTTTCTGATAATCAGACAGATGCATCTCAGGATTTAATAGATGCAGTTCCAAATTAACAGTTGTGGTTTTCCAGTAATCAATTGCGTTTCTCTGGTAAAATTTAGTTTAACTCTAACAGATGCGGTTAACCTTTTCACAGATGCGACTTGTACTGATAGTTGCGACTCAGAATATAACGCATGTGGTTTTTCCAAAGCAATTGTGAGCTAAATTGGCAGATGCAACTCTGAACTAGACAGTTGCGACTCAAGACTAAATAGATGCAACTCGAAATTACAGTTATGACTCAGAATGTAATAGATGCAACTCAAAAAATCAATTGTGAGTTTCTGGTGAACAGTTGCGACTCTCTGTGAATTTTCAGTGACATGAAATTTAAACTGACTGTGTTTTCTATGATCAAATTCTGACAATCAAAAACAATCATAAGACAAAGTGTTTTCAGTTTTGATTTTGGACTCAAAGAACATTTAAATTGATAACAGACAAGCACATCCTAATAGGCCAAAGGCCTAGGGTTTGTATACTTGGTATAGCCCACTGAAATACCCCAGATTGGTGATGAACACCTTTCCTTCTCGAGAGCGGATAGCTTAGAAATTTGGTGGCATTGGCTCCCCTCCATGACTCATTAACGTCTTTCAAGCACACCAATTTTGAATTCTTTGGGCAATGACCTCCCAAGAACTGCTATCTCTACTCAAGGAGATTAGTAGTGAGTATCTTTGGGCATGATACTGTACCTTGCACTATACCAAGCAATGGCCACAAATAGGTTGGTCTCTAAAACAAAAGGTATTTAGTATGGGCATTCCATTCGTGGGGTGTGATCCATACGGTGCGAGTCCCCTTTCGGACCCATCTTATCAGAACCACACTTGTGATTCTTGGGGTTTCCCCAAGAACCCACTTTTATATACTGGCTGGAAGTCCCTTAGGTTCAGGGTGCTACCGATCTGAGTCGTCCTGGGGTGAGTACTTTTTCCCACCAGAACAGGCCCAAGTTCTAGAGTTGGTAACTGTTTCTCTTACACCCAGGATCGCACAGATGCGCAAGGGGAGAGGATACTTCGATGTACCAAGTCATAAGGGTGACCAAACTTGTGCTTTCACACCAAACATAGTAGACACTTGTTAATTTTAACCAAACAAAAGATTTGCTACGCTACCAAACAATCTGTTTCAAAATTAACTAGGGTCTTCGACAAACATCCTGCAGAAAAACTAGTTAGTAATTTTCAAAATTGTCTTCATCAATCATCCTGCAAAGGTTTGTTAACTCTAAAGGGCCACACGCTGAAAATCAGATATTAGTAACACAAACCAATTGAAAATTTCAGATTTTTGAAAATAGAAATAAAGTTTTACCAGTCAATTGCATCGCGGTATTACCAGTCAGATGCGTCATTCCTTCTTCAGTTGCGGTGCGGGAAATCAATTGCAGTTTAGGAATTTTCAGATGCGTCATTTATTCTGTCAGATGCGGTTCAGGAAGTCAATTGCATTGATTCGTCAAACTGATGCATCGTTCCGTACAAAAAACCTGCAAAAATAAAAAATAAACATCTACGGATTTGCGAAGATGGTGTCTTCATGTCGGGTTCACCAAATGTAACACCATAGAAAGTGCACAAGACAACAGATTAGAAGCAAACATGCAATAATAAATCTATGATGCAAATCTAAATGTTAAGCAACAAAGAACAAAGGAAAGTAAAACGTAAACAAACTGAAACAATCTCACCAATTTCGAACGTATTTCCATGATTCATCTCGATTGCCTTTCTCCATTTTGCTTGTGTAGTATAATTTCCCTCAAATTTTTCGTAAGTTCGTGCAAGTATAGCTTAAGATAATGATTAGAAAAATATTGAAGATTCAAGATTAAGTGCTCACAAGATTCGAAAAGAGAATTCGATTTCGAGAGAGAGAGATTGGAATGAAGAATGACAAATCAATTTATAGAAAATTGATTATTCGAACGACAGGCCAAGATTGAAAGATCAACGGACGGTTGAGATCGACTGATTGGACATGCATTTTGATAACTGGCAGTAATGACATGAGTGATACAAATTAGAAATAGAATTAAAGATTAAATAAATGATTTAATCTTCAGTTTGGCATTCAAAAACATCAGAAATATCTTTGCATGACAAAGATGAAGATTGATTATAACGACTCTATGTTCGAATCCATGCACGAGATTTAATTAATTAAATAAGAATATTTAATTAATCCGCATGTACACGCAAATAAGTTAGAATTGGACGATTGAATGATCTGATGAAGAGATTACTCGAGACAGTCACTCAGACATCAAATGAAGAGTTAACTGAACGATTAAAATAGATGTCGAGTCGAGTAAACATGAATACTTAGATAACTAACATAATTATCTAAAATATAGAGGAATGCGTTAAAATAGAATTAATGAATTAAATAATTCATTTAATTCAAGACTCGATATTAAGAATAATTAAATAAATAAGATTTATTTAATTAAATGATGAAGGGATTTAAATGAATAATTAAATAAAGAATTTATTTAATTATAGTTGAAATATGATAAAGAGTAAATTAAATAAGAATTTATTTAATTTGACAAGGATAAGGTTAATTAGTAAAACAATTAAATAAAAAATGTTTATTTAATTAATCAGATAGAATAAAGAAAAATGTGAATTAATTAAATAAATAAGATTATTTAATTAATAGAAGAATTGATGTTAAGATGAATTAATTAAATAATTAAGATTATTTAATTAATAAAATAATTAATGTTAAGATGAATAATTAAATAATTAACATTATTTAATCATGACCATGGAGAATACAAATTACGAAGAATATGGAAGTCATAGGCTTAAAACTAGATTTCGGTGTCTACAAAGTCTGCCAAGACCCATTCACCCTTGGGTGAATGAGTCCTTTTTCATCTAGCAAAAACAACTTTTGAAAGGTGCACAAAATTTATTCCTCTCATATTTTCTAGAAACTTTGTTGGTTGCTTCAGTTTTATGCATAATATATTAGGTCCAATTTGTAGATTACATTTTGGAGTTGATTTTATATTTTTAATCTTTCTCCCCGAAGTGTTGTTTGACCTAGACCCCCTGATGAGCCCAAAGTATGCTCATAATTTGAGTATCATGTTGTACTTTTAATACCCTTTTTTTTGATGTTCATGGTTGTTTAAACTCTTTAGAAACCTTTTATTGGGGGATATCTTGTAGCAATACACTTTTATATTCCTACAGCCTATCATGTTGATCTGTCTATATTTATTACCTTAATTGACTTTCCAAATGACTGATATAACGCATGTAGTTTTTGAATGATGAAGTAAATTTGATATGTGATTAATAAATGAATATCATGTAAGTTTCTGTGCATGTTTCCGTTCACTTCTATTGCCTTGTGTTTCACAAGTTGTTGAAGAAAGTATGATCGAGTCAAGCGCAGCTGATCTCGGCCTTGCAGTAAAGTCCATTTCCTGCGTGACTTTGAGGAAGTTATTCTGGCGAAGAATCTTTGTTTAAAATTTTTGGGAAGGAATTTAAATGTCAATTAATTTGGAAAGAGTGGAATGTTGAATTCTCTCTTTAAATCGTGTTGAGCAGATAAGTTCATTTATTTAGTCTATTCCTCGATTCCTAGATGCATTTACATCCACATCTTTCTCTGTTTGGGTTAGTTAGTTGTTTTCCTGATTTAAATAAGTGTTCCTCCTGCGCGAGCGAGGAAGCATAGTGAGATAGAAAGGATATCATGTAAAAGTTAGTATGATAATAAAAAGCAGAGTCTGTATGACACGAGATAGAGTTTTTTGTTAGTTTTCATATGAACAGAACAATGTACACCATTCTAAGTTTATGAATAAAATTTGATGAAGTTCTGAGTTCAGTACTTACGTAATTAGTTGATGCTTGCTAAGGGGGCCCACTTAGTAAGTATCTGTGGTCAATTAGTTAGTCATTCATTTTTCTGTTGATCATAAGTTAGATTTCATTTTTGAAGTTTTTGTGCAAACTCAGTCCTATATTGTTCCTGCAGCATTGGGAATCCATCCCTGTGTCTGTTCCTATAGCATAAGACCAGTTTATAGTTTGTTTCTCAGTCATAGTTGTTATGATTTCCACTTTGGTTAAAGTATGGTTGAGTTTAGAGAACTTAGCATTACCTTCCTGTAATGTAGGTCGAATTCTTTCCAAGTATTTATTTTCATTAAGTTGTGACTGAAACTAGTTCTTAGTGCACATACAGTGCCACTCCATTTCA
The DNA here is from genome assembly GCA_007258455.2 of Sequoia sempervirens. Taxonomy (NCBI): domain Eukaryota; kingdom Viridiplantae; phylum Streptophyta; class Pinopsida; order Cupressales; family Cupressaceae; genus Sequoia; species Sequoia sempervirens. The sequence continues at coordinate 176,791,203 of VDFB02193867.1, forward strand.
AGTATACATTCCTTGGTTTGACAAGTAAATGAACGACCATGAAAAGATATTAGTCGCCTACTGGAATGTCCAATTTCCAGGATAGGTTTTGCCATGATTTTCATATCCTTTTGTGGGCGTGACCATTTTTGGCGTTGTTGTCGGGGATGGTGTCAAGCTAAGAACTTGTCAGAAGTCATTTTTAGTAGTAGTTTAGTCTGTTATTCAAGAATTTTAAAAATCCTTCAATTCACCATTCATTCTATTGCATGCATAGAAAAAGAGACACTCTAGGAAGATTCATTCTTGACCTTATAGCCATTGATAATAATCATGAACTGACTTATAATCTATTTGAGGACGAAGGAGACCAAGATATCAATCCATTTGCTGAAAACCTGTTTGTTGAATTGTCATTTGACCCAGCAGACGAAGAACCTGAGGAAAATCCATTTGCTCTAATACTCCATCAAGCAAATATGGCACATAACCCACCTAATCCACCTCCTACTTTTGAGTTTCCCATTGTTTCCTAGCAAGATACTGATAACCTTAAAAATATTCCTTCTTCATTACTTCCCAAGTTCTATGGCCTAGTTACGGAGGACCCAAAAACTTTCTTGTTTGAGTTTGATATCCTCTGTTGCAGCTATGATTACACTTTAGATGTTCACAAGCTGAAGTTGTTTCCTTCCACTTTGAAGGAAGGAGCCCTTAGATGGTTCATGAGTTTGGGAAGAGGTGTGGTTGATAGTTGGGTAGCCATGCAAACAAAATTTCTTGATAAATATAAGGAATATTGTAAGAGTGGTAGTAAGGGACACAATATATTCATAATTCAACAAAAGGAGGATTAAAGCCTGGAAGACTATATCTCAAGATTCTTGTTTTCCCTGAAAAAGAATTCAAACCATACTCTCAACGAAGAATCTCAGAAACTACTTTTTCTAAGGGGAATCAATGATACCTATATAGATGCCCTAGATCTGATGGGAGGAGGTGATATAACCCAACTTCCTTGGGATGATATCAAGAAAATATGTCTTAACTACTCTCGAGCAATTATTAAGAAAGGTATAGGTCATCAAGCCACAGTGGGAAAGTCCTCTACTAGTGGAGTTTCATAGATGGAGATCACAAATTTGCTATCAGATTTCAAACAGGATATCATAAACAACATGGCTACATAGTTGGATACTATGCAAGCTCGGAAGAAACATGAGGAAGCTAAAGCAATCTTGGCTGAGTTCTATCCACATTGCAGATAGAAGAAACGTGACTGCAGATGCAAGATGGTGGCTAATCTGGAGGCTACACAACTACCTACTGACTTTAAGGTGGTAGAAAGTGATGATGACCAAGTATTCTTCGTTGCACAAAGGCGACCATGGGCTTAACGACAAGGTATGACTCAAGATCTTTTAACTTTTGGTAATAATTATTCTAATTACAATAACCAATGGCAACCTACATATGGCCCATCACAACCTTGGAATATTGCTCAACCTCACTAGCCTAGCTATCAGAATCCTCAATGGCAATCTCCTCAAGGAGGTTGGCAGTAGCCACAAGGACAATGGACTCCACCCCCAGGTAACTGGCAATAGAACCCTCAATGGAGAAGTCCGCAGCAATGGCAGAACCAATCCTCTGCCTTCCTACATCTTCAGTAGTCACAACCACAGGCCCTCATGCCACCTCCTGTAGCACCTGCAGCAAATATTGGCCCTCCAAAACAAATGCCTATGCCTGCTCAACCATTGCCAAATCCTAATAATAAGTAGTAGCAGCAACAAGTCTATTTTGCTAACCCTAATCATCAGCCTGCCTATGCTTTTAACCTGAATAATATTACTTTACGTTCATGAATTGTGCTACCCACACCATCTCCTCCCATCATCTTAGAATTTCCATCCGAGGAGACTGACCAAGAAGAAGATACCAATGACCAAGCCCAACCAAAGGATCCAGTTCAAATTCAAATTCCATCATCACCTAAGGAATTTGATAAAGTGTCCCCTCCTTTTCCATAGAGGTTGGAAGGTGAAAATGTAAAAAACATGAGGAACCTACCTTTGGCATTCTTGATCAGCTAAAGCATATATGTGTGAAAATTCCCTTGTTCCAAACAATCAAAGAAGTACTTATCTATAGTAAGACCATCAAGGAGGCATGTTTGAAGAAACTGGGGAGGAAAAAGAAAGACCCTCAAACTGTCCATGCCATAAGTCAACTCTCTGCCTTAATGCTAGGGAAGCTTAGCATCCCAAAATATTTAGATCCAGGAAGCCCTATTGTGGAGATCAATGTTAATGTGTTGCAAATTAAGAATGCTTTAGTAGATCTTGGTGCAACTATTAATGTCATGACAAAGGACTTGGTTGTAAAAATTAATATTTCAGACCTAAGGACTACACTTACAATATTACCACTTGTTGATAGCTCAACTGTCAAACCTGATGGGGTAGTTGAAAACCTGGTAGTCACCTTGGATTCCTGGGAGTACCTTATTGATTTTATGGTCTTATCTCCAAAGGAATCATTGGGGGGATACCCTGTCATACTAGGAAGGCCTTGGTTGGCTACTACTGATGCTTACATTGGTTGTAGGTCGGGTAACATGACAATATCTGATGGGTATAGCACAAAGAAGCTTACACTCTATTCTCCAGCCCTGCCCCAACTTGAGTCTGGAGAGGTTGTTTGGCCAGATTTGGGAGGAAAGGAGGAAGCAAACTCTGTAGCCAATTTAATGATGATTACCAGGCAGCCTTTCATTGCACAACAACAAGAAGAAGATATATTGTCTAATATCCTACTGAATAACTATGGTACCGAATATTTTCATTGTGAAAAAATTTCATGTTCCTTGCAAACTATCATTCTTCTGTCTACATCAGCACATTATCCTGCAGCAACTGACTACTTACACACCTTGCTACCCCACGAGGTAGACATGCCATTGCTGTTTGAAGTATCTATGGTAGATTTAACCTCCCAAGTTGAGGTAACTGCAGGAAAAACCTTGTGCATTAATAAAAACCTCACCAGTGAGCAACAAGAATCTATGATCAAAATGCTTGCTAGTCATAAGTCAGCTTTTGCTTGGGAATATGGTGACATGAAGGGATTAGACCCAAAACTCTGTACACATCGCATATACATTAACAGTGAGTTCAGACCTGTCAGGTAGCCTCAAAGAAGAATCAATCTAGCTTTGAGAGAAATTGTTAAAGAAGAATTACAGAAAATGTTAACAACTGACTTTATCTATCCAATCTCGGATAGTCAGTGGGTTTCCCCATTGGTTGTTGTTCCTAATAAAGGAGGAAAATGGAGGGTATGTGTAGATTACAAAGAGATCAACTTGGCAACAAAGAAAGATTACTTTCCTCTTCCATTCATTGATCAACTTTTGGATAATTTAGCTGGGAAAAAATACTTCTCATTCTTAGATGGCTTTAGTAGGTACAATCAAATCAAGATTGCTCCTGAGGATCAAGAAAATACTACTTTTACATGCCCTTGGGGAATGTTTTCCTAATCATTTTTGCCTTTTGGTCTCTGTAATGCACCTGCAACTTTCCAGAGGGTAGTCATAAGTATCTTCTCAGACATCTCATATGATTGCATGGAAATATACATGGATGATTTTACTACTTATGGTACAACATTTGAGGAAGCTCAATCCAACTTGGAGAGAGTACTGTAGAGATGTGAAGATCACAACCTATCACTGAATAGTCAAAAGTGTTTTATGATGATGCAGGAGGGAATAGTACTCGGTCACCATATTTCTACTGTAGGAATACAGGTTGATCCTACCAAGATTGAGGTCATCTCTAATCTCCCCTTTCCTGCCAAGCAGAAAGAAGTAAGGAGATTTCTTGGCCATGCTAGATACTACAGAAGATTCATCAAGGACTTCAGCCAAACAGCAAGTCCCTTATATAATCTGCTAAAGAAAGATGCAGATTTTTCTTGGATTGAGGAATGTGAAAAAGCATTCCTTGATTTAAAATTAGCCCTTACACAGGCACCTATTTTGAAAGGACCTGATTGGTCACTTCCATTTCATATTCATACTGATACATCAGATTATGACATTGGAGTAGTGTTAGGGCAGAAGGATGGATCAACAGAACATGCCCTCTACTATATAAGCAAAAATCTGCAAGGAGCTAAATTCAACTACACTGTTACAAAAAAAAAAATGTTGGCCATCATCTATGCCCTCAATAAATTCAGGCATTACATCACTGACTATCAAATATTTGTCCACACTGATTATGCAGCAATCCGGTATCTCATGAATAAAAGCTCAATATCTGGGAGACTGGCCAGATGGTTATTGCTGATGCAGGAATTTGACATTACAATTGTGGACAAGCTAGGTAAAGCCAATGTGGTTGTTGATTTCCTTTCTAGAATTCAAAGACAAGATGACTCTGCAATTATTGAAGACTCCTTTCCTAATGAGCACCTGTTTGCAATCAAGGTTATTCAACTATGGTATGCGAATATAGCAAATTATCTGGCCACAGGAAGAACGCCTCCTCAATTCTCCCCTAAGGAAAAAAGATTATTAGAAAAGAAAAGCTTTAACTTTTCTTGGATTGTAGATTACATGTTTTATACAAGGCTAGATCATGTTATGAGGAGATGTGTACAAGAGGAGGACATTCATGATATATTACATGCAAGCCATGATGAGTCGTGTGGTGGAAATTTTGTTGCCAAAAGAACAGCAATAAAAATTTTAAATACTGGCTACTATTGGCCAACTCTGCATAGAGATGCAGCCAAATATACCAGGAGATGTGATAGATGCCAAAGGATGGGAAGACCAACTCGATCTGATGAGATGCCTCTATTTCCACAAGTTGTTGTTACACCCTTTGATAAATAGGGATTGGATTTTGTGGGACCAATTGATCCACCTTCCAATGGTAAGTCCTACATCCTTGTATGCATAGATTATGTGACAAAATGGGTTGAGGCTAAACCTATGAAACATGCTAGGGATAATAAAGTAGCTGAATTCCTCTATGAGGAAATATTCACCAAGTTTGGTGTCCGTAGGGGGATAGTGACAGATCAAGGAGCACAATTCACTTCTACACTTATCACAACCTTAGTAAATGAATACAATATAAGGCACAAGAAATCAACTCCTTATCACCCCCAGGCCAATGGCTAGGTTGAGGTCACCAATAAGGACATAGAGGCCATTTTGACTAAAACTATAGATTTACATAGCAAGAACTAGGCCGCATGGTTACCAGAAGCTATATGGGCCTACTGTACTACCTGGAAAAACTGCTACAGGATATACACCTTTTGAAATGGTGTATGGTAAAACAGCTGTGATACCAATAGAATTCAAACATAAGACTCTAAGAACAACATTAGAGATGGACATGGATTTAACAAATGCACAAAAGGACAGAGTCATGCAGCTTAATGCTCTGGATGAGCTCCGAAGGAATGCCCTTCAGCATACTGAAATCATACAGCAGTAAAGGAAAAAGTGGCATGAACAACGTATCAAAACGAAGCAATTCTCTGCCGATGATTGGGCGCTACTCTATGACTCAAGGTATAAATAAAATCAAGGTAAACTCACAACCCGATAGCTTAGCCCATATGAAATTGAACATGTATTTGATAATGGTTCAGTTCAATTAGTCACAATTGATATTGTTCGATTCAAGCTACTGGTTAATGGACACCATCTTCGGTTGTATCGTAAGCCAGTCTCAAAAGAAAAATTCATGTAGCAGTTTGTTCAAGATCCTACCATTAATCTTCCTGCAACAAAAGGCTTTAGCCTTTCTCCTGCAGCTTCACCATAATGTTTTAAATGCATGCTCATAATAAAGGTTTCCTTTTCAGGAAACCCTTTTCTTCGTTTCCACTCATCACCACATCTCACTTCTTTATCTTCCATTCCATCCATCCATTCCATCCATACATCTCATCCATTCACATCACTCATCCACCTCATTCATCTGCACCACCCTTAATTATGATTTCATTCCCAACTGTCATATCATACTGAAGCCGTCATCTTTCTCAGCACGTACGAGCATTAATTGAAAGGTACGCGATATCTTTTGTTGTCACATCATTGATTTATTTCATTTTATTCATTTACTACTATGTCTATATCAATCATTATTTCCCAATCTCTACCTATTCTTTAGTACATGTGTGGACACATGTCATATTTTAAGTAGGGGGCAGGATAATCCATTTCACTTACACTGCTGTCACAACTGTTCAGATATGTTTCTTTATTATTTTCTTGTACTTTCCAAAGTATGAATACATGTTTCACCTTAAATCATAATTAAAACTGCTTTTTAAAGTAGTTATAACAATTATTACATGCAAAAATCTTTTGAGTTCATTCTTGGAAAAGAAGAGAAAGTGACGGCAGGGCAGAAAGAGTAGAGCAAAAAAGTAAAAAGTTCATAAAAGAGTTTAAGTTTCAGCTGAGACAATTGTGAATATGGGTGGTCAACTGGTAAAACATGAACCTGTAGCTCATGATATATTGATACAGAATCCTCAAACAGCTCAAGCATTCAGCCTCTGTAGTTGGTTGAACTACTTTTTGAGGTTAAATACTTACAATGAGGAAGCCGCAAGCAACTTTTTAAGAACCCTTTCTGAAGGAGAGGCTATAGTATGGGGTTTAACAGTAGTTGTAATTGAGGAACGAATTGCAGAGGTAACCGGGCTTCCAGCTATAGGAGAGAATTTTTCTTCAGATGCTATTTCTGCTAGGGCAGAATTTACAATACCAACTGATGGACCCTTGGAGGTCTTTAAGCAAGGATGCAAGTGAGTGTTGTTGCCTCCTCCATATCCAAAATATGATGCTTTCATAATTAGGTACTTAACATGTGAAGGCCATTTTTCTTACCTACATTCCTACCATTTTAAATTGCTGAGTCATATGAGGCATGGGTTAGCCGTTAATGTCCCAAAATTTTTGTTAAATCTTTTGAAGAAATGTGCCCATGAAACCTAGAGAGGGAGGGATAATTTTGTTGCCCATCATGCCCTTATTAAACTGTTGATTGAACACTCCTTGAAAGATGTGTCACCTCTTTCCTGGAAGGAATTTGTTTCCCAAAAGAGCCTGCAACTTCCATAACCTCCTAGGGCACTTGCTCCATGGCCTAAGAAAAAGAAAGAGAAAATAGCATCTACCAGTAGGGAAGTAGGGCAAGGGTCATCTAGTCCTGCAGCCCCTAGTCCTGCAGCGTTCACACCAGAGTCCTCTGCCCGGGTGCAGACTAGGTCTTCCAGTAGGAGAGAAAAAGGAAAAACAAAGGCAGGAGAGTCATTTGGGGCGGAACAAACCCCATAATCTGACCCTCATCCTTAGAAAAGGCAATGCTCTTCTCCTGTAGCACCTTCTCCTACAACAACGCTTGTTGCCACCACAATTTCACCATCATCTTTTGATAAGGCAGAGCCCTCTAGGCAATTCAGAAAGAGGAAAGCTACGAGAGCACTTCCGACAGCTGCAACATTGCCAAGAAGAATTTCAACAAGGAAACAATGTAAAGTCTCCCCTGCTTCACCTCAACCTGAAGTTATCATAATTTTAGAGGAATCTATAGGTTCTGAACATAATGTCTCTCAGGATGTATCTGAGAATGTTGCACAGAGTCCATTTTTTATTCCTGAAGAAGAACAAATTGAGACAAGGGAAGTTGAGCATATCGAAAGGGGGGTACCAAGTCTCAATGATTTGGCTGCTATGGCTATGCAAATTTTGGAGGAAGCATAGTCTTCTCCACTACAACAATAGGAATTTATCCTGCAGTAAAGGGAAGAACAACCTGAACAATTGGAAGGGGCCAATGAAGCTTCATTACCCCCTGAAACCTGTCAAGCCATGGTTGTCTACAAAAAGACATTTTTGATTGAATTCCTAGAATATCTTAGAAACACTTGAAGACCGGTCACATTGCAGACCTTGAGTTTCCACCACTTAGGCAAGACTGAAATGCAACAAAGTCTTTGGGAGGAAGAAAAGAAAAAACTGAAAAGAGACATTGAAGGGCAGAAACAGGAAATTTAGGAGTTAAAGGAGAAAATGAATGAAATGATGACAATAACTGGTAAGATTATGGAGTGTAGACCACCGCCAAGAGTTTATGCTCTGTGTCTCAAGGAAATTTTTTTGTGGTTCCAATTAATGAGAATTTATAGGAATCTAGATCATGTTATTCACACTGCTAAAGAATTCTATGATGCATACCAGGCAGCTCCTAATTGGCTAAGAAATTCTTTGTGCAAATTTTATTTGCATGGCTTTATAATTCCCTTTGAAATAGAGTGAAATCCACTTCTATACATTGGCCACATTCATTTAAGATCACTCATGTCTTGGGAAACAAACAAAGCTAATTATGGAAGGCAATTGGAAACATATGAAGAAGCAGAAAGGGATGAGCCTATTCCCTTGCACCCTGAGAGTTCAGACCCTTATACAATGTTGAAAACCTCGCTTACTATGGCATATGGCCATAATAATAATACAGTCAAGATGAAAATATTCGATCTCAAAAAATAGGTATATGATGAGTTTCAAGAACAGACATACTCATTTTGGAAGTTGTCATACTCCAGAATTGAGAAGAGATGGGAGAGATTGATTGTTGGGTTAAGAAGGTCTGAGCCTTACAGTCCCCTGAATTTTACAGCAGCTCTCAGAAGATCAAACAGATACATATAGTTGGGCCTTCAAAAGAGGTTTGAGTTGTGGTTACCCTTGACATTTAGACCTCCTATGCTGATGTGGCCTCTTTATCCGTACTGAGCTACAAATATTAATGAAGATACAGAAGCTCGTAGGTATGAAAGGTGGCAGAGTTTCAGGGTTTTTTATTATAGATTCAGAACTTCATTTCAGGGTAGTGCCTCAACCACTGATTTCAGAGAGACCACCAGAAAGTTTAATGTTGGAGGACCAGCATCAGGTTAAGTAGGGGAAAAATGATGAGCCCAAAGTATGCTCATAATTTGAGTATCATGGTGTACTTTTAATACCCTTGCTTTTGTTGTTCATGGTTGTTTAAACTCTTTAGAAACCTTTTATTGGGGGATATCCTGTAGTAATACACTTTTATATTCCTGCAGCCTATCATGTTGATATGTCTATATTTATTACCCTAATTGACTTTCCAAATGATTGGTATAATGCATGCAGTTTTTGAATGATGAAGTAAATTTGATATGTGATTAATAAATGAATATCGTGTAAGTTGCCATGCATGTTTCCGTTTGCTTCTGTTGCCTTGTGATTCACAGGTTGTTGAAGAAAGTATGATCGAGTCAAGTGCAGTTGATCTCAGGCTTGCAGTAAAGTCCATTTCCTGCACGAGTTCGAGGAAGTTATTCTAGCGAAGACTCTTTGACCGAAATTGTTGGGAAGCAATTTAAATGTCAATTAATTTGGAAAGAGTAGAATGCTGAATTCTCTCTCTGAATCATGTTGAGCGAATAAGTACATTTATTTAGTCTGTTCATTGATTCCTCGATGCATTTACATCCACGTCTTTCTCTGTTTGGGTTAGTTAGTTAGTTGTTTTCCTGATTTAAATAAGTGTTCCTCCTGCACGAGTGAGCAAGCATAGTGAGATAGAAAGGATATCATGTAAAATTTAGTATGATAATAAAAAGCAGAGTCTGTATGACAAGAGATAGAGTTTTTTGTTAGTTTTCATATGAACAGAACAATGTGCACCATTTTGAGTTTATGAATAAAATTTGATGAAGTTCTGAGTTCAGTACTTGCATAATTAGTTGATGCTTGCTAAGGGGGGCCACTTAGTAAGTATTTGTAGTTAGTTAGTTAGTCATTCATTTTTCTGTTGATCATAAGTTAGATTTCATTTTTGAATTTTCTATGCAAACTCAGTCTTATATTGTTCCTGTAGCATCGGGAATCCATCCTTGTGTCTATTCCTACAACATAAGGCCAGTTTATAGTTTGTTTCTTAGTCGTAGCTGTTATTTCTACTTTGGTTAAAGTATGGTTGAGTTTAGAGAACTTAGCATTACCTTCCTATAACGTAGGTAGAATTCTTTCCAAGTATTTATTTTTGTTAAGTTGTGACTGAAACTAGTTCTTAGTGCACATACAGTGCCGCTCCATTTCAAGTATACATTCCCTGGTTTGACAAGTAAATGAATGACCATGAAAAGCTATTAGTTGCCTGCTGGAATGTCTAATTCCTAGGATAGGTTTTGCCATGATTTTCATATCCTTTTGTGGGCGCGACCAGTGAGCACCCAATTTGTGACAAGCTGGGAGTAGGAAAGGTTTACCAGTAAAGCCCTGCATCCAGAGAATCATGAAATCCTTTCCTAAGAACTAGTCATAGGCAGGAGTGAAACTCTGCATATATTTGGTCTGCTCCCTATTGATCCTAATTATGTCTCCCTGTCTAATTAAATCATGCAAGACCGAAGCTATGAAATAGTCTGAAAATGCATAATAATCATATGATGCGGAAAGAAAAGGCGTCCACGTGGACACTAGCTTCCTTTTATTTCGCTCATCAAAAATTGATAATGAGAAATACTAGACGAAGAAATTTGGGTTCTGATGCAGAAACATGTGGACCAAGAAAGAAAGAAACCTAATTTTTTTCTCCACTTGGTAATTCTTTATTTTTTGAATCATTTCCTCTATCATAAACTCAACAAAATCATACCAGAAGAGATCATGCTGCTTGCGAAATTGGAATGTCGGTCCTAGTTGAAAAGTTTCCACCTTCTCATTGGAGTCTCAACCACACACAAAAGCCAGCATGGACATGGCATCTTGTAGATCGTTGTGTAACACACCGCGCGATAGAAAAATACTTGACAGTTTAGTGGCTGGGATGCCTTTCCTACCAGTCTCCTCCAACAAGAACTTTGAGTTATTTTTCATCCTCTTCCATATTTTCTCTCATTTGCCAGGGTGAAAAGACTCGATATTCTCTCTTCTCTTACTTGGTTCTGGGATGCATAGCATGTTCCAGATGGCCTATGGAGTGATGTGCACCCTTAAGTTGTGGCCTTCAATGTAGTGGGTATTAGGGTTATAATGCTGGATAGCAGCATCAATTATTTTGGGGTAGTAGTGCACCAGTGGGACCATGTATTGGAGGAGACCACTGTACCAAACTCTCTTCGTCATAGATTGGTCTACCTTTGGTGCTGATAACCTTGCATAGGCTGCCTCTCTGAGGGACTTAGGGTTTTTCACGAGTCATGGATCGTAGACATTATCCTATTTCTCTTTGACCCTTTTCTGGTTTCTTCAATCCTTGGGCCTATTCAACTCCTCTGTATAGGCCCTCTTTGGCCTACCGGGTATACTAGGCATAGCATATGCCACATCCTCATAGACATATACCTCCTCTGAAGAACATATAGTTGTAAACAGCTCTTGGCTAATTTCTTCTTGCATTGGTTTAGATGAAATCTCTAACATTTTTCTTTCTTTGAAGATCTCTGCAAGTTCCTAGCTCTGCAATTTTCCTTGGCTCTGGATACACAGAAGAAGAATAGCTCTGCACCTTTAGCTTTGGCGTTTGTGAAAATACTTTGAAATATAAACCTTCTCATGCAATATTTGGCAGCCTTTCCTCAAGGTGGTAGGCGAAAGCATGCCTTTTGCATTTAATTCGGCATGTACCATTAATTTTGCAATTCGTGCAAAATGAACTGCTTGCTATTTTGAGGCAGCCAGAGTTCATCATTGCATTTGGAAATCATGTGATACGTTGTGATCCCCTTGGAACTTGAGCCAGCTATTCTCTTTCTAACCCTGCATTAGCATGTGCTGGTAATGAATATCCTAGCCAGAATGATTACGCCAAAGCAAATGATCATGGCCTGAAAAGATATGAATATTGCCTTGGGCTCTAGGAAACATTTTTGAGATGACACAATAGCCTATGGCCATACGTCTTACTGTCAATGAGCGCCACCTTTTTAAAGCTAATTAATTAGCTCCTATTAATCTAGCACGCATTTAGTCATACTCTCACAGATGCAACTAGCCCAGAAATACAAACAAACGCAGGCATGCCTTTCAAGTTGGCAACTAGCTTATTATCACATTTTCTCGAAAGGGATTAGCATGCGTCTTGTCATTTTTTCTATAAATAGGCCAGTAAATAGTGAGGAAATCATACTTAGCATTCGAGCAGTCATAGGTTGGTAGCAGAGTTTTAAGCAAGCCCTCTCATAGGTTAGGTGATAGATAAATTTCGGTATTAGCTCAGAAGCCTAGGAATAGTGTCAGAACTATGGACACTCTAGTTCGTTTAACCTCATATAAGTCATAGAAAACATTCCTAGGGGAGGTTTCTACTAGGAGGTTGAAATGGATGACCAAGAATAAACATTCTTTGGCCCTGATAGCCATAAAGTGGGTTCTAGGTAAAGACTACATAGAGTATGAGGACAAGTATCAGGTGAACACTGACATATGCTCCCACTTCGTGGCATCCATGCTAGATATCAATGTCCCCCGACCTCTTATCCTGAAACTTGTTAAAGAAATATTTCCCAAAAAGTACCTGAATGGCCTTGGCGAGGTTGTTGCTTACGCTTCCTATGGAGTAGGTCTGTCGTCAGCAAGCAACCTCCGTCGCTTTATCGAGGAAGAAGTTGTAGTCATTTGGCTATTGTTTCTCAGCAGATTCCACCTACAGACTCTCAACAAGCATCACCAGAGGGTTACCCAAGCCTTACATTTTTTGTTTTGCAGCTACAACATAATACCCTTCTATGATGTAGATTGCTATACTAATTTTACGAACCTGGTATTCCCCCCGCCAATGGTGGTTGTGCCGAATGATGTTGCCAGTGCTATCGAAGAACTTGTGGATGAAGAAGAGGTGGATGTTGTTGTTAATTTGTCAATTGTTGCCTCCCATGCCTTTGGATGAAAACCCCTTTCTGCTCTCAACAAATATCTCCTTGTTTACTCAATTTCTTGCTGTTGCTCATAATACCTACCTGATAGTTGTATATAAGCCTAAAAAAAGGCTACCATATATATAATAGCTCAAATACTTGTAAATTTTTGGATTATGGCTTCCCAACCACTTTTTCCATGTAAAAAATATATATAAATAGATATATATCTTTTTTAAGGAAAATCCATGTTCTTTTCTTCATTTTGTATTTCAGTTTTATGGCCTCTCAAATTTCATTATGTTATTTCTCCACACGTGGGTGTGTTCTATGTAAAGTAAAGCAATCCTGGTATTCCACCTTCCATAATAATGGGTTAATCTCACAGAAGCACAAAATAATTTCAAAAAAGATAGGCCAAAGAAACGGAAATAAAATAAAAGCACTATTCACATATGTACAAAAAATAGAGCTCAGTGCCTAATGGAACAACTTAAGATGAATCCCATTGATCGGGATTCCTAAGAGTTCCTATTCCATATTTTCCAGCTCAAATTTTTTATGTTCCTTGCACCAAATGATTTTAAAGGGACCCTCCCATAGGCTATCAAATTTACCATGTTGACCTGGCTTAGCAGCCCTTTTATCATACTTTAGCACTAAGTCTCCGCATTTTAGACCTTGGTCAGAAGCCTTCTTGTCAAACCATCGTTTGATCACTTGTTGACGATTTGTCATGGCTATTAAGGAATTCTCTCTTTTTTCCTATATTTCTATTAGTTCAACAAGCCGAATCTCCATGGCGTCATTTTTTTCTATTTTGAGAGATTTCAACAATTGAAGTGCTGGAATCTCCATGGATATAGGTAACAACGCCTCTTTCCCATATACCAAATCATAAGGCAAAGTCTTAAGGACTTGCTTAGGAGTTATGTGGTTTTCCCAGAGCGCTGCTCGAAGGTTTTCATGCCATTCCCTCTAGTGTTTTGAACCAATCCTTTTAAGGAGTTGGACTAGGCTCTTGTTCGTTGACTCTGCTAGACCATTTCCCTCTAGGTAATAGTTTGATAATGTCTTCAGGAATATGCCATTCTTTAATGCAAAGTGACATACCTTTGCACCTAAGAAAGCTCTGGCATTATCTGAAATAATAGTTTTTGGAGGACCAAACCTTGTCACCAGTTCCTTGAGGAAATCCACAATCTCTGCTTATGTTGCGCTTTTAAATGGAACAGCCTCCATCCATCTTGTGAAGTAATCCATGGTGGTCAGAATCCACTTGTGTCTAACACTAGAAACTAGGTTGATCATTCTGATGAAGTCCAGGCCCCATTGTGCAAACGGTTCGTCTGCCACTATGAGTTTGAGGGGCATTACGGAATTCTTCCTTCTGATAGTAAATAACTGAGATTTTTTGCAAGACTTCACCAAAGAGTGGGAGTCATTAAAAAGTGTAGGCCAATAATAGCCAGCACGCATGATTTTAATGGCGGTGGTCTTAGCAGAGAAATTTCCTCCCGTAGCGCTATTGTGGAACGCATCGAGGATCCTCTTTTCTTGCTCTGAAGTGACGCATCATAGGATAACACCATTGAAATTCCTTATGAAAAAGACTCCCTCTATTGGCGTGTATCCATAATTTTGCAGCCAGTAATATCTCTTTTTTTGGGATGAGAGACCTAGTGGATACTTTCTAGTTTGCATGAACCTCATTCTATCAATCAACCATCTGCCTTCCGATTCTAATTCATTTATCAAGACGAGCTCCGGCTGCTCCTCTACGGCATGTACCTCCTTGTTCTATGCCATGTACTCACACAATCCTCTTCCTTTAATAGTTTTAGTAGGCTTGACTTCAATGTCATATTCAAGGATCTTGGTGATCCAATTAGCCCATTTTTCTGTGATCTCTCCTTCCATGATATAGTCATGCACACTAGAATGTGTGACATACACCAGGACCTTATTGCAGGAAATTAGATGGCAGAAATTTTTAAGTCCCTTCACTATTGCAAAGGCCCGCCTTTCGATGAAATTATAATTCGCCTCATATTCCTTTAGGGTTTGGGAGTAGAACGCCATTGGATTTTCTCCTCTTCCTTCATCGTCCTTTTGGGTCAGGACAGTAGTGATACTGGACACGCTACTGAACGCATACATTATAAAATCCTTGGATTGATCTAGATTAACCAGCACCGGAACTATGGAAATAGCTTCCTTGACTTTTTCAAAAGCTTCCTGATCTTCAGTCGTCCACTTGAATGCCTGATCTTTCTTTAGCATCAAGGTGATCAGCCTAATTATTCCCACGAAATTGGAAATAAACTTGCTGAAAAAATTTACTTTTCCCAGGAAAGATTGAACACCTTTCTTATTTACTAGAAGGGGAAGTTCTTTGATAGCCTTTACTCATTCGGGGTCAATTGAAACCCCTTCCTTAGACACTACATGCCCCAACAGCTTACCCTACGGTACTCTGAATACACATTTCTTCGGGTTTAGGGAAACTCTGAACTCTTGGAATTTTTGAAAAACTAATTATAAGTGATCAAAATGATCATCCTTAGATTTAGAGAACATAGTAAGATCCTTCAAATAGATTAGAATAAACTTATTGATTAGTTCACTGAAGGCGATGTCCATCGCTCACTGGAATGTTGCCCCTACATTGGATAAACCAAAAGGAATTTTAGCATATGCAAATGTTCCCCACTTTGTGGTGAATGTAGTCTTGTACTGATCTTCTTCTTTAACTCAGATCTAATTGTAGTCAGAGAAACCATCCAGTAGAGAAAACATTTCCGATCCTGCAACCGTTTGTAGGATTGACTCCATCGAAGGTAGTGGATAGTGGTCCTTTAGGGATGCTCTGTTTAGGTCTTGGAAGTCCACACATTAAACAAATATCTCCATTCTTCTTTTGCATCAGAACCAAATTTGATACCCAAGTACTATGCTTGATTGGGAAGACAATGCGTGACTCAATGAGCTTGGTTAGCTCTTGCACCATTAGGGCTTCAATTTTAGGGTTGACGAGCCTCTATTTTTGTCGGACTAGTTTTGCACCTTCTGTTAGCTCGATAGTGTGTTGAATGATGTCAGGATCATATCCCTCTAGATCATCATAGGACCAAGCCACTACTCCATATTTTTCACAGAAATTGATGAGTCTTTCCTTATCATGGTGTGGGACATTTTTACCGACTTGGAGATTTCTACCATCGGAGACCCGAAGGTCCACATAATCACTTTTGTCTGCTATGAACTTTCGTTTATCATTTCGGGCATCATCACAATTGAATTTTTTTTGAGAGTAACCAATCCTTTCAGAAGTTTATTAGATTTGAGCTGCATAATTTTTCCTTCATAAACCTCGACACTCTTTGGTTGAAGCTGATCGGTGAACTCCCCTGAGTGCTGGATAATCGAGGCGATGTGTTCATCACTTTCAAAAACTTGCCAACTCTAATCATTGTCAAGAATCGCTGGTCAGACTAGTACTCGTACTGAATGTTCATTATGAAGAAGGTCAGAGATAGGATCAAATTGAGCACCAATCACGACCATGCGATCCGCGTTGCTATTTCATCCTTGGGGAATAGTCTTGATGTTGAAAGCTTCAAAACCATCAATCAGGTCCCATACTCGGTGCCGATAAATCTCATGTGGACATTCTTTGCCGTTGAAACACCTCGGACTTGGTTAACTACTAGTTCAGAATCTTCAAACACCATTAATTGCTTTATGCCCATTCGTTTCGCAAGGCTTAAGCCTTGGACTAGTCCTTCATACTCAGCCTCATTGTTTGAGAAGGCAAAATGAAAGCAAAAAGACCTCAACAACTTTTCATTTTGTGGGGATATTAGATATATCCCTGCTCAAGCACCCACTTTTCTTCTTGCTCCATCAAAGTATAGTGTCCATAGCTCATTTGCTTGGCTACCTTCAGATTCTTTGGCGACCTTTGGAAGCACTTGGTCTTCATCATAAATTACATATGTGCCCAATCCTGTAGCATGATAATTGCCGAAAGGATCATTGTCTATGTGTTCACTCAAAAAATCATCTTCTTTATCATTCTGATCTCCACTCACCTTCTCTTCCTCTAGCAATTCAACGCAATACATTTCCTGCTTGGTGATAGAGGTATGAGTAGCTTCAAAATTGATCAAGGCTTCATTCGCTACATGTTTAGAATGTAAAGCCTCTGATTCTATCTTCATTTTTGCATCATGTTTGGTCCTAAGAATCAGATGTGACCAATCCAAGGACAAGTATCCACCCACCTTTGAAGTAAATTATCGGGATAGACAGAGACCAAACATAGGAGGAACATCTATGATCACCGTGTCCTGTGGGCCCATGATACTAGGACAATTAAATAGAGTTAAAGGAAGCACTTTGATGACACCTACAGTCTCAACTTTATTCCCATCACACTGCATTACCCCTCTTTTCATAGGTTTGTAGCTAAGTCTCAAAGCTTCAGCTATCTGTTTAGGCATAACTGTTGTACTAGCACCATAATCAATCATAGCATTGTGCAATAACTTCTTTCCTATAATGAGAGTCAAGAAGAAGGCTTGAGGTTTCAACTTATTCCTATCCTCAGCAGGGGATTCCTTTGTATTGTTTGCAAGGACTTTAGCTGGCGGTATTTGATAAACAACCTCTGCACTAGCAAACAGCTATGTTGGTGTCGAGTTGACCTCTTCTTGAAGTGCCTTCTGTAATAGCGTCTTTTGTTCTAGGATTGCTAGAATGTCCCATAGAGACACATTAGCGAATGATTTCTTCAATTGCTCTACCACATTAAAAGGTGATAAACTCAGAGGTTTCTGCTCCTTGGTTCTTGCTATAATAATTCCCTTTCGTGGTCGAGAAGGTGAAGGGACAGTTGAAGTACTAGGAATCTAATCAAAAACACCTTTGATTTGTGGGCTGTTTGGATGCGAAACAATTGACTCACCAGTGAATCTCCTCTTTGAGCATGTGTTATAATCAGACTACACTTGCGGTGTTTTGGATATGAATGCATCATTAGCAAATACTATTTCTTCTTCCTCCATCCAGGAGAAGAGCGCATGATCAGGAGCAATATCAGATTCTTGTTCTAAAGACATTCCTTGCATTTGTGTGGTAAGGACCACACTCTCCATTTGTGGTGAGGCATATACATATCCTCCATGTTCTATTGTTGCACCTTGGCTGCATTGCTCCACCACCTTTTGTTGTAAGTTGCCACGCAGACAGTTCTAGGGCATACGCACATCGCTATAGGTAAAGCACCATGGATTGATATCATTAATAAGGTTGTTCTGCCCTATGATTAATTCTCTATTAGAGCTTGGCGACGCACTCATCAGTGGAGTAGGCACCGACACCATTTGGTTTGCAGTCGGGGCTAGTGGATTAGCGCGAGGTGCACTTTGGTATTGATTCTACCGATAAGAAGACAACCCGCCTTGATAGTTTTGATATGCAGGCTTCAGAGGCATTGCTTGGTTCCACTTAAGAGTGGTTATATTATTCACCATGGTTTGCAACATCTCTTTGTAGTTGCTCATTTCGTCCTTGGAAGAACCTGATGTAGAAGCTACATTTTGTGGGCTTGTCGCATATGTGTACATTGACTAGGCAATTGCGGGTGCATTAGTTGACACGACCTCCTGCGCGGAGATCGATATTTCAGGAAATATTGGCATAATAGGTCGAGGAGGAAATTTTTCACAATCTATTAAATGATTCTCAGCTTTGATAGCGATACCATAAGCATTTGGTAGAGTAGCTCCTCCCAAAGACTTGATCATCACAGAAATGTTGAAATTGATGGACTTTAGATAAAATATAAATGGCAACTTAGGAGTCAGGCGTATGGTAACAGGAATCCTCTACTAGTTTGTGTGAAATCAGGCATTAAAGTCCATTAGAGCCTCTTGGGGGGATTGTTTTATGATGGATAGTTGATAATACAATGAAGAACGATCTTCGTCATTCGAGAACCTCTCATAGAATAGATCTCTAAGATGATCCTAGGTGCGAATTGAATTAGGTGTCAGTGTTCAATACCAATCCAACGCCTTGCCTTTAAAAGACGCGTCGAGAATCCTTAGGGCTACATTCTGTGTTGTAATCCCGTGTACCAGACATACGTCCACCACATCCTGCAAATGTTCTGCTAGCGTTCTTGAGTTGTCTCTGGTAAACTTTGGTATAGCTTTCATGGCTGAAACTAGGATAATGCCCCAAACAAAGGGAGCTACCGGGGCTACTAGGGGACTTCCAGCATCCCATGCGACGTAATTTCTGTTGGTAGCCAACAACATGGTGAGAGGAAAGGGTGGTGGGAATGGAACAGCTACCAGCTGATTTGCGACCTAGACTATCCCTAGGGGAGGTACTAGTAAACTGGGGTTGTTTGTGGTTTGAGATCTAGTTACAGGTCAATGGCTCATACACCCTTCTAAAATGTAGTTTCATTTAAGTGCAGTCCCACTGGGCGTGCCACAAAAAGAATAAATTGTTGACGCCAAAAATTGATGAGGTAACAGAACCTTATGGGAAACTCGGTTTAAGGGGGACCTTTTGCGCTAAACTAAGTAACCTCCAGATTTTTAGAGAAGCCAAATTCTTCTGTAATGGGGTTTGGAAAGGGAAAAGGAAGCAGATATAATAAAATAAAGTCTAACCTAAGTCGATGCACCAAGATTTAATGATGGACACAATAAATCATGGATTTAAGGGCCTGAAAGGTGTTGTAGTGAGACTTAAGATTATAGCATAGACAATTCATTTATTGACATAAAATAACGTTGCATACATTCCTACTACCAAGAAGAGTCCTTAGACATGATCTAGGTAAGAAAACTTGTATCCAACATATATAGAAGTTTTCAAATGAAGTGTCAAGACAATAAAAAACACAGTTCACAGTTTGATCAAATAGCATGAAAAATAGAAAGGCCGAACAATTGGCACAGTCTGAGAGTTTTTGCAATTAAAAAAAATAGTAATAAAGGCCTGGCATCTTTTACTAAAACCAACATTTTCCTTCCAAATTTTGGACCCTTTTCTCATCACAGAGAAAAGTATATATAGCAGGAAAAACTCCCATTGCTTCGGAGAGTAGTAACAGAAAAAGATTTTGCAATCTTCAGCAATGATGAAGGAATCAAAATATTCCCAAGGCCATTACAACATGATCAATCTAGAACAAAGCATCTAGTCATTCCAAGCACAAGTGTGTCTTCTATAATGATAGCGGTGGTCCTAGCTAGGTACGATCATGCAAGTGTCATCCCTTTGTGTGAATGATTATGACACACAACAACCAATAGCATTATTTGGTTCATTCGGTTCATTTCCCACATATGAGATCCATTGGTTAGGCACGTGGAAGCTTGTCGCTGCCCATATGAACCTTTCTCCCCTCGCCGCTAAGGACTTGCATCAATGTTGCACATGTCAAATGGGTTGTGCTAAAAGATGTGTAGATGGCATACACGTAGCAAGCAATACACTGTAGACAACAACCGTGGGGCCTGCCAGAACCTTTTAAAAATGAGGGCTTCGTGGTAGCCTTTCGGAGCCTAATGAGACAACAACCAAAACATTACCAAAAGAAACCCGTAGCTGCAACACATGTGAGCATAGCGGAGCTTGCTGGGACACGAAAGGAACGTCAAGACTCGGAGTTTCAAAGAGTAGACATGTGGAGTAGCAAAGCAAAACTTAGAAAAAAGGTTGAACAATTCCTGCAAAGCGTGGGCCGACACATAGAAAAATAAACCCGAAGGGAGCTGCTTAAATATTTGTTAACAGGAACCACTAGATCATTATAGTCTATAGTAGCACCATTAATAAGGGCTACTTCCTTTTGCTGATGTTCATCTATTCTCATCATTTCAAGAAAAGGCGCAAATAATTTTACTTGGCTAAGTAATTGAATATATCAATAGGAGTATACTTGGGTAATTCATTGGGACTGTACCTTATTCCTTATTGCTCTCCTTCTATTGATTTTTGGTTACTGCAACCTTGTGCTTGGCATCCTTCTTTGTAGCAAGAGATTTGAATTATTTAGTAGCTTTTGGTTTATCTACCCTTTTAGCCCAAATTTTATCTCCCCTACCTTCTTTATCTTTGAGCACTTCCATTTTTTTGTCAGGCTTGTGCTCTTTGCCTTTGGCATTCTGCTCCTTTATGAAAAGACTAGCAGGACTACCTTATTCACCACCGACTATTCTACTCCTCAAATGATAGGAACTTTTGGCTTGGGTGGCCAAGGCTATCATACATTTTGCAATCTCCTCATCTGAGGGCCTTCTTAGTGACACACTATCTTCAATTGCTTCCAAATTATATAACTCATTATCACTATCAACATCCTCATCAAAGAGGACTTGCTAATGATATGCACTAGCAATTTTCCTTTGATTATCTACATCCACTTGATAAGAGTCCATATCAGAAGAGCACTCACTGTCAACAACATCAAAATCACCCATAACCATAAGTACATCAATATCCTCCTCATTTTGTTGATCACAATCTTTAGGCATATCCTCTTCCACCTCAACCATCTGTGCAATTGCACATTGCTGAGGAGAGTGTGGCATTTGGAAAACCATGCACCAAGGGGTATCTTCAACAAAATTTCCTAAATACTTCTGTAGAGGATCCAGAGGGACCTTATTTTGGGAATTTCTTTGATTATTAAGAATAGGCTTCCCATCATAGCAATTGGTATTATATGGGTGGTATTGAAATCTAGGAGGTCTTTCATTCCTCTGATGATATTTTGGTTGAACCTTTTCTTGCTTTAGAATTTTGTCATTTATAGTTTTCATATTATTATCAATCTTATCCTCAAGAGTTCCCCCTTTAGCACTTGAACTCTTGTCCTCCTTTGAATTTTTGAGGAGTTTTGCATCATCTCTTTTGCTGACTTTACCAATTACTTTACTAATATTCTCAATATGCTCTGCCATCTTGTAGGCTTCCCTCAATGTCTGAGGATTCTTATCTAGTAGGTAGTAACTCATTTTTGTATCAAAAGCATTACAATAATTTACCAAGTACACATTGTCATTCAATTGTAGACGAGGAGGCAACCTCTTCCTAGCCTTTTGGAATCTTTTATTGAACTCAACCATAGATTCATTAGGAGCTTTAGCAATATTATTAAATTGATTCAACAAAAAACTTGAATCAGTCTTGTCACTATATTGTTCTCTAAATATCCTTTTGAATTCCTTCCAAGAGCCAATGCTCTCAGTAGGAAAACTCCTATACTACTCTTGAGCATCTTCAATGAGAGATTGCATAAAAAAATTCATCATGACATCCTCTGCCTCTACCTCAAAATCATCCATAATATTAGCAAATTCTTTGAGATGGTCTTCACCACTCAAGGCATTATTACTAGAAAATCTTACTAGAGCAGGTTTGAAATCTTCAAGAAATGGGTTAGTGTAGCTAGGTATTCTGGTAAAACACAACTGCTTGTATCTATCTACTTGGAGTGGCCTCCCAGTATGCTGATCCATATGAACATCCATTTTCTCATCATCTCTTTCATTATCAGATTGATTGATACCCTTACCCTTTCCACTTTCACCATTACCACCTCCTTTCTTGTTTCCTTCATCATCTTCAATATAAGAATTCTTACTCTTATTATTTCCCCCGCCTCCATCACCTTGATCCCCACAACCACTTCCACTAGTAGTGTGTCCTTCAAACTTCTTGTTTTGGAACTCACTACTGGTATGTCCAGATCTTGAAGCCTCTAGAGTGGGTGTGGAAATTTTAAGAAAAGCAATCTTCCTAGCCATTTTTGCATTAGAAGCTTCTATCTTAGCTTTTTTCAAATCTTCTTGCAATTTTTCATTCTCCAACTATAATCTCAAGATCTCAGGATTTGCAGGTGCAGTGGATGGAGTAGGATCATTTTTTGCATTATGTATGGGGATTTCAATAGATGAAGTACGAGTAGTGGTACTAGTGTTGATGATATTTTTCTTTGGTTGATCAATGGGCCTCTTCCCATGATCTACAAATGATGTTTTCTTAATGTTAGCAAAGGGATCTAAGGCTCTGGTAGTTAAAACAGATGTGGTATAGGTATCAGTAGCAGAGGTTCCCATTGGGATTGTTACTTCAGGGGTGTCACAGGTAACTTTAGCAACATTTTCCTTGAAGGCCTTACACCTGACAACATCTTCTCTAATCTTTGTTTTTGAGCATCTCTCTCAAGTTGCTTAGCTCTAATCCTATCTTCCTTCTCCTTTAACACCCTCAATATATTCTCTTCTTCTTCTTTGAGCCTTATCTCTTCCTCTTATATAGCTTGCATATCTTTATCTATATCTTCTTCATTTTCTAGAAGATCTCCAAGCTCACTCAGTGCAGGAGTATAGTAGGGCTGGTTAATAGGATCTTCCTGAAGAGAAAGGTGCACTTGTACATCAGGAGATTCACCTCTTGGCTTAAAATTCTTTCCATTAAAAATGGATCCAACTCCAGGGTTAAACGCTTTGAAAAATTCTTATTCTTACCCCAAAATTCCCACCTATCCTCCTCTCTTGAAATTTTAAGCTCATTATCAAGCACTTGCTCAACAGGTAAACTTCCTTGGTCTATGTTAGACACTTCAACTTCCTGTGCCTTTTCTTGGATATTACCACTACTTATTTCAAGATTAAAAGTAGGATATGCATCAACAGAGGAATCAACAGACTTACTGGATTCAGAGCTTTTCCTAACCCAAGCGAGTTGCTTTTCTTTTACAAGTTCAGATTTTGCCTTATGCTCAAGATGCTTCTTTGCATAACTTCTTGTCTTCTTCATGATGTCAAATATGTAAGAATCCTTCTTCTTGTGTTCCTTTTGAGAATTTATCATTATACTGGTATTAGAGATCTCAGAGTCACCACCCAAAATGCAGGGAAACAAAAAGTGATTGCACTTTGAATTTATACTTGTAACCTCAGAAAATATTTTAAACATAACCCAACACAAGGTGACAGAATGAAGTAAGACTTGACGGATAAGACTGGGTATGATGTGACTTATTACAACAAAATTTAAACCAATTATTCTTCAAACAGTAAAGAATAATATAATAAAATACTCGACTCTATTTGTACCAGATCTAAACTTAGAGACTTTGGACTTAGCTAGTCCCTAGCAGAGTCGTCAATCTATTGGTTATTTTTTAAGAACCAAACTAATCTTTAGAAATACCTATGGATTTTTCCATTTCCAATAATTAGTACTCCAAAGGGATTGGCCAACGAATGAGTAAAAGCTGCGAGAATTCCACTCCTACACTTTGGGCTATGTTAAACTCAAGAGGCTGATCCCACAATGTATACTTAGGAATTTATATGACTACTACTCAGATACATGGTCAACAATAGATAATTCTCATAAATTTACTCAACAACATAGCACATCAAATAAGTTGGTAGCTGATTTATTTATATCCTACACTTAGAGCATGAGAAGATAAAACTCAATACAAAACAACTACAATAGTATTCATTTGAAAGTTTATAGAATAAAAGTGATTAGCTAATGAATCAACCTAGAAATTGAATTATGAATACTTTGCACGAACCCGTGTCTTATTCCAAGCACAAAGTCAATATCAACCTATGCAACTAGACATCTTAACAATAGCAACCTACAATCTCAAGAAACACTGCTTTACAAAATTTCCCTATTATGTTCATGATCATCACTGCTTACAAATATCCTTGCACCTAATTCTTATGAGTTAACAATCTCATCCAAGCATTTACATTAATTCATTGAACCAATAAGCAGGAATGAAATTAAACATTCATTGAGAAACAATAGATACAAACAAAAGGAATCCTGGATTACTTTCATTCATAACTAATAAAATGAGTACAAGGAGAGACAATAGCCATGAAATTGGTATCACTTTGTATTGTATTTGCTATATTGTTATCAAAATTACATACATAATAACAAACTCTGAACTTAAGACAAAACTCTAAAACATGCTTGATATTCCTTTTACAATTCATAGTGTTGAAAGAAAAACAATGAACCCCTGCTTTCTGGCCCTAAACTCCTTCTTATAGAAATGAAGGAGAAAAAAAAAAGTCTCAGGATAGAAAGTACACATGTCAATATCCTATTGGACCACTATATCAAAGACTCTTCTATTCAGTTACACTGCATTCCCAAGAGGTGGAAACATGTGGGAAAATGAAACTTGTCTTCATTCATCATTGGAGATCCAGTCCAATTTTTAGAAAGGTATCCTCAAGAAATTACCTCAAAATTGGTGCCCATGCACACAAAATGAGAAGGAAAGCATGACAAAAACAAAAAAGAAAAGACAAAAGATACATCCATGTCTGCAACATTATTGTCAATTCAACTTGAAGAAGATGCACCATATTTTCCATACTTTATCAAAATCCTAATTTGTACTAAATCCAGGCTATGCAGTGCAACTCTCACTTATCTATAATTCATCATGGTTGCAGAATTCAAATTTTCAAATCACCACCCCTCCATTTCCTATCAATCTACCACTCCCTCCAAGTATCTAACTTTCTATTCTAGGAATTCATCTTTAGTGGGCCAATTGAAATCCATGACTTCATTAGCCCTTTCTCTATAAGATGCATACTTGGTGACAATCTAGTTATCCTCCTTATCAAATTCCAATTAGACAGTCTCAACATGAGCTAACATATCCATATTTATCTTCAATGTATCCATATCAAATTTCTAACAAATTGAAATTGCTTGATCTAAAATAACTTTATTGGTTTCATTTTCCAATCTTGTAGAGTTTTTATTCTATCATCATCCTTTAGAATGGATGGAATAAGGCCATGATGTGATTCATGGAAGGATTTTACCAAATATTTTATTTTGTTCTCCAATGGTTCAATATTTCCCCTGTATCCTTCAATCTTACCTACAAGAGCAATAGTAGGTTTAAACTTTTCAGGCAGAGTAGTACCATGCCTAACTCCAATTGACATCAATATCAATTCCTTCATCCTAGGGATCCAAATTTCCATGAGTGGAATAGATCTTTCTTTGTCATTGTCAAAATTCCTGATAGCAACCACCATGGATGAATAACTATAGTGAATGTTATTCAATCTATTATTCACTTTTTTGTTCAAATGTTCCAATAATGTAGTGACAATCTTCATGTTTCTCTTAAAAATATCCTCATCATGATTATCACATTTTTCTTTATATACATTTAGCTACCTAAGCAACTCTTCCTTGTTGATATCTTCTTTAGCATGTGGCCCTTCTAATGTATTGGGTTCTACTATTGAAATTGGCACACTTCCCATGTTGTATGGCACAATTTCCAATGAATAAATTACTTCAATAGTAAACTCTAGGGGTACAACTTCTTGTGAAGTGGTGGGGGATTCAACATTATTCTGCTTGGGATTTTCGAGTTGTAAACTTTGCAACTTATCTTCCAATAATGCTACCTTTGTATACAACTACATATTATTTTGCTCAAGCCTTCCATATTTAACTAGAAAATTATTATACTTTGTCTTGAGCTTATCCTTTTTTGAAGTCACAAATTCTACAGTGGCCCTTGTAAATTGTGCAACATGAACTGATATATTTTCTTCCTCTAGAGCTGATGTTTCTGACACTCTCTTTATTATTAGGTCTCCACTGTAGTTAGGTGCAGGCTCAACAATATCAGGCTTCCTTGTGCTTGGGGCTAAAGACCAGATAGCCAAGGCTTCCCATTGCTCACTGAAAGAAGACCCTTGTAGTGCAATTGCAGATTTCTTCTTTTGTATCACAGAGAGGCCTGTCACATCTCTTTATTATATTGAAAGATATGGAAGAAGCTAAATCCCATTCTGGAAGCAACAAAATACCACTATTCCTTACCAATTCTTGACCCTCTTTTGTAGTCATCTTTTGGAATTTAGCTCTCATTTCATTTAAAACTCTTTTTTGGATGATGGCATCTAGCAATTCTGGATGAAGGCTTCTTTCTATAGCTAGTTTTTTGACATATTCATCTCTTTTAGCTCTATATGAAAATTCCATAAAAGCCTAAGACTTTACAAATTAGTCATCATCTAAGAACTTTGCACATGCTTCAACCCACATATCATCTTTTCCATTGAGCCCAATCAGATCTTTACTCAATCTCATACCCAATTCATGTGTTGCCCTCATTGCTAGTACAGTGGGAACTCCTTGCATTTCCTTCTCTGATACCCAAATTTCATCATCAAAGCCTTCATCAGCATAGTCCACCGAACTAGTCACTTCAACCTTTTTCCTTTTCAATGGTGGCTCCCTTGGTGGTATTTCACTAGGTGGAGGAGAATCAATATCCACAATTTTAGGCTCGGCTAGCCATGGAGGAGATGGTGGAAGTACTTGTGACATAGGAGAAGGAGGCTTATATTCCTCTTGTTGAGAAGGATTAGAAGCTACATCAATTTTCTTTGCCTTTCCCTTTCTCCTTACAAAGAACTTTATTCTTGGTTCATCGGGGGCTTGAGATGTAGGTTTTTCTTCTATAGCAGGGATTTCTCACCCACTTTGTTCTTGAAAAATTGGGGCTTTCCCCTTATCTTTACTTATCACCCCTTTAGTTTCAAGGTGGCCCACTATTGATTCAAAATTCTTGGATACATGTTCCACCTTTTGTATTACATTTTTAGTCTCAGAGAGAACCTTGAAGTCAAATTCTTCTTGCTTTATCTTTCTTTGCATCTTATTGAAGGAAATCCACCTTGATCTTCTTTTTCCCTGCTCCGAAAGTTCAAACACATTTCTTAATGCATCCTTCGAATATTGGAAAATGTGCACAAATTTGTAGCTCTTGTTTCTTTCTTTCAACTAGGCCATAAAACCTTTGGGGTCATATCTGACCCTCTCAACTAATCTCTGCATGTGGTAGGTTTTGAGTATATCAAGAATCTTATTCCAACCTCCCTTGGTCATCAAAAAATTAGAAATTAAAGTGTACAAAGGAAAGAATGTTCCTTTTCCTTGATTCAATAGGTGTTCATTTTCTACACTTCCCAATTGCCACATCACCTCAAGGAAACCAATTCTCTTTGGCAAAAACTTTGGGAGTAAGTGAGGTGAAACCATGGAACCATATACTCTTAAAATAGTGTAATTAGGGTATGGGATAACATCTCCCCAATTATGATCAACTCCTAGCTCAGGCCTTCTCTCCTTGGGTCTCAAGAAATCATGTAGGGCTATGAGAATTCTAAGTGTATTCACAATTAAGACTCTCCTCATTTTTGAAGCAAACATGTTCTGAAATGTCACATAATCATATGTCCTATCATCCTTGTCTAATATAGTAGTTTGGCATTGCATGAGCAACTTCAAGTTACCCTCTCTCCTATCCAAAGTCATATTATGCCCAAAGTAAGGCACACCCTTGAATAAAAACATATGCATCAATAATGAATACCAATTGAATCTCACTCCCAATTCACCTTTCTTCAACCCTATCAAACCTTCATGAATTATTTATGAGAGAAACCCCGCATAATCATACACTGCACAATATTAGTGGTGTTGAATATGGGTAGCCATATACATCCATTCCATTGGCATTCCCATGATAGGATCATAATCAATTATTTGGAAAATAGAATAAAAGGTTTTTTGGAAGTAGGGAAAAAATAGCTAACAGGAAAGGCTCTTTATCATGTGGCCCTATTATAATCCTTCATCCTACAATTTCTACTAGATATCTCGATAGGATATGGACTCTAAATGCAATCTTATTTTTATCATACTCTTGCTTAAGAGTGTTCTCATTTATCTTATGCATTTCATCACTCCATCTAGTGAGCCTGAAGGCACGACCCAATTCATCCTTGGTGATTTTGACCATTTCCTTCCAATCATATGTTCTTATAGTTCTTGTTACTGGGTCATAATTAGTGGCTACTACCTTAAGCAAGTCAACATCCCTATAGACATTTGGTACAATCAACTTTCCTAGGTCACAGTTCTAAGGGTTACCTATTGCGATACCCATGTTTATATTCCTGAACCAACTATAAAACATTTCCCATCCAGTATAAGGCAATTGGCCTTTAGGTTTATCACTAGTCGAGGGTGGTAACCAGTCAGTAGGGTCTTTATTCAAAGCTCTTTTTGGAGCAGAAGCTCCCACTTTAGATGAAGACACTTACTTTAGGAGCCATAACACAAAAGGTGTTACAAGGTAGGGTTTCTAGTTTACTAAAAAAAGACTTACAACTTTTGTAAGCGTTTGACACGAATTATGCAATGCAGAACTAAAAATTCTCTTTTATGAACATTAAACCTTAAAATTCCAAACCAAGAAAACCCTAACAGACTCTAGTTTGAGAATCCACAACTTATCAATAATTTTGATGGGAGGGTAGTAATTCACTTACTGGTTTTCTTTGCAGGTTGACAACCTTGGTTCTGTTACCCTCTAAATTTTAAAACATGCAATTTCCCTCTGCTAAATTAGAACAGCCTCCATTCCATGCCTTAATTCATTCGTAGTCACAGTCCTCACAATTTTCATAACCTTTGTCACACAACCTTGTATTTTCATAACCAAGTCACGAGGTTTGGAAGTTGCATAATAATTTGATTACCTGATCCTTCTTTCTCCTCATCCTTGTCTAAATGATTAGTGTGTCAGAAGTTTTTGAAATCTTAGAACCTGTGACATGTAGTTCTACGGTTTCGCTTTTTCGCGACCCCGTGACTTTCAAACAATCTCCTTGATTTTCAAAATGCTGCTAGTCGATTTAATTACTTGTATGGCCTATTGTGTGGCTATCTTTTCAAGAGTTATGAAATGCGAGCTCAATCCTAACCCCTGCTCCTCAACCAATGATGCATTAATTAGACCTCTTAAATGGCAAGTGTAATGGAGCTCGCTAAGGTGGCAGCATGATATTGACAGATTAAAGATCATCATTACCTACCAGCGTAATTGAATAAGCTTGTTTATAGAGAAAGGTGGCAGTACTGCTGAGTCCCTTTTTCTTATTGACCAAGGAAAATTCGAAATGGGGCTTCCTACAAGCAATGAAATGTGGGATGGTGAACCTATGCTCGTCCTACATCCTAACTTGAACTAGCCCGAGGAAGAGAAAATTGATATTATTTCCCAATTGCACACACTTTCCTAGAAGGAGAAGACTAGCTATGCCCAATATCACAGGGTAATCTTCATCCTAGAAGAAGAAGAGGAACGCGCCAAGCTGCACAACCTTTTTATGGAGATGCTACTGGTTGTGGAGAATGCTCCACCACCCATGACGATTTAATTTTCTTTTTTTGCATAGCATCTTTTTGTAATTAGTGGTGGTAACCAAATTTTGGTGTAACATAACTGTTTCCATTTAAGGTCACTTTCTTGAGGACAGTTACTTTAAAGATTGTTATGAATAGTTACACTTAGATACATTTTTTGGCTTGAAAAATTCTATAAAGACAGAATTTTCGGGAAAAGGGACATCTTAGCTATTTTTGGAGGGAATAGGGGAGCAACTAGGTGATCTTTTCATGCAATTTCGTTGTATAGAAATATGGAGTTTGCGAACTCATGTTTTGGCAATGGGGAAATAAAGAAGATATTTTTGAATCTTTAAATTTCTTAATGTTTTCTTTAAATGGCAATGAACTATGTTTCCTTGTGGTTATTCTTCAATTTCATTCTATTATAATGGGTTGTATATGCATTTAATTCTAAAAACTTTGGATTTGGATTAAATTAGCTCATGAAAAGAGTTTGTTGTTCTTTCTTTCCCTGATTATCGTCCGTGGGTGTGGGAGAGGTGAAATTTCTATCATTTTTTTGCATTAACTCAAATCTAAAATTAGTTTTCACATCTATTTCATGGTTATGGGTAGATGGTAGTTTACCTTTTCTGCTTTCTAGTTAAAAGCATACCCCATGTTCTCATTCATTGCAAACCATTCAAAGGTAGTTGCGTCTTGTAAAAAAAGTAGAGAGTGCTTGCAACAATCATTGCAACTGACTCAACTATTGGTCAACCTGTCATTGTTATGGGAAAATGGAGTATAAACTAAAGTGAAAAATCTGTCAACCAACAGGTTGTGCATAAATGCTTAAAGTTTCCCTTTGACAATGAAATATTCATTGTCCACTATAGTGGCTTTAACCCCTTGTCTTCCAAAGGAAACTTTTCCCTAGATGCCTTTTGGCCAAAACCCATGGAACCTATAAAACCTTGAGAAGAATTATTTTTCTTGTCCTATCAAAAGTTTAAGGCAAAGAAGATAGTAGAACTATCTCTCTGAAACATGTCCCCATCCACCTCTGAAACTCCCATCCTTGAAAAAACCATGCTTGAACCTAAAAAAGAACTAAACAACCAAGACCAACCTAAAACTAAAACTTCACCTGCATCCTACAAATGACCTTGAGACAATGAAACCAATCCCACCACACCTCCCTGAATAAAAAAAGTTTATAAAGTCAAAGAGGAGATGGTTGAACAACCCCCCTGTGGATTCTTTCATTCTTCCCTCACAAGAAGAAGTGAAACTCATGGTTGATCAACTTGCTCCTACACAAATGAAACATGAGAACAAAACCAAAAGAAAGAGAGGTGCTAGAGAGTGTAGGCGTAGACATTGTGCCCTTGCTCGCAAGTTACATGAAGAATTAAACAAATAAAATCAAAACCCAAACTTGATTGAAGTAATGAATGATGACGAGATTGCAAAAATCGATAGAGAGGTGCATAATGAACTGAATACATTGTTTCCCTCTTCCATGAGCTTAAATGACAAATATCCTATAAAGAGTATTGAACCTAGTGCTTCTCCTAGTTCAACACTTGCTCTTGTCCCTTTGGCTAGTTTCCCTACTTTGATATACACAAAATATGATTGGGAGGTAGATCCCTTGCTCATAGGTTGACTCACATTTTCCTTACTAGTCTTTTGTATTATTTATTTTTCTTTTGTGTGTGATTGCATGTGTGTAATGTGATCCCCCATGACTTGTTTGATTTTCTCTCTTTGTGACATTCCTCTATTTTTACCTTCATTCTTCTTTGTCTTACATCTCTTTTGCTTTTACCTTTTTCCTTTTCCTTTTGGGGATGATGCAAGGCATTGAGACACCCTATGTCTCTTCCATGTTAAGCGAAAAGGATTTCTTTTTGTTTTTCATTTTCATTTTCTTTTTTGTCTTGTGTTTTCCTTTTTGGGATGATGACACAAAAGCATTTAATTTCTGTAATACTCTCTTCCATGTTGACCCAAATGCTTTCTTTTCTTTTTCTCTTTTTGTCTTATGTTTTCCTTTTTGGGGATAGAGTGCAGAACATAGGGCGTTATGTCTCTTCCATGATATTTAGACAAGAGGTTTTTTCTTTGTTTGTTTGTCTCTTTTGTTGTCGTCTTCTAGTTCTCGATGTGTTGAGGGAATGATGATAGTTCAAGCTCTCTCATATCATTCATGGCAAAGAACATTCTAATCCCAAATCCATAGATCCCTTATCGTATGGTGTTTTTCATTTTAGGGCAACCTCCCCTTTTCTTTTTTCTCTTATCTGATGTAGCTTTACTTAGAAACATATGACTTGGCATAGGGCTTTCCAAGTTAGCTCTCATGTCTTCCTTCTTTTCATTTTTCATTTGCTACTTTAAAGTAATTGCTCACAGTATGGTTTTTAGCAATTTCTTTAAAGTGGGGGCATACATTGCCATTATTCTTTTAAATTTTCCTTTTTCTCAGTTCTTAGTGCAACCTTCTTACTTCATACAATGTGTTTTTCGCTTTGCAGATGGCATTGGTTGTAATTCCCTTTAGGAGCTCGATCTCTCTTAGCATATTATATTCCTCTTAGTGGCTTGATGCAACACACTGCATCCCCTAAGTTGTGAATATTCTATTCTTTGATTGGTCCTTTCTTGGAGACATTAGGCACAATGTTCCCTAAGTTAAAGACCTTGCATGAACTAAGCAAGACTCCTTTGAACATTCTTTGCATGTTGCATTTTGCATAACAAAGCTTGCATGCCTGTAGTGCCATCCTGTTTATTCATGAGCTCCAAGCATACAAAGTTTTGCTTTCCTCATGAAACTCAAAAATCATTTTTGTGTGGCACCTTATTAAATTTATTAGGAGGTGTAACTTTGGTATGGTTGAGCAGGAAGCCCAATCTGAGGCATGACTTTCCCCATAGCTACTTGCATGTGTGTGAGTACATACCAGCCATGAGTGTATTTTTCTCACCTTTTAAGAATTCTCACTTGGTGGACAACCAAGAGTTCCATCACCTCAAAGTGAGTGTGCATTTTTACGAACAAACAACCTAGATCTGATCCACATCATGATGGGAAAATGGTCAAAGCTTGATACTATTCTTTTATTTCACCTTTTCTCTTTTTCATCTTTGGTAGTGTATTCTCGGCCTTGTTGTTCTTTATATAATTTTTATGTGTGTTCCTTTTTGCTTATGTTGGTTTTCCATGGGATCTTGATCCTAGGGGCTTGATCACCCCTCTTGATCATTGTCATCCCATCTTGCTAGAATTGGTTCATTGGAAGCCCTCTTGGTGTGTGTTTGTCTACTTTAGTGTGAGTTTGAAGTAGGTTCATCTACTCACTAAAGTGGGGGCTAAATGTAGTGTCAAAAAATGGGTCCCGTGACATTATTACACTTGTTTGGGTCCTCATTGTGGATTTTGTCTTAATGTTGCCTTGATTTAGTGTTGTAATGTGAATAATACATTCACATTAGGTCTTGGGCCCTTGTGAAATAATAGGATTTAATGATGTCTTGCTAAAGTGTTGTGAAGTGTTGTAACACACTTTCACACTTTTCTAGGGTTTTATTAATTAACTAAGCATAATTTTAATCATAATCAACATTAATCTTGCCTTATTTGGAGTGTTGTAAAGTGTTGTAACACACTTTCACATCCTCTAGGATTTCCATGACTAATTGGGCTTTCTTATGCTTTAATTAGCTCCATTTTGCATCCACAAGCCTCATTTATTGCATCTTTTTTAAGATAATCCCAACACCAATCATAATTCAAGTTTTATTGGTTTGTGTGACCCAAATTTAGTGTTTAGGACTGATTCACCACCTTAGGCGAATGAGTCCCACCTAGGTATTTTTGACCCCGATGCAGGTTTCACACATTTCTAAGTATTTTTCATTTTTTGGTCCCATACATTATGTGTGATGGGACTCATTCACCAACTTGGGTGAATGAGTCCTGTGTGACCAAAATTCAAATTTAATTCAAATTTCTAATGGTATTTTATTCTCCTAGATCTAATGTCGACTTGTAGTGTTGTAATTTCATAAATTCTTGCATAATTGAGTATAAATACAAGGTTATTTCACTCATTCAACACCTATCATTCAAGAGCATTCAAGGCATTTCAAGGCTAAATTATCAAAAATTCAAGAGCATTCTTTAAGTTCCAATTATCATGTCAAAGATTGTATTCTTCATGTTTGTTATTGTGCTAACAATTGTGATGTAGAGTTCATGATCCAAGAAATCATTACATTCAAGATCTATCTCCTTCAAGCTAGAGTCAAGAAACACATCCATTGCATCCATTTCAAGCATTATTGCAGCACCTTATTGCTAGGGTTTGTTGAGTTGCAACATTTTCTTTTGTTCATTCATCATTCTCCTTTCATATTTGCTTTCATTTCAAGGTTTGATTACCAATAAGGGGTTTGACCAAGGAAAACCAGTATTCACTAACCCCCACAACATTTTTCCCTCTTCTTGTGTGTGATTTGCAGGGCTAGGTTGCAAATTTTTCAACAAGCAAAGTTGGAGAAAAAATTTCAAATCCCTAAAGTTGTCAAAGTTTTCATCAAACCTTGGAGAAGCTTGGATAAGTTCTATAGGTGGAAATTTGCAATTTCGGATCCAAAAACTAGTCAAAAAGAGTAGAGTAGACCAAGAGGCATAAAATCTAGTTCAAAAATTCTAGAAAAGAAAAAGTGGATTGATTCGCCACTATTTGCAAATGAGTCCCACTATACAGGCCTTATAGTGATTTTTACAGATTTGGATACCCTTTTGGTTGAAACCTGTTCCCGTACATTTTCCCAAAAACTAGACTAATTCACCTATCTTGGTGAATGAGTTCCAATCAGCATTAGTAGCAGATTTTTCAGTGATCCAAACCTCCATTTTTCCTTCTTTAGTCTTCCAAGTGCACACTTTTAGTTTCATAGCTTTTTGTTACGTTTTGTTTACTTTTCTAGGTCATTTAGAGTTAGTTTGCATTTAATTAGGGATTTACATTGTGTTTTGCATTTCATTGTCTTTTCCAAGTTTTACACTTGGTGGTGAACCCTTCATTAGACATCATTCAACCCCTGGGACAACCCTTTTCAAGATTTCAATCTCCTTTGCATTGGAATCTCAAGGGTTTGTTCTTGAGTGAGAGTAAGGAAATTGTCTCTCTCCTTTTAGGTCCAAAACCCTAGAAGTGAAAGAGAGCCCCCAATTTTCTTCACTCCATGAAAGTCATCCCTTTGGTTGTGCATAAATGCTTAAAGTTTCCCTTTGACAATGAAATATTCACTATCCACCATAGCGGATTTAACCCCTTGTCTTCCAAAGGAAACTTTTCCCTAGATGTCTTTTGGCCCGAACCCATGGAACCTATGAAAACCTCGAGAAGACGTCTTTTTCTTGTCCTATTAAAATTTCAACGCAAAGAAGATAGCAAAACTATCTCTTCGAAACATGTCCCCATCCACCTCTAAAACTCCCATCCTTGACAGAACCATGCTTGAACCTAAACAAGAACCAAACAACCAAGACCAACCTAAATTTGAAACTTCACCTACATCCTACAAATGACCACGAGACAATAAAACCAACCCGGCCACACCTCCCCGAATAAAACAAGTTTATAAAGTCAAAGAGAAGATGGTTGAACAACCCCCCTATGGATTCTTTTTTCCTTCCCACACAAGAAGAAATGAAACCCATGGTTGATCAACTCGCTCCTACACAAATGAAACATGAGAAAAAAATCAAAAGAAACAAAGGTGCTAGAAAGCGTAGGCGTAGATGTCGTGCCCTTGGTCAAAAGTTACATGAAGAATTAAACAAAGAAAATCAAAATACAAACTTGATTGAAGTAATGCATGATGAGCCGATAATGGCGTGGTTCGATGGTCAAGTCGCTTGGTTGTAGTGACGGCCACCAGGGTTCAAACTTTCGCTGGGCCTTTGTACCATGGGGCCCTTATGCCTTATTTGGGCCTTTATTGCTTTCGCTGAGTTTGGATTGTTCTTGTGTGGTTTTGTTGTATCGGTTCATGGCAGGTCAAAAAAAGCGTTTACCCCTAATATTATGGGTGCATTGCACCTTTTAAAAAAAAAAAAGTAATGCATGATGACCCTACTCTCGGCCCAAAACAAAACAATCTAATACAACAACCACAACAAGAGTTGAAATCTTCAATGGACATTATCATAAGACCTCCCGTTGTGGTTAATCTGGATGATGATGATGAGATTGCAAAAATTGACGAAGAGGTGCATAATGAACTGAATACATTGTTTTCCTCTTCCATGAGCTTAAATGACAAATATCCTATAAAGAGTATTGAACCTGGTGCTTCTCCTAGTTTGGCACTTGCTCGTATCCCTTTGGCTAGTTGCCCGCCTTCGGTATACACGAAACATGATTGGGAGGCAGATGACTTGCTCATAGGTTGACTGGAATTTTCCTTACTAGTATTTTGCATTATTTCTTTTTCTTTTGTGTGTGAAATTTCATGTGCGTAATGTGATCCCCCGTGAGGTTTTGTTTGATGTTCTCTCACTTTGTGATATTCCTCTATTTGTACCTTCATTCTTCTCTATGTCATACATCTTTTTTTCCTTTTCATTTTATCTTTTGCTTTCCTTTTGGGGATGACGCAAGGCATTGAGACACCCTATTTCTCTTTCATGTTGACCCAAAAGACTTTCTTTTTCTTTTTCCTTTTCATTTTCTCTATTGTCTTGTGTTTTCCTTTTAGGGATGATGCAAGGCGTTGAGACACCCTATGTCTCTTCCATGTTGACCCAAAATGATTTCTTTTTCCTTTTCCTTTTCTCTTTTCTCTTTTGTCTCATGTTTTTCTTTTGGGGATGATGCAAGACATCGAAAAATTCATTCTCTTCCATGTTGAACCAAGAGATTTTTCTTTGTTTTCCCTCTCTTTGTGTCATTCTTCTAGTTCTATGTGTATTTGGGGGATGATGATAGTTCCAATCTCTCTAATATCATTGTAGAAAAGAACATACTAACCCCAAATCCATAGATCCCTTATGTGTTTGGTGTTTTCATTTTGGGGGTAACCC
>VDFB02193867.1:176828617-177041719 GCA_007258455.2 Sequoia sempervirens
TATCCCTAGCATGTTTCATAGGTTTAGCCTCAACCCATTTTGTCACATAATCTATGCATACAAGGATGTAGGACTTACCATTGGAAGGTGGATCAATTGGTCCCACAAAATCTAATCCCCATTTATCAAGGGGTATAACAACAACTTGTAAAAATAGAGGCATCTCATCAAATCAAGTTGGTCTTCCTATCCTTTGGCATCTATCACATCTCCTGGTATATTTGGTTGCATCTCTATGTAGAGTTGGCCAATAGTAGCCAATATTTAAAATTTTCATTGTTGTTCTTTTGGCAGCAAAATGTCCACCACATGGCTCACCATGACTTACATGTAATATATCATGAATGCCCTCCTCTTGTACACATCTCCTCATAACATGATCTGGCCCTGTATAAAACATGCAATCTGCAATCCAAGAAAAGTTAAAGCTTTTCTCTACTAATAATCTTTTTTCCTTAAGGGAGAATTGAGGAGGAGTTCTTCCTGTGGCCAAATAATTTG
Source organism: Sequoia sempervirens (assembly GCA_007258455.2). NCBI lineage: Eukaryota > Viridiplantae > Streptophyta > Pinopsida > Cupressales > Cupressaceae > Sequoia > Sequoia sempervirens. The sequence continues at coordinate 176,829,119 of VDFB02193867.1, forward strand.
CTATATCTGCATACCATGGTTGAATAACCTTGATTGCAAACAAGTGCTCATCAGGAAAGGAGTCTTCAATAAGTACAAATTCATCTTGCCTTTGAATTCTAGAAATGAAATCAGCAACCACATTGGCTTTACTTGGCTTGTCCACAATTGTAATGTCAAATTCCTGCATCAACAATAACCATCTGGCCAATCTCCCAGATATTGAGCTTTTGTTCATGAGATACCAGATTGCTGCATGATTAATGTGGACAAATATCTGATAACCAGTGATGTAATGCCTAAATTTATTGAGGGCGTAGATGATTTCCAACATTTCTTTTTCTATAACAGTGTAGTTGAATTCAACCCCTTGCAGATTTTTTCTTATATAGTAGAGGGCATGTTTTGTTGATCCATCCTTCTACCCTAACACTGCTCCAATGGCATAATCTAATGCATCAGTATGAATATGAAATGGAAGTGACCAATCAGGTCCTTTCAGAATAGCTGACTGTGTAAGGGCTACTTTTAAATCAAGGAATGCTTTTTCACATTCCTCAGTCCAAGAAAAATCTGCATCTTTCTTCAACAGACTATATAAGGGACCTGCTGTTTAGCTGAAGTCCTTGATGAATCTTCTGTAGTATCCAGCATGGCCAAGAAATCTCCTTACTTCTTTCTATTTGGTAGGAAAGGGGAGATTAGAGATGACCTCAATCTTAGCAGGATCAACTTGTATTCCTACAACAGAAATATGGTGACCGAGTACTATTCCCTCCTGCATCATCATGAAGCACTTTTGACTATTCAGCGATAGGTTGTGATCTTCACATCTCTGCAGTACTTTCTCCAAGTTGGATTGAACTTCCTCAAATGTTGTACCATAAGTAGTAAAGTCATCCATGTATATTTCCATGCAATCATATGAGATGTCTGAGAAGATACTTATGACTGCCCTCTGGAAAGTTGCAGGTGCATTGCAGAGACCAAAAGGAAAAATTGAATAGGAAAACGTTCCCCAAGGGCATGTAAAAGTAGTCTTTTCTTGATCCTCAAGAGCAATCTTGATTTGATTTTACCCACTGAAGCCATCTAAGAATGAGAAGTACTTTTTCCCAGCTAAATTATCTAGAACTGTATCAATGAATGGAAGAGAAAAGTAATCTTTCTTTGTTGCCAAGTTGAGCTCTCTATAATCTACACATACCCTCCATTTTCCTCCTTTCTTAGGAACAATAACCAATGGGGAAACCCACTGACTATCTGAGATTGGGTAGATAAAGCCAACTGCTAACATTTTCTACAATTTTTCTTTAACAATTTCTCTCAAAGCTGGATTGATTCTTCTTTGAGGCTGCCTGACAGGTCTGAACTCACTGTTAATGTATATGGGATGTGTACAGATTTTTGGGTATAAACCCTTCATGTCACCATATTCCCAAGCAAAAGATGATTTATGACTAGCAAGCATTTTGATCATAGATTCTTGTTGCTCACTGGTGAGGTTTTTATTAATGCACAAGGTTTTTCCAACAGCTACCTCAACTTGGGAGGTTAAATCTGCCATAGATACTTCAGACAGAAATGGCATGTCTACCTCATGGGGTAGAAAGGTGTGTAAGCAATCAGTTGTTGTAGGATAATGTGCTGATGTAGACGAAAGAAGAATAGTCTGCAAGGAACATGGAATTTTTTCACAATGAAAGTATTCGGTACCATAGTTATTCAGCAGGATATTAGATAGTATATCTTCTTCTTCTTCTTGTGCAATGAAAGGCTCTCTAGAAATCATCATTAAATTGGCCATAGAGTTCGCTTCCTCCTCTCCTCCCAAATCTGGCCAAACAACCTCTTCAGACTCAAGTTGGAGCAGGGATGGAGAATAGACAAAAGGATATGAAAATCACGGCAAAACCTATCCTGGGAATTGGACATTCTAGTAGGTGACTAATATCTTTTCATGGTCATTCATTTACTTGTCAAACCAGGGAACATATACTTGACATGGATTGGCACTGTATGTGTAATAAGAACTAGTTTCAGTTACAACTTAACGAAAATAAATACTTGGAAAGAATTCAACCAACATTATAGGAAGGTAATGCTAAGTTCTCTAAACTCAACCATACTTTAACCAAAGTGGAAATCATAACAGCTATGACTGAGAAACAAACTATGAACTGGTCTTATGTTGCAGGAATAGACACAGGGATGGATTCCTGATGCTGCAGGAACAATATAAGATTGAGTTTGCATAGAAACTTCAAAAATGAAATCTAACTTATGATCAACAAAAAAATGAACGACTAACTAACTAACTATAAATACTTACTAAGTGGCCCCCCTTAGCAAACATCAACTATTTATGCAAGTACTGAACTCATAAATTCATCAAATTTTATTCATAAACTCAGAATGGTGTACATTTTTTTGTTCATATGAAAACTAACAAAAAACTCTATCTCTTGTCATATAGACTCTGCTTTTTATTATCATACTAACTTTTACATGATATCCTTTCTATCTCACTATGCTTGCTCATTCGCGCAGGAGGAACACTTATTTAAATCAGGAAAACTGTAACACCAAGAAAGTGCACATAGAAAACAAAGACCATTAGAAGCAAACATGAAAATCTAAATCTAACATGCAAATCTATTGTGTTAAGCAATAAAGAACAAAGGAAAGTAAAACGTAAACAAACTGAAACAATCTCACCAATTTTGAATGTATTTCCATGATTCATCTCGACTGCCCTTCTCCATTTTACTTGTGTAGTATAATTGCCCTCAGATTTCTCGTAAGTTCATGCAAGTATAGCCTAAGATAATGATTAGAAAAATATCAAAGATTCAAGATTGAGTGCTCTCAAAAGTCATAAGATATCGTGAGTTTTCGAGAGAGATTTCGCAAGAGAGACCAGAATGAAGAATGACAGATCAATTTATAGAAAATTGATTATTCGAACGACAGGCCAAGATTGAAAGATTAACGAACGGTTGAGATTGACTGATTAGACATGCATTCTGATAACTGTCAGTAGTGACATGAGTGATACAAATTAGGAATAGAATTAAAGATTAAATAAATGATTTAATCTTCAGTTCGGCATTCAAAAATATAAGAAATATCTTTGCATGACAAAGATGAAGATTGATTATAACGACTCTCTGTTCAAATGCATGCACGAGGTTTAATTAATTAAATAAGAATATTTAATTAATCCGCATGTACACCAAATAAGTTAGAACTGGATGATTGATGATCTTGAAGAGATTACTTCGAGACAACCACTCTACATTAAATAAAGAGTCAACTAAACGATTAAAATAGATGTGAGTTGAGTAAAGTGAATACTTAGATAACTCACATAATTATCTAAAATATAGAGGAATGCGTTAAAATAGAATTAATGAATTAAATAATTCATTTTAATTCAAAACTCGATATTAGAAGAATAATTAAATAAATAAGATTTATTTAATTAAATGATAAATGGGATTTAAATGAATAATTAAATAAGAATTTATTTAATTATAGTTGAAAATATGATAAAGAGTAAATTAAATAAGAATTTATTTAATTTGACAAGAAGGATAAGGTTAGTTAGTAACACAATTTATAAAAAATGTTTATTTAATTAATCAACAGAATAAAGAAAAGTGTGAATTAATTAAAATAAGATTATTTAATTAATAGAGAATTAATGAAAGATGAATTAATTAAATAATTAAGATTATTTAATTAATAGAAGAATTAATGTTAAGATGAATTAATTAAATAATTAAGATTATTTAATCATGACCATGAAGAATAGGAATTATGAAGAATATTGAAGTTGGGCTTAGACTAGATTTCGGTGTCTACATTTTCCCCTCTTTGATACAATGTCATTTCAGTATTGTGTCAAAGAAATCGATAGAAATCTGCCCTAGTGTAAAACAGGTGAAGGTATGCCCCTCGGGAGGACGAGGCGGGTTCAAAGAACATGAGTGTGTTGTTGAAATCGATGAGAGAACTAGAAGATGAAAGAAAAAAAGGATAGAGGAAAATAGATAATGGTGGTGAAGATGTAGAAAAGAAGAAATGTTAGTGCAAAAAGAAAGATGAATAATAAAAGATCATGATGTTAGTATTAGCAATCTTCGATGTTTCGTTGTATCACAAAAGGTATTGCACTTTATCATCATTTGGCGGGACTGATACAAATGGAGAAAAACACTAGGATATGACATAGATCAAGGTGTGCAAGGTCATCCACTTGCTAACAACAGACAATCGCAGACAAGGAATGTCATTAACTCATACTAAGGGCACAAGTTGCCCTAGTCTTTTTGTTAGGACAAACCACAAATAGCAAACAAAGTAAAAGACGGGTCATGAGATGTCATTGCTCCTCTAAATCCTTCATAGGACATCCTTGAGAAAACTAGTAACATAACTCAAAATCAAATTGAAAAGACAGTTGACAAACAACAGTCAAAGAAAATAGAATCCTGATACATAGTTGCTTCTCTAAATCCTTCATAGGACATCCTTGAGAAAGATAGTAACATAATTCCTATCATAAAGTCAACTAAAAAGATAAGATAAATAAGTCAGACAGTCAAAAAGACAGTAAAATATTTGCCAAAACTTGATCTTGTTTGTTTGATTTGTTTTGATTGATAAAAGAATTGATTGATAGAGCTTGATTTCAAGAGATACACATACCAGATAAGACCTTGAGTCTGGTTTCGATGTTATGACTATCTGTATAAGGCATGACAAAGCCTAGTTTCAGAAAGACATGTATCCTATAAGACGTTGAGTCAAATGTCGTTGATGTGATAACCCGTGTAAGGCTATGTTTGATTGTGTGATCTTGTCGATTATGCAGGAAGGACTCATCCTATATAAGACATAGATTGTTTTGCTGATATCAGTATTCAGGAAAGACTCGTCCTGAACAAGATACAGGTTGATTTCCATGTGGATGATGTCTGTTTCCAGGAAGGACACATCCTATAACAGACATTTGTTGATCTGTTTTGATTGTTTTGTTTGGCAAGTTGTTTGATTTGACTTAGAGATATTGCTGACTTGTTCACCAGATTGATGCATGACTTGATATGAAGTGTTGACAATTGACTATGTGTAACAACAAACCCTAAAGGACTGACTTAGTGTGGCCTCGGGGGCTCATCGATTGATGGCCTTGCCTACGTTATACACACAGAGACCTTGTAGTTCGACTTGACCTGACCGAAAAGACTGACTACAAATAGAAGACGTGTGTGAAAGTGAATGTGATGAACCCTAATGGACTAACCTAGTGCGGCCTCGGGGGCTCATCGATTGATGGCCTTTCCTACGTTATACATGCAGAGACCTTGTAGTTCGACACGACCAAGGACTGACAATTGTGACTGACTTTGACTCTATTTTTTGTGGATTTTCAAAATATTTTGATTTTTTTGTCTTTTTGAAGTTTTATGATGTTTTTGTGTTTTCTCTGGTCATTTTGCGAGGTTTGTGTATTTTCCATGGTTTTACGTCTTCAACACAACCAATGTAAGAACCAATATGACACATGTCAAGTGTTTTCCCCCAATCGAGTACAAGACCAATTGACTATGAATAGGGTAAGATGGGGGATATGAAATGCACTCGATGTCAATCGTTCCAAGTTATGGGAAAGACTACCACTTATTAGGAATGATATATACAAGCGATGGAAACAAAAGATAAGGGATATGTACAGGGATAGGTAGTATGTATAGGGATAAGGACTATGTACAGGGTAATGGATTATATACAATGATACAGACTATGTACATAATAATAGTAGACAAAGGAGCAGAGTTAACTACACATGGCGCCTATTTGCTAGGTTTTCACCATGGTACTTATCCAAAGCGTCACTGAAGTGGTTCTCACTATTAGATGAATGATTTGTATTTACTATTTTCTAGATTATCTAATTTTTTTGGTGTTACCAAGACGCCTGTTTACCAGGTTTTCACCTTGATAACTATTTTTGTGATTTTATGATTTTTTTGTATTTTTGCTAATTAAGACAAAGGCTCCCAGAAGCTAAGCGTAGAACTTCTTTAAATGCATACTATTGATTGGCGAGGACAATGGTTCCCCTTCAGGAGTAGAGAGTTGGTACGGTCCTAATCCAAAAGCTTTTGTAACAACATAAGGTCCTAACCAATTAGATTCAAACTTTCCTGGTTTGTCTCTTTCTGCTTGATTCTTTGGGTTCTCCATTAAAACTAGGTCACCAATGTCAAAGTTTTTGTTCAAGACCTTCCTGTTATAGCTGCAACGAAGGTGATTTTGATATGTTTGAAGATGGTCTAGTGTCTTCTATCTACGCTCATCCAGGAATTCTAGCTCATGGAGTCTCAATACTCAGTACTCTTCATCATCAATGTGGCCTTTCAAGGACACCCTTAGGGAAGGAATCTCAACCTCAATAGGCAGAATAGCTTCATAACCAAATACAATTGAATATGGAGTAGCACCAGTGGGAGTACGGATACTAGTGTGATAAGACCATAAGGCAGGGTTAAGCTGTAAATGCCAATCACAACCAGCATCATTGACAGTTTTCTTAAGGATTCTAATGATGGTCTTGTTAGATGCCTCCACTTGGCTGTTACCTTGGGGGTATTATGGAGTGGAAAAGTGATGTTGGATATGAAATTCATCACATAGATGGTGGACTTCTTGGTTCTTAAATGGGCAGCCATTATCAGTTATTATGGACTAAGGGACACCATACCGACAGATGATATAGTTCAGGATAAATCTAGAAATCTATGTGCCGATAATGTATGTCATAGGAATAGCTTCAATCCACTTCATAAAATACTCAGTGGCAGTGATAATGAGTTTGTTTCCATTAGATGATGTGGGGTGGATCTTACCTATGAGGTCAAGTCCCCATTGGGCAAAGGGCCATGGTGATGTTATAGGACGGAGCTCCTGTGCTAGCGCATGTATCAAGTCTCCATGAACTTGACATTGGCAGCATTTCGTTACAAAGACATATGAGTCTTTTTCCATAGTAGGCCAATAATAACCTAGTCTCATAATATTTTTGGCTAAGGTAGGACCACTAGAATGGGAACCACATATACCCTCATGGACCCCACGCAAAGTTGCTTGTGCTTCGGTAGAATCAAGACATCTCAGTAAGGTATTATCTAAGGCGCGTCGATATAGGGTGTCTCCGACGATGGTGTATTTAGCTGACTTGCAGAGGAATGTCCTATGTTGGTTATTTGATAGGCCAATGGGTATGACTTCGGCATGAAGGTAATCATAGATTTTTTGTACCATGGGGAATCAGGACCAACAATGTCACACACCATTTCAAAATTTGGGATATCGTAGGCTGGGACCAAAAGTTGTTCTACCAAGAACTCAAACTTAGGTACGTTGTTAGGAATGTCCAGGAGTGATGCAATTGTAGCCATAGCATCTTCTACCCTATTTAAAACACAAGGTATTTGATGAAATTCGACCTTGTCAAAGTACTCTTTAAAGCTATCAGCCATGCGCTTGTATGGAGCAAGCTTCTCGTCCTTAGTCTCATAATCATCATTTAATTGTCTGATTACTAGTTGAGAATCCCCATATACTTGTAAAATCTTAATTTTCCACTTGACTGCCATGCATAACCCTATCACTAGATCTTCATACTCTGCTATGTTATTAGTGCATGGGAATGCAATCCTGAATGACTTAGGGATGGAATCACCCTGTGGTGTGATAAACAATATCCTAGCCCCTGAACCATGATTCATATGTGAGCCATCAAAGTATAGTTTCCATGTTATGTTTGTGTCAATTGTGAATATGAACTCGTCAGGAAAGTCTGCAACTAAGGGGTGATCTGCCTATATGGGTGCATCAGCTAACTGATCAACAATGACCTGTCCTTTAATAGCCTTTCTTTCAACATACTGGATATCATACTCACTAAGTATCATAACCCATTTAGCCAGTCGCCCTGTTAATGCTACCTTGTTGAGGAGATATTTCAGAGGGTCTATTTTAGCGATCAACATTGTTTGATGGTTTAGCATATAGTGCCTCAATTTTTGAGTAGCAAATACTACTGCAAGATAGGCATGTTCAATGGTACTATAGTTAAGCTCATAACCTACCAAAGTCTGACTGATATTATAGACTACCCTTTCATGACCTTCATCATCATTCTGTGCAAGCAATGCTCCGAGTGATGAATGGGTTGCTGTAATATAAAGAATCAATGGTCTTCCTTCAACAGGTGGCATTAAGACAGGTGGTGTAAGTAAATATTCTTTAATCAGTTGAAAATCCTCTTCACACCTAGTTGTCCATGCAAAGGGTACCCCTTTCTTAAGTAGATGCTGAAAAGGATGTGTCTTATCTGCTAATTGCACTATAAATCTTCTAATAGATTGCAACCTTCCCTGTAATGTCCTTAGTTGAATGAGATTAATAGGTGGATGCATGTCCATGATTGCTTTCACCTTAGCAGGATCCACTTCAATGCCTCATCTAGAAATAATATAACCTAACAACTTTCCTGACTTGACTCCAAACACAAGTTTCTTTGGATTAAGTCTCACTTTATATTTCTATAGCCTCTGAAATATCTTGTCTAAAACCTGTAAATGTTCTGCTCTTGTCTTGTATTTTGCAATAAGGTCATCGACATAATCCTCCATAAGAGTATGTACTAGATCATGAAAGATAGTAGTCATGGCACATTGATAGGTTGCTCCAGCATTTTTGAGTCCGAAAGGCATAACATTCCAACAATACGTTCCCCAAGGACAAGTGAAAGTTGTCTTAGGTTGGTCTTCAGTTGCAAGTCTGATTTGGTTATATCCTAAGAATCCATCCATAAGGGACAACATCTCATATCCCACTGTCATGTCAACTATCATATCTATGTTAGGCAAAGGAAAGTCATCCTTAGGATAGGCTTTGTTGATATCTCTAAAATCAATGCAAATGTGGATGCCCCCAGCTGGTTTAGTGACTGGTACAAGATTGGAAATCCAATCTGCATAGTCGATAGATTTGATGAAACCAACGTCTAAAAGTTTCTTGAGTTCTGCCTTGACTAATAAAGCAATCTGTGGGTGCATTTTTCTCAATTTTTGTTTCACTGGTTTGGCACCTGGTTGTAAGGGAAAATGATGCAGAACAAGGTCAGGATCCAAACCTGACATATCTGCATATGACCAAGTGAAATTTATCTGTCTTTGTGCAAAGAAGTTATGGAACTCGGGCTGCTCTTCTGTTGTCAATGACGCTGCAAAATAAACCAATCGAGGATTCTCTTTGGTACCCATGTTGACTTCTACTGATTCTTCAACGAGCATGGGTGACTTTTCCTGTGCAATGGGGAGAATTTTCAAACCTCCATCCTTAGGTGGCTCTACAAGGTTTTCACCTTCGGATGCATCCTTTCTTTTTACTTTTTCATTGTCTAAAGGTGCCTTTCAGTTTTCACCTAGAGACTCATCCTTTTTATATTGTTTATTCTTTTTCTCATTTTTGCGACTAGAGGGTTAAACAGATTCCCCAAAATATGCTTTTTTGTCCAAGTCAATGGTAAAACTAGCCTTATGATCACCGTTTGGTATGCCTTCTTGTAATCCCAGGAACTCAGCAATTGCTTCATCATTCTCAAACATATCTAAGACGGGTGTGTCTTGTTGGTCCCAATCAATGAGTTGGGGATAGACTAAGGGCATGTCATCATCGGAGTTATCAAAGTTTAATGGAGTCAAGGTAAAGATTGAATTATTCATGTGATCACAAAAGCCTTGTACTAAGTCATGTTTTCTCTTAGGTTTAGGTTTTGGCGGATGGATAGGTGGGCCTAGTGCCAAGGTTTGACTATCGAAAATAGGTGGCTCATGTTGCCACAAGGTAGGATCAAGTGATTCCCAATAGTAGTGTTTAAACCATTCCTCTTTTGCCATTTTCTTTGGTGGACATGAATTTAAGGGATTGGGTGAGGAACTTAGCATCAAGTCAAGTTCTCCAAATAACTTGTCAAGGTCCATGGAAGAAGTAGAGGATAGGGAATCCCACTCATAATCGTTAGAGTCGGGGGAGTCACAATGATATTGGTCTATTGGTTCGTGAGATGTCTTAATACCTTCTACAATACTTACTTCCTCAAGTAAGGGTAATGGGGTATATGGAACACCAATATGAATCAGTTGAAACCCTAGCCCTACTCCTTTTGGCCACTGAGAAACAAATATTGGTTCAATCCTGCCATCTTGGTTTAAGCCTATACCACTTTGTCCATCATATCCTTTGCTTTGCATGATTTTGAAACCTTTTCCATATATATTTGTAGGAATATGAGCAAGTAAGAGGGGTTCCTCGTCATCTTCCCTATAGAGCAAGGAAGTGACATCTTTTGTATCTATGGCCTCTTTGCTCAATTCACCCCATTTAGTAAAAGTTGTTGTGGGAGGAATGTGTATAGTGACCATAGATTGTCTCCTATCCGATGTAGGTAAACCGTATGACTTAGGAGGAATCAAATGGCTAACACAATAAGAAGTTTTCATGTAATACTCCCCACAACCCTTGTCGTGGATCTCAACCCTAGGAGTGGTAGGGACTAAGGGTGAAATAGGTATTCGAGTAAGTGTAGCTGGATCAACATAGGAGGACAAATTGGACAATGAGGCCTCTTGGTTGACTGGCACTTGGCGTTGGGGGATCTCCTTTAGATTGGTGCAATATTGGAAAGGATCTGGATTACCATCTATAGTTATTTATGTGCCATTGTAAGGAAATTTAAGACACTGATGATACGTGGAAGGGACTGCCTTCATAGCATGAATCCATGGTCTACCTAGCAGAATGTTATAAGGAAGGGTGAGATCCAAGACCTGGAACTTTGTCTCCATTACTGCAGGACCAATTCTGATAGGAAGTGTTACAACTCCCTTTGATTTTCTTTCTTCATCATCATAAGCTTTAATGACAATACTCTTGGTCGTGTCTATGCATGCTTCTAAGATACCTAAAGCCTTAATTAGTTTTAAAGTGCATAGATTTAACCCTGCTCCTCCATCTACCAAAACTCATCTAACTTTGGTGTTATCAACAAGGACTTCTAGGTGTAAAGGGTCGTTGTGGTTCGTCTTTTCAGTTGCATAGTCTTGTTCATAAAACGTGGCATGATGATTATTGATCAAGTAGCCCACCATTTCCTGGAAATGATTGACATCCAAATCATTAGGGACCGTGGTGTTCTGTAAAGCCTTATCAAGGATAGACCGATGCTCAGGGGAAATACGCAACAATTCCAAGATTGAGATTTGGGTTGGCCTCTTCCCCAACTGGTCAAGAAGGTTATATTATAACTTGGAAGGTTGGGGTGTTTTCTGCGATGGAGGGCCTTGAATAGTGAATTTAGTACGACGAGTATTGACCGCACACTCAGGATTGGTATTGATAATAATGGTATTGATATTCTCATCGACAACGTGAAGGCAGTTAATGATTCTCCCACTATTATAATCATGCTTGACACTAGAATAGTTGGCTGATATATTGGTCTTAATACTCGAATTGGGGACAGTTCCTTTCCCATGGTCATGTAGTGGGTCAGAAAATACTTGACGATTAGTGTTCGATGACTTCTATTTTTGTCCACTAACTTCAATAATTCTCTTTTCGACAAGATCCTGTATGATATTCTTTAGTTGTCGACAGTTTTGTAGGTTATGCCCCTTAGTTCTATGGTAATCACAAAAGGCATTGTCATCCCACCAAGCTGGTTTAAATTGTCCTGGATCATATTGTCTTGGTTCCTGCAGTTGTATGAGATTATGCTGTAGCAGTCGTTTGAACACTGACTCAATAGGTTCCCCTAAGGGAGTGAATTCACGTTTTTGAAATCTTCTTGGTTGTGGACGTTGAGTATTTTGGACCACGTTAGGTGGTTGATTGACAAAATTAAGGGTGTTGGCAAAAGTATGAGGTCCTTCTAATGTGAGGAGGGGTGCTGCTTGTAATGTTTTAGCATCAACCACCCCATCATTGGTGACATTTTTGTTGCGAGACCAGAATCTGTTTCTGTCAGTGTGGGTGTTTTGTACAATTGGGTTTCTATTGGATGTTGATGTCTTGAGTTCACCCTTTTCAATGAGATCCTTCTCTATTATCACATCTTTTTCCACTAGTTCTGAAAAAGATGTACAACAATGTACCCTTAAGTTGCTCCTGAGTTTTGCATGAAGGTTTTTTTGAAACATTGTAACTTTTTGTTTTTCAGGTATCTCGACAAGACACCTACTAGCTATAGTTCTCCATCTCTGGAAGAAAGCAATGAATGTTTCCCCTTCATCTTGCGTTGTGTGACACAAGGTTGCTATATTTATCTCATGATCTATGTTGAAGGAAAATTGTTCCACAAATTTCTCGACCAGTTCACCCCAAGATCTAATGCTAGAATCTAAACCCAAAAACCACTCTAGTGCAGTTCCCACAAGACTTCTTGGAAATAGTCTCATAAGATACGTGGGGTCATAAGCGACATCTATGCATATGGTAGAAAATTCCCTTATATGTTCTATTGGATTTTGTTTACCATTGTAATTTGGGAGATTCGGTATGACATATCCGTGAGGGAAAGGGGTCATGTACAATGATCTATCAAAAGGGAATGGGCATATGTCCTTTGGTGAAAATGGTTTCTTAGTTGACACCAACATGTTATCCATTTGTGTTTGTAATGCCTGCATTTGTGTTTGTAAGACGTCAACTTGGGTCAAAGATGTGCTAGGAGGATTATGCAGATCTGGGTATATATTATGAAATCCAAAGTCTTGTGATGGGTTTTTATTAAATGTTGGCATCTGAGGTGGATTTGGATTCAGAATGTTGGTAAATGTGTTCTGGTCTAGAATCATCATAAATTGGTGTTGACCTGAGATCTGTGTAAACGGATTCTGAGTACCACTTTGGAAAAAAGGATTCTGATTCAGAATTGATGTAAATCAGTTTTGACTTGGAATATGTGTGGACAGATTCTGACTACCAATCTGTGAAAAAGGATTTTGATTCGGAATCGACGTAAATGGGTTTTGACTTGGAATCTGTGTAGACGGATTCTGATTGCCATATTGGAAGGAGGGAGTGCCTCCTGTTTGTGTAATCCTTGGTATAGCTCTAGTGACTTCAGCACTAGATATGGCCATCGACTGTGGTATGGTACTCGTGATACTAGCAGTAGGGGTGGTTGTTGATTGCGGACTCGGGACACCGACATAAGGTGTAGAGGCTAACGTTTTAGGTCATTTACTCCCAACAAGAGGACCGAAGGGAGTGGACGATGAATCCCCTACAGTGAAATTAAATCTTGATGTCATGCTAGATGTACCAAATGGGGACGTATGGACTGTTGTACTCTGTGTAGATGTGGTAGATGGCATAGTTGTGCTGACCTGAGGTATAGTAGTACTAGCAGTCGTGGTATTTGTCCCTTGTGTAGGTTGAGTTTGTAAGGTGTTGATATCAAATCCTGGAGGTAAAGTAGCACCTTCAACTAGCAATTTTCCTAAAAATCATTGACGATCATTTGCTAGGTACTCATCTACAAAAGAGGAAAACTCAGGGTCTTGTGCGGCAGCCTCTATGTCCTCTACTGCAATATGTCCTTGAGTGTTTCTAGTGGTGAATTTGTCTAATAGAGTCTTATGAGGTCTTGGAGAAAATGGATTGATGAACTCATTTGGGTTCAACATGTTTTCTCTCTCTTCTCTTAGACCTAGTTCCAACCATGTAAGACAAGCTCAATATGCGGGAAATGCAAAACTATATCTATGAATAGTATGACCTTAGTCTATGTTTTTGGGATTTTCGTATGCAAAATAAGGAATGTTCTATGATGACACTAGCCTAAGATCTAAAGATGCAAGGTCTAAGCAAGGTTCTAAAATAGTCAATTCTATAAACCTTAAGACGAAGGGACCAAATACCTAAAGTCTAACCAAGGAGTCAATTTAGTTTAAGTCAAGGAACCAATGTAGGACGGGGATCAAAGACAGGTTGAGTTTCCTAACTAGACTGATGAGCTAGGAGGACTCTATGTAGGACAAAGGATATACTAATAAAACTAGGTTCAATGATAGATTTCATTGATGCTATGACTTTTCTAGAGTGTAGATGGTGAACTAGTCCTAAAGTTTATAAAAGTGACCTTTCTAGAAGTCTAATGCAAGGTAATATGTTCCCTAAGATGAAACTAAACTCTGAATGAAGACAACTATGGTAATGACTAAATGAACCTAAATGATGCAAAATTGAGCAAATCATTTCAGGTTTCTGTTCAAGGACTATTTGTGTGAAGACAACTGAAACTGGTGTAATTGTGTTGACTGGACAGTAACTGTGAATTCTGGTTTTCTGATAATCAGACAGATGCGTCTCAGGATTTAACAGATGCGGTTCAAAATTAATAGTTGTGGTTTTCTAGTGATCAATTGCATTTCTCTGGTAAAGTTCAGTCTGACTTTGCCAGATGTGGTTAACCTATAACAGATGCGACTCTTACTAATAGTTGTGACTCAGAATATAACGCATGCGATTTTTGCAAAACAACTGCGAGCTATACTGATAGATGCGGCTCTAATCTTGACAGATGCGATGCGTGATAATAGATGTGACTCAAAAATTGACAGATGCGACTCAAGATAATAGATGTGACTCAAATTTTAATAGATGCAACTCGTGATAACAGATGCGAGTTTCTGGTGAACAGTTACGACTCTGTGTATTTTCAGTGATGAGATTTAAACTGACTCTATTTTTCGTGATCAAATTCTGACAATCAAAGCCAATCATAAGACAAACTATTTTCAGTTTTGATTTTGGACTCAAAGAAAATTTAAATTGATAACAGACAAGCACATCCTAATAGGCCAAAGGCCTCGGGTTTGTATACTTGGTATATCCCACTGAAATACCTCGGATTGGTGATAAACACCTTTCCTTCTCGAGAGCAGATAGGTTAAAAATTTGGTGGCATTGGCTCCCCTCCATGGCTCATTAACGTCTTTCGAGCACACCAATTTCAAATTCTTTGGGCAATGACCTCCCAAGAACTGCTATCTCTACTCAAGGGGATCAGTAGTGAGTATCTTCGGGCATGATACTGTACCCTGCACTATACCAAGCAACGGCCACAAATAGGTTGGTCTCTAAAACAAAAGGTATTTAATTCAGGCATTCCGTTCATAGGGCATGATCCATGTAGCGAGAGTCCCCTTTCGAATCCATCTTGTCAGAATCATACGCATGATTCTTGAACTTTCCCCAAGAATCCTCTTTTATATACCGGCTGGATGTCCCTCGGGTTCAGGGTGCTACCGGTCTGAGTCGTCCTAGGGTGAGTACTTTTTCCCACCAGAACAGGCCCAAGTTTTAGAGTTGGTAACTATTTCTCTTACACCCAGGATCGCACGGATGCACAAGGGGAGAGGATACTTCGATGTACCAAGTCGTAAGGGTGACCAAACTTGTACTTTCGCACCAAACACAGTAGACACTTGTTAATTTTAACCAAACAAAATATTTGCTACGCTACCAAACAATTTGTTTCAAAATTAACTAGGGTCTTCGACAAACGTCCTGTAGAAAAACTAGTTAGTAATTTTCAATATTGTCTTCGTCAATCATCCTGCAAAAGTTTGTTAACTCCAAAAGGCCACACGCTAAAAATCAAATATCAGTAACACACAAACCAATTAAAAATTTTAGATTTCCAAAAACAAAAATAAAGTTTTACCAGTCAATTGCATCGCGGTATTACCAATCAGATGCATCGTTTCTTCTTCAGTTGCGGCTCGGGAAATCAATTGCGGTTTAGAAATTTTCAGATGCGTCATATTTTTCAGATGCATCGTTTATTCTGTCAGATGCGGTTCAGGAAGTCAATTGCATCACTTCGTCAAACTGATGCATCGTTCCATACAAAAAACCTGCAAAAATTAAAATGAAAATCTATGGATTCGCGAAGATGGTGTCTTCACGTCGGGTTGACTAAATGTAACGCCAAGAAAGTGCACATAGAAAACAAAGATCATTAGAAGCAAACATGCAAATCTAAATCTAACATGCAAATCTATTGTGTTAAGCAACAAAGAATAAAGGAAAGTAAAACATAAACAAACTGAAACAATCTCACCAATTTTGAACGTATTTCCATGATTCATCTCGACTGCCCTTCTCCATTTTGCTTATGTAGTATAATTGCCCTCAGATTTCTTGTAAGTTCATGCAAGTATAGCCTAAGATAATGATTAGAAAATAATCGAAGATTGAAGATTGAGTGCTCTCAAAAGTCATAAGATATCGCGAGTTTTCAAGAGAGATTCCGCGAGAGAGACTGGAATGAAGAATGACAGATCAATTTATAGAAAATTGATTATTCAAATGATAGGCCAAGATTGAAAGATTAACGGACGGTTGAGATTGACTGATTAGACATGCATTCTGATAATTGTCAGTAGTGACGAGTGATACAAATTAGGAATAGAATTAAAGATTAAATAAATGATTTAATCTTCAGTTCGGCATTCAAAAATATAAGAAATATCTTTGCATGACAAAGATGAAGATTGATTATAACGACTCTCTATTCAAATGCATGCACGAGGTTTAATTAATTAAATAAGAATATTTAATTAATCTGCATGTACATGCAAGTAAGTTAGAACTGGATGATTGACTGATCTGACGAAGAGATTACTCGAGACAACCACTCAGACATTAAATCAAGAGTTAACTAAACAATTAAAATAGATGTCGAGTCGAGTAAAAGTGAATACTTAGATAACTCACATAATTATATAAAATATAGAGGAATGCGTTAAAATAGAATTAATGAATTAAATAATTCATTTTAATTCAAAACTCGATATTCGAAGAATAATTAAATAAATAAGATTTATTTAATTAAATGATAAAGGAATTTAAATGAATAATTAAATAAAGAATTTATTTAATTATAGTTGAAATATGATAAAGAGTAAATTAAATAAGAATTTATTTAATTTGACAAGAAAGATAAGGTTAATAAGTAACATAATTAAATAAAAAACATTAAGTTAATTAATCAAATAGAATAAAGAAAAGTGTGAATTAATTAAAATAATTAAGATTATTTAATTAATAGAAGAATTAATGTTAAGATGAATTAATTAAATAATTAAGATTATTTAACTAATAGAAGAATTAATGTTAAGATGAATTAATTAAATAATTAAGATTATTTAATTAATAGAAGAATTAATGTTAAGATGAATTAATTAAATAATTAAGATTATTTAATCATGACCATGAAGAATAGGAATTATGAAGAATATTGAAGTCGCAGGCTTAGACGAGATTTCGGTGTCTACAAAAACAACTAACTAACTAACCCAAATAGAGAAAGACATGGATGTAAATGCATCCAAGAATCGAGGAATAGACTAAATAAATGAACTTATCTACTCAACACGATTCAGAGAGAGAATTCAGCATTTCACTCTTTCCAAATTAATTGACATTTAAATTCCTTCCCAACAATTTCGGTCAAAGAGTCTTCGCCGGAATAACTTCCTCGAAGTCGTGCAAGAAATGGACTTTACTACAAGGCTGAGATCAACTGTGCTTGACTCGATCATACTTTCTTCAACAACCTACAAAACACAAGGCAACAGAAGCGAACAGAAACATGCACGACAACTTACACGATGTTCATTTATTAATCACATATCAAATTTACTTCATCATTCAAAAACTACATGCGTTATACCAGTCATTTGGAAAGTCAATTAGGGTAATAAATATAGACATATCAACATGATACGCTGTAGGAATATAAAAGTGTATTGCTACAGGATATCCCCCAATAAAAGGTTTTTAAAGAGTTTAAACAACCATGAACAACAAAAGCAAGGGTATTAAAAGTACACCATGATACTCAAATTATGAGCATACTTTGGGCTCATCACTCGCACTGGAGATGTTTCGGTAGGTATGTATCATTGATTTTACATTCTGTAGCTACAAAAGTGTAAAGAAGAAGGGATTCTTCTCTTGTCCGAAGAATTTCAAGTTGGTGACTCTAATAAAGAAACAATTGGACCAGTTGTTGGAGGACAAGTTGGCCTATCTAGGGTTGGTATTGGTAAATGATAAGTGGGAATACAACCTTTTTGACCACTTTCCGGAGCCACACATGAGAGTTACCCATGTTCCTTGACCATATTGGGAGAAGCGGCGTAACCCGTGGGTGGACGAGGACAAAATTTTTCTTGAATTGGCGCGTATCCCTACGCAAGACACTAGAGGTCCATGGCACAAGTTCTACTTTGTTGTGGCAGTGGCCTAGGACAATGTCTGAATGGAACATGGCATGTACAATAGGTTGAAGAAGGATGAAGAATGGACTGAGGAAAAAATAGAGGCTTTTGGAAGTATCGCTAGGAAATAGCACAATTAGATGCTCCTTACAACAATCTGAAGGATGACCAAGAATTTGAAAAATGGTGGAAGGAGGGCCACCCCAGCTTGCACTCTAGTATTAATAGGAGCAGAGACCCAGAGGAGGAGTCCGAAGAGCAGGAAGAGGAAGTGACGACATCGGCCATGTCTGCGCCGAAAGAAAAAGGCCCTAGACAACCCATCTATGTGGCCACGAATGTGTGCTTTAATATATCAAGGGGCTCACATACACTCACTTGGGCTGCTAAACTAGCTAGGTTATCATTGCAGCAAATGAATATGACTGCCCAAGCTAGAGGAACCCCACCTGTGAAATGACAGTGCATGGAGGGCATTATCGGAGAGGGTTCCCAAGAACCCGTCGGAGACAATGTGCTTACAGTGAGCCAGGAGCCTGAGGCTGAGGAGGATTTGTTGACGATTCTGGAGCTGCCATCGACCAGTCAATAGGTAAAATTCACTCCTTCTTCCCTTGCTTCTCATTCCTTGGAATTTTCTCCTGCCTCACTGGTGATCCCTACCATAAGTACTAGCCCTCTGCCTTCTACTTTTAGTTTGACATATTCGGTAGGCTTCACCCAGTTTTTGCAAACCACCCTACTCCTCATTACTCCTCCACCTATGCTTACAATCGCCGCTACCACTCAAACTTTCCTCACCTTGCTTTTGAAAAGCATTCCCCTTGTGAGTGCCCATCCTTTTTCCACTATTATTATTGATCCTCTTTCATCGCAATAGGCTGACACCCCATTGACAACCCCTCCACCATCCTAGCCAATGAGCCTTACGGCTGATTCCCCAATTCAGTCATTACAAATTACTAGCCCTGTTGTTGGTTCTCAAACCAAACTATGGAATGTGCCCCACTTCTCCCCACAAACTGTCACTCTCCAGAAGAAATAAATGCCTGCGCCTATGAAGGTTACCTATCCCTGTGCCCTAACTTTTGGTGCTCCTTTCGCAGGTGGGCTAGTTTCATCACTAGCTGAATTCTTAGCACAGATAGATTGTGAAAAAGAGGCACACACAAATAGAA
The DNA here is from genome assembly GCA_007258455.2 of Sequoia sempervirens. Classification (NCBI taxonomy): domain Eukaryota; kingdom Viridiplantae; phylum Streptophyta; class Pinopsida; order Cupressales; family Cupressaceae; genus Sequoia; species Sequoia sempervirens. Next base: position 176,848,650 of record VDFB02193867.1, read on the forward strand.
TGAGAAAGCGCAAGGAAAAATATGACATTGTTTTTGCTAAGCCAAAAGTACAGACTCTTTATGATGAGGCCCGACAAGAATTGAAATTTGCAACCATGTACCCATGGGTAAGAAATCCTTAGGGATAAATGCAACCAAAAGACTATGAGATATATGTTGTAGGACTCGACATGAAGGTAGCCCGACCGCAAGATTAAGTTGAAATCATGGTGGAAGCGCAACGGGTAGTCACTTCCAACCTCCTTAAAACTGGTCGCCAACTAAAGAAGGATGAACAGCTTAAAGCGGAAAAAGAAAGGGTTAGTTTTCTAGAGAGGAAAGAGAAATCCTTAGAGGCGGATATTGCCCATATGACTAAAAGGGTGCTGGCAGCAGAGGATGAGAGGAACGAACTTTAGGGAAAAATTGTGAAGACTCAGGTTGCCGATCTTGGCATAATAAAATAGCTACATTCTAAGAACTAGGAGGTGGAGCAAAACTTGCAACTGAAGAATGAAGAACTGGAGCGGCTTCTCCTTGAGTATATTCAAGGAATGGCGCAAAGAAGTGAAGCATCAGAGCACCAACAAGCTCAATATGAGCAGAAAATACAAGAAATAGAGGCTGAATTTAAAGGCCTAAAAACTCAACTAGAGGAAGAACTCTGAGAGACAAAGTTTTGTCTGAATGAGCACTTGGAAAATCACTCCCAAGTCGAGAAGAACTGGAATAAAGAAATGAGTAACTCTGTGGAGCAGCTAGCATCCAAGAAAAAGAAAAGGGCAGAATTGGCTGAAGCCATTATTTCAAGAGAGGTGGAGATTGCTTCTCTTAAAGGCTCTCTCCTACCTCCCCCTACACAGCTAGATATCATTCCACTGGTTAGGAAATTATACATTTCTCACTGGGAAAAAATTAAAGCTTTTTGCCTAACACTGCAGCGTACCCTCTGATTCATCTCAAGGGCATCAAAGCTAAGCCAGGAGGCCCATGATACGATTGAGAAATTCCCACGGTTCATCTTGGAGAGGGTTCCTGAAGCAAAGGATCTACTCACCAAGCTATACTCGGTCTCTGATGAGAGCCTTGCCAAAGCGGGTATCGAAGATCAGGATGCTGCTACTCAAATAGCAAATAATTTCATCCATTGCCACTCCGCCTTCTAGCCCACTAAAGCAGTCGTGGTCATTCTGAGTAAGACACTAGATAGCATACATGGAGGTTTCACTAAGTTAAATGGGATGGGTTTGTCATCCCCATTCCTTGAAGCTGGTTCTAATTCCACGGTTGAGCAAATTACGGAAAGGATAGAAGAAAGGTAAGAGGATCCAGAGGCTTTCAGGGATTTTAGTGATCCTCCCACGGCAAATAACATTGAGGGAGTTATTCATCCACTCTCACAGCTACTATTCCATTGCGAAGCAGGGGCCGGTTTACCCAATACGCTGCCTCACAAAGAAACTATTGATCTAAGTGGAGCACAGGAGAATTTGCGCAACATGGTGAAGCCATCTAAGGATGAATGGTCGCCACTATAGGTGACTCTTTCCAATCTCTAACTCCATTGACCAAATGAAATGGCACTCTGGCCTATAAACTAGAGAATTTTTGGGTTCTTTGTTCCTTAGTCGAAACGCCCCTGATAGTCACCAAAAGTTGTTAACAAATATATAACCAGCTCCCTTCGAGTTTATTTTTTTATGCGTCAGCCCGCGCTTCGTAGGAATTGTTTGACCTTTTGTTTAAATTTTGCTCTGCTGCTCCACATGTCTACTCTTCGCAACTCTGAGTCATGGAATTCCTTTCGCATCCCAGCAAGCTCTGTTATGCTCACACGTGTTGCAGCTATAGGTTTCTTTTGGTAATGTTTTGATTGATTTTTCGTCGGGCTCTGAAAGGCTACCTCGAAGCCCTCATTTCTAAAAGGTTCTGGCGGGCCCCACAGTTGCTGTCTGGAGTGTATTGCTTGCTATGTGTCTGCCATCTACACATCTTTTAGCACAATGATGAATTAGCAACCGCGGGCAGCGAAATGCTACCACGCGTCCCTTTTACACCCGATTGGTGATTGTTCCCTCTATTATTGTTAAAAGCTTCACCCATTTGACATGTGCAGCATTGATGCAAGTCCTCATGGTGAGGGGAGAAAGGTTCATATGGGCAGTGACAAGCTGCCAAGTGCCTAACCAATAGATCTCATAATGCTATTGGTTGCTACGTCTCATAATCATTTGCACAAAGGGATGACACTTGCATGATCGTGCCTAGCTGGGACCACCACTATCATTACAAAAGGTGTACTTGTGCCTAGAATGATTGGATGCTTTGTTCTGGATTGATCCTGTTGTAATGGCCTTGGGAATATTCTGATTCCTTCATCATTGCCGAAGATTGCAAAATCTTTTTCTATTGCTGCTCTCCGAAGCAGTGGGAGTTTTTCCTACTATATATACTTTTCTCTGTGATGAGAAAAGGGTCTAAAATTTGGAAGGAAAATGCTAGTTTTAGTAAAAGATGTCAGGCCTTTATTACTATTTTGTTTAATTGCAAAAACTCTTAGGCTGTGCCAATTGTTCGGCCTTTTTGTTTTTCATGCTATTTGATCAAACTATGAACTGTGTTTTTTATTGTCTCGACACTTCATTTGAAAACTTTTATATATGTTGGATACAAGTTTGCTTACCTAGATCATATCTAAGTACTATTCTTGGTAGTAAGAATGTATGCAATGTTGTTTTATGTCAATAAATGAATTGTCTATGCTATAATATTAAGTCTCTAATGTTCGAGAACACTACAACACCTTTCAGGCCCTTAAATCCATGATTTATTGTGCCCATCATTAAATATTGGCACATCGCCTTAGGTTAGACATTATTTTATTATATCTTCTTCCTTTTCCCTTTTCAAACCCCATTATAGAAGAAGTCGACTTCTCTAAAAATCCATAGATTACTCAGTTTAGCGCAAAAGGTCCCCCTTAAACTAAGTTTCCCATAAGGCTCTGTTACCTCATCATTTTTTGGCGTCAACAGTTCCCACTCCACCCCAATTGAGTGAAAAAGATAAAAAAGACAAGGAAGTTGAGGGAGTCATCACTAAGAGATAGATCCATTTTTTCTCACTTTGATTGTTTGGGAAAAATTTATAAAAAATTGTATTATTGACTCTGGAGCATCAAATAACATCATGCTAGCTAAAATCATGGAGGCACTAGGATTGAAACTTGATAGCACTCATGGTAAGTGTTATTCCATGGATTCAAGAGAAGTCTCTGTTATTGGCATGATATATGAACTTCCTTGCAGATTAGCAGCCCACTTAAACAAAGAGTTTCAAATGAGTGTGGTGGTAGTGGATATCCCACCTAATTATGGAATGTTGTTATCTTGGAAATGGAGTGCATCTATGGGAGCTAGTATGCAATGTGACATGTCTTATGCCACATTTCCTATTGATGGTAAGGATGTTCAAGTGGTATGATAACCAAGGGTACCACATATGTTGGAGCATGCTCCTAAAAATGAGAATTATTTTCATAGAAACTAATATCATTGATTTAAAAATGGAAGAAGTACTAAGAGAAGTTGATAGGTTCCATGTGCCTATAGAAAATGAAGTTTTAAGATTTTTTGACAAGAATGGACTTTGGAAAATGTACTTTGATGGTGAAATTTCCAAAGAAAGGTCTGGTGCAGGGATATTATTCGTATCACCAAGTGGTAGTCTGCATATATTCTCTTTTACATTGTCTTTTGTATGCATGGATAATGTGGCAGAATATGAAGCATTATTACTGGGATTGAGATTGGCTGAGAAGCATGGAATAAAAAAGTTAATGGTAATTGGTGATTCTGACCTTGTGATAACCCAAGTAAGAGCCAAATATGCTTGCAAGAACAACATACTAAATCAATATAGAAATTTCATCTGGGATTCCATTGAGCAGTTTGATGCTTTTGGAATTGACTGGATGGAAAGAGGACAAATCAGAGTAGCTAACTTACTTGTTGACATTGTATTGAGACCAAATGATATAACTTTTATATGAATATCTAAGGTTGAGGTGTAGACAAGACCTTCCATTCCTGACAATGTGCACAACTGGTAGATCTTCAATGATGATGAGGATATTCTCAAATTCTTGAACTGTGTTGATGAATATGAAGGTCAAGAGATTGACTTTGGTGGATTTGTTGAAAATAGTAATGGAAAGGAAATAGTATTTGGAAAGGAGGTTGTCCAGTTAAAGAGAAATAAAATCCCCAAAGGCCTTGTAGCACTTGAAAGGGTCTTTGAAAGTCAAGATAAAAGCAAGATTAAGACAATTGTTGCTCACCCAAAGGACCTAGCGGAAGTAACTTTGGGGACTGAAAAATGCCCCTAAGATAGTGTATGTAGTAAAGAAAATGAAGCAAAACGTGAAGGCAATGTTGATTTCCTTGCTTAGAAAATACATACATGTTTTTGCCTGGTCACAGGATGACCTGAAAGCTTATAGAGAGGAATTGTTTTAGCATGAGATTCCTCTGAAGGAGAATGCTAAACCTTTCAAGAAAAAGTAGAGACCCATCAATCCTACTATAGCTCCCAAGATGCAAGAGGAGTTGGTAAAGTCAAGAGATGCTGGTAGTTTAAAACCCATCAGACATTCTTCATGGGTATCCAATCTAGTGCCAGTGAGGAAAAAGAACGGTGATAAAACGTTGTGCATTGATTTTAGAAATATGAATATATCCTCATTAAAAAACAACTACCCATTGCCAAACATGGAAGCCATGTTACAGAAGGTGACTAGCTGTGAGCTACTATCAATGATGGATGGTTTTTAAGGTTATAACCAAGTAAAGGAGTCTGAGTAGTATAAGGTTGTATTCACTACTCCATGGGGTACCTAAGCCTATGTAAGAATTCCTTTTGGTTTGAAAAAAGCGGGTGCCACTTTTCAAAGGGCTATGGATGTAGCTTTTTTCTGATTTTATTGATTTTTTTATGGCTATATATCAAGATGACCTGACCACTTACTCCAAGGAGGAAGATCATTGTATGCACTTAGAGAAGGTATTTAACAGGTCTCTAGAGTATGGGATATCTCTAAATCCAAAAAAATGTGCTTTTGGGGTCACTAAGGGTAAATTATTGGGGCACATTGTGTCCAAAGAAGGAGTAAGTATTGACTCTGAAAGGGTAGCAGCCATAGATAGAATCCCTCAGCCAAAAAATGTCAAAGGTATTCAATCATTTTTCTAGCAAATAAATTTTTTAAGAAGGTTTGTGACTAACTTTGCAGAAATCGCAAGACCTATTTCCAAGATGTTGAAGAAGGGAGAAAAGGTGCTTTTGTGTGAGGAGCCTAGCCAAGTGTTAAAAAAAATTAAACAAGCTATCAAGGAGGCTCTAGTATTGAAATCTCTTGATTTCTCTAAGCCAATGCATATTTTTTCTCACTTCTTTTCATACAATTGTTGTTGTTTTATTACAGAAAAATCAGGAGGGCTTTGAACAACCCATTGCATTCTTTATAAAGTCTTTATAGGCTATAGAGCTCAAATATGACATGATGAAAAAGAAAGAATATGCTCTGGTTAAGGCTGTGAAGAATATTTGGACTTACCTTGTGGGAGCTATTATCATAGCTTTTGTGCCAAGTGTTGTTGTGAAAGACATTTTCACTCAGTAAGAAACTATAGGAAAAAGGTGTAGATGGATCAACAAGATCAAAGAATTTAACATTGATGTCTAGATTACCAAATTAGTAAGAGGGAAGGGCCTAGCTAAATTAATGGAAAAAACTAATTTGGAGGCTAATCAGGAAGAAATGGTTGATGTGGTACCTATCTATGATATGCAAAAATGCAGATGGTATAGAAGAATTGTCCAATATTTACAAACTTTGTAGTGTCTTACAGATATGGCTAAGAATGAGAAAAGGGCATTTCAATTGCATGCCATCAAGCATGTGATTATTGAAAATGAGCTCTGGTGGAGAAACCCGGATGGTATATTGCTTAAATGTGTGGATGGAAAGCAAACATTAGAACTCTTGCAAGAAATGCATAATGGAGTCTATGGTGGTCATTACATGGCAAAGACCACTGCTCACAAGATCTTAAGAGTAGGATTCTCGTGGCCTACTTTTTTTTAAGGATGCTCACAAGCTTGTTAAAACTTGTGATGCTTATCAAAGGTTTACAGGAAAACTGAGTTTTCAAGAAATCTACCAGTTAGGCCTATTTTTGTTCAAGCCCCTTTCCAACAATGGGGGATTGATTTCATTGGAGAGATAATAGAAAAGTCTAGTGGAGGGCACTCATGGATCCTTGTTGCCACTAATTATTTTGCAAAATGGGTAGAAGCAATACCCACAGAAAAGGAAACAAGCAAGGTGGTGGTGGATTTCCTATTGAATAATATTCTTATTAGGTTTGGAGTCTCAGAAAAAATCATCTCAGATAACACCATGTGTTTTAGATTTGAGGAATTTAGAGACTTTTGTGGTAAACATGGCATACAATTTTCTTATTCTTCACCTTACTATCCTCAAGGAAATGGTCAAGCTAAGTCCAACAATAAGAGCTTAATAAAAAACATCAAAAGGGTGATGGAGAAGAACAAAAAATCTTGGGACTCAAAACTAAAGTTGGCACTCTAGGCATATAGAGTGACTATGAAAAAGGGTACTGGTTATTCACCATTTGGCTTGGTATATGGTTTGGATGCTAGGTTGCCACAAAATAACCTTCTAAATATGTATAAGTTTGTGCAAGAGTATGATGAGGATATATGTGAAGATATGCAACATAGAATCAATAATTTGATGCAACTGGATGAAACTAGAAGAGAAGCTCATGCTAAAAATACAAAACTGCAGTTGCAAGGCAAGCACTTGCATGACAAGAGAGCTTCTCCCAAAAGAAATGACGTGAATTTTATGGTGTTAGCCTGGAATGCAAGGGCTCAAGATAAGGGTAAACATGGAAAGTTTGAAGCATTATGGTTAACCCCTTATCTAATAGCCAGTACACATGGTGAGGATTCATAATTCCTCAAAATCTTGACAGGTGAACTTTTTGAATTCCCAGTACATGGGTAGTTCTTAAAACCATACTTCTCCTAAGTATACTATGATTCCATGTACACTGTAGGTTTTGCACATTTTGTGTATAGGTTTGTTTTCTTTGGTTGTGTTTGGTTCGGTCTTGATACCTAGTCCAGGTAGTTCCTTGGTTTTGGTTCAATGTGTTTTGACTGGTTTATGAAACCAGAGATTCTAGGATCTCCTCATGCTTGCAAGAGACATGCGTCCCTAGTCAGAGCCACTGGTGGAACCCATAATAATTTTCATGTTCCATCTCCAGTCTTGCTTAAATTTGGGTTAAAACTGTATATGAGGGCTTAGGGTTTTGTCTCCTATCACTGATTAAGGGTTTAGTTTACTTAAAGTTGTATTTGAAAAACCCTTTGAGTTTGTATCCTCACCAAGGTTTTAATTCTCTATTGACCCCTTGCTACTAGTTCTCAGTATTTTAAGTCACATCTTGTGCCATCAAAATCTGTTAAGTAACTGACCCTCTTGTCTTGTTTTATCAGTTTTCATGTGTTGGGCCATTACTTTTATTTTTTCTAAATCGAGCTAAATATTTCTCATTATTTTGTTTTGGGTTTTAAGTCATCTTTTCCATGGGTGTAATCTCATAGACCTAGTCAAGTCCCTCTTTTAAGATTAATAGTTTTGGCATGTGTAGATATAAGGACCCCTTATTACTGTTTGATTGATGCAAACAAATCACCACCATTCCCCATGAGCCCATTTCATTTTATTGTCTATTAGTTTATTCTCATGGGCTCATGGGCCAAGGCCATGTGTTTTGTACATCAACAAGCCTGATGTATTTGATAAGGTGTGGAGTTGGTTCTAAGATGAAATCAACGGTGGGTGTTGAATGATGTGTTCACATCTGGACCGTTGCCCGCACGCCCATTTTTTTTTCTTGCTCATTGAAATAATCACATGGGTTGATGGGCAGTTGTCACATGTCTGGTCCAAATAGTGGGCCCAATCGTTTTGAGTGGTGAACATCGCAGAATTTTCAAATGAATCAATAGTCAATAATGGGTGGTGTGGATTAATCTTGGCCGCTCCCCCCTATCCCATATGGGTCTCACCTTTATTGCCAGACTCCCAACAGGGAAGTGGGTATTTTCCACATGGAGTGATCCAGAGGACATGGAAGCATTGGAGCAAGGGTGAATATTAATTAAATGTTTCAACACAGGTCATGGAGAATAAAATATGTGTTACTAATTTTGATATATTGCATGTGTTTGAAGATCTTTTAATCTAGGTCGTGGATGTTGTAAGAAGGATAAAGCTCTAGGAAATAGTTTTGAATAAAGAAGTGTGTATGAAGAAGTCGAGAGGTTTAATCTCAGCCTTTCCCCATCTCCCCATTGATGAAAGTTGCACATAGGTTATGACTCATGGGGGCAAGGGAAAGAAGACATGTGGATCCTGGCTACAGTGACAAAGAGATGGTGGAGCCCACATACCACTAGCAAGTGGTTCCATGTGACTTTTTATCATTTGGTAAGTATTGTGGTTGTGTATAGTCATATCTTTCATATCAAGTTGGCCAAATTTGGGTCGTCCATCAATTAACACTCCCAAGAGATCAACAACTGGCATACAAAATTTAGTTGAGGGCAAGTGAGCCATTTTGGTTCATGCGAGCAAGCCTTAATAGCTAAAAGGGCATTGAGCTACCAAAGTAAGGAGTTGCATAATTATTAATACCTATTTTAAAGGCATAATTTAGCATTGTCAAGTATACTCTACACACTCAAGGAGATCGTGTTGTGGTTTTTCAATATTTTATGACATTAGAACTAGGGTTGTCAACCTGCAAAGAAAACCAGTAAATGAATTATTGCCCTCCCATCAGAATTCTTGATAAGCTATGGTTTCTAAAACTATTGAGTCTGTTAGGGTTTTCTTGCTTTGGCATTTTAAGGTTTGATGTTCATAAAAGAGAATTTGTTAGTTCTACATTACATAATTAATGTCAAACCCTTACAAAAGTCATAAGTCTTGTTCTAGTAAACCAAAAACCCTACCTTGTAACACCTCTTGTGTTATGGATCCTAAAGTAAAAGTGTCTTCATCTAGAGGGGAAGCTTCTTCTCCCAAAATACCTTTGAATAAAGACCTTACTGACCAGTTACCACCCTTGACTAGTGATGGGGCAACTTCTTCTCAGAGGTCCGTTGGTCCACAGTTGTATTTGCACCAAAAGATCAACCTATTAATGCCCGATACAACTGCTAGAGTTAACGGATCCACAAGAGGCAGTTAGTCCATGTCACGAATCCCAAGGGGAGCACTGACCATTTTCCAAAAAACTCCCCCTCGGTGTTACCCAAGGGGATTCGAACCCAACACCTTTGGCTCTAATACCACTTGTTGGTCCACAATTGTTGTTGCACCAAAATATCAACCTATTAATGCCCGATACAATTGCTAGAGTTAATGAATCCACGAGAGGTGGTTAGTCCATGTCACGAATCCCGAGGGGAGCGCTGACCATTTTCCAACAAAAAATTATTGGCATATGGCTTTAAGAGATTGTTCTTGGTTGCTAGTGTTGTCATTGATGGCAACTGGAGTTAGTAGTGTAGTCTATAGTTTAGAAGCAGTTCCCACCAGCAACGAAAATAGAAGACAATAATCTACTGGCAGAATGCATGAAGAACAAAGTATCTGGTTGGTAAGCTAATGTGGATACTTCACCGGATCATTATTTTATTGTGTGGATCCTCAGGGATGCTTGTCAATCATGTATGCTATCTGTTTGATAAGTTTTATGATATTACATTGATCCATGTACGAGTTTGGAGATTTGGCAGATAAACTTATTGCTTATTTTCTCATTGTGGCAGACATGTCTGTATGGCATGTTCCAGATGTATGAGGAGTACGTGTTTAACTATTTCTTATGTTGGGAATTTTGGTTTGGGTCCCTATTATATTCTAGTTAACTTGTGTGGGTACGCATTAGTTCAATTGGTGATTGGAGATGACTTGTGGAAGAGTATTATATTTTATTTCAAGATGACATAAAGTAATAAAATTCTTATTAGCAGATATATAAACGAGATCGGTAATTCATTTTAGGTGGGATGTGGAGTGGTGTACGAAGTTGTGATAAGATGTGTGTGTGAAAAAGTGCAAAACAACTGCATGAGGTGTTATCAGAGGATCTGTCGTTAGAAATATATTTGTGCAAGAGAAGGATTTCTGCAGAGCAGAGCAGAGCAAAATAGAGCAGAAGTGTGAATTGGGAAAAAGGTCCAGAATCATTCTTCATGTGCTTCATTGGAACTGAATCTAGGCATTTAGAGATGTTGTTTTCTCAGTTCATATTTGAATAGCCTTAATCCAAACTTCTTTTGGACAGTGAGTCCTCTTTTGTATTTTGAGCAGTGAGCTCTAGGCAGTGTGCCTGAATGAAAGTGCATTCCCCCTTTTATCATACTTTTAAAAGAGTATACTTTGTTGATTAATATCCACCATGGTTTTTCCCCTAACAGGGTTTCCATGTAAAAATCTTGGTGTTATGGTGTTAACATTGTCTTATTAATGCACATGCATTTTTCCTTCTATTTATTTGTTGTGGATGCTATTAGAGGTTAAATATTGTTGTTGATATTTTAATATCTGATTTGAGATTCAAATTGTGGAACACTGATTCAGCCCCCCCTCTTAGTATTCCTAGTGTCTAACAATTGGTATCAAAGCGGATTCCTCTTCTGATTTTAAAAGCCTAAGGTGGATCTTAGATTACAATGGACGCAGGTGGTCTTCAACAACTTATGGTGGCACTTGATGATCTTGATCAGTCTAGAGTAGAGGTCATGGAACTAAAAGAAAACCTTGTGGCTGCTGAAAAATTCATTCAATCACTGAAGGATAAAATAAATGAGTTAAGGGAAAAGAGGAAAGAACTATGTGGTCAGTTGAAGCAAAAAGAAAGAAGAGGCCCAAAAGATGTTCATCTGAATCAAACCCTAAAAGAAATAATAGAAGAATGTGAAAATATTGAAATGGAATATGTGGAAATGAAGTTAAATAAAGAGATTGAAGAAAGAAAGAAGAATGAGGAGAATTTGGCCCAGGCCTTGAAAGAGAAATCTGAGGAATGTAACAGAGTAAATAGTGGATTCATTCAGTTGGAGATTGAACTACAACAATCCAGAAATAATGAACAAGAGCTTGAGAGACAAGTAGTTATTCTCAAAGATGAGCTTGCCATTGAAAATGAGTTTGAGGAGAAGTTCAGGATCAGTTATGATAAGCTTGATGAAATAACTAAAGGACAAAAGGATGAAATGATAGGCGAGGTCTTGGCTATGTGAAGGATGTGAGCTTTGGATCTAAACAAAAGAACCCTAAAAACAAGAACAAAGGAAAAAGATATTTGGTAAGACAACCTAATGCTCAAAAATTTAATGGATATTTCTTTGTTTGTAATAAATTTGGGCATATGGCTTCTCATTGTAGAAGTAAGATAAGTTCTAGCAATCCATCATTTTCTGGTCAATGTTTTAACTGCAAAAAGTTTGGTCATAAGTCATTAGAATGTAGAAGCATGTTTGTCAATAAAAGGGATGTTAAATGTTATATCTATAGAAGGTTTGGACATATTGCTAATCAGTGAAGATCGGGAGGAAATCAGTGGAATGGATGGTATAGATAGAAATATCTAGTATGCTACAATTGTAACAAATTTGGTCACATTACAAGAGTCTACAGAAATAGAAACATGAATAAAAGAGGTTTGAAACATGAAGGTAGAAATTCACAAAAAAGTGATAAAGGAAAAAGAAAAGCATTTGTGGAAGAGATAAGAAATCAGATGAAAAAAACATGGGTAAAGAAGAATGGATTTGATGAAGGTAATAAGACTATACCGGAAGCTCCTTCTAGTAGTTCATCCGACAATTGATTTCAAGCCATTGGCCTAGGGGGAGTTTTTCATGAAAATATTTTGTCCCCCCATGTGTAGTTGGTTCCAGATTGCAGGAAGTTGTTTGAAATTGTGTTTTTTATCCTCAAATGTCCTATTGATCACTTCTTGAAGGTCCACAGATGGATTTCTCTCTTGTTGTTTGAAAATAGTGTAACCATAACTTATAGGGCAAAGCATTTAATGCGATAAGGAAGTTAGGTGTACAGAGTTATAAAAGGGCATTTGAAACCCTCATTTGGCACTGTGCACCAAAGGAGAATAGTTGGAGAACCCTTTCTCAACAAAATTTTGAAGGAGTGAAAGTCAAATTAGTGGTGAGTTTCCAGAAGCTTGGAGGAGTGAAACACGAGAATCTGGATATCTGGAATGAATTTCCTCATTTCGTCAACATCGAGGTAGTTTGGTTTATCTTAAATAGATTGGATGGTGATATCCTTACTCTGGATAAACCCTATAAAATCTCTAAGGATGTAATTATAAATCTAACAGGTTTGTGCAATGTTGGTGATGTTCTGAAAAAGAAATCAATTCGAAATGTTGAAGTTGAAGCCCTAACCGGTGTAAAAGGAGACAGAGGGTGCTAATAATTACATTGATGAAAGACCCATTAACAAAGTATATTGCATATGGAATTTCATACAAGATCTTCTTTAGAAATAGGGAAGGTGCAACCTCTACAGGCACAGTCTATATTGCACACAAGATGATAATAGAAAATGAAGACTTTGACCTCTGTGAACTAATGAAGGATCAACTGATGGAGAATGTGCAATTGATGAAGGGCATAGATTACTCTTTTAGGTTTTGTACCTTGGCTATACACATTAAGATGTATTTCCTGAATTGCTTGCCTCAAAATGATAATGTAGTATGGAAGCAAAATATGCCAGTTTGCAAGAAAATCTTTGAGCATTTCAATTCTTTTGAAAATGGTGAACAAATTTATGAGAACTTCTTTGGAAACTTGTTAGGAAATTTTTGTATTCCTCTCCCGATAAAAGAAATTGAAATTGGATCATCCTTCGGTAAGTCAAAGAAAAAGCAGAAGAGAGAAAGAGAGTTGGTTGGTGACACTCCTCTAGCACCTAAGTCAACAAAATTTGAAGGAAAAGGTAAAAATCAGATAGTTGTGGATGTAGTTGATGAAGACTCTGAGGAATATACTCCAAGAGATTAACAAAAACTAGTTAAATCGGTTGTGATAATTGCAGAAGAAAGTGATGAAGAAGGTGACCTACTCAAAGCAAAGATATTGCAAATTATTCAGGAAGAAAATGGAATGCAAAAGATAACTGACATATGGATAAATGGTCCATCTTATGAACAGGACCTCATTGAGGACACTCTAGGAAGATACTTTATTGATAACAACATTGAACTGAAAATTTTGCAGATTGTGCTTCTGAAAGAATTTATTGAATGTATCAAGGAGGCTATGGACTCTGTGTCTCAAGACAAAAAAGATGAAGAAAAAATCTCACATCTGAAGATACAGTTTAGGCTATCTCTCACCAAACTAAAGAAGAAAATGAATATACTAAGACAATGCATTGACTCAATGAATAAGATCTTCAATTATTGTCTCAGGTGGCCTCACATGGTTGGAAAATACAAAGACAAGTTAGAACAAATTGAGAATGATCTTGTCAGAATCGGATAGGACTATAGTATGCTTCAAGACAAGGATGAAGAATTGAAGAAAAAGGTTCATGAGTTGCAAGTTGAGCATGCAAAGATTCACTCTACAAAAAACACTCTTATGGACACCTTCTGGAAAGTGAAGGACCTGACTGGATGTAGATTAGAGAAAATGGTTGAAGTTTTAAATAAAGGAGAAAAGCTAGAAGAAACCATTACCATTCTTGAATCTCTTGTTCAGGTCATCAACAGAACATCATAAAATAACAGTCTAATAATTGCTACTAGGATTGCAGTGGACTCTTGGAAGAAATTTCTCTCTAAAATAAAAGATAAGTATAAAATAATTTTCTGATTTGTGTGCCAGATGCAATTCTTCAAATTTTGATAAGTTTCTACATCAACAAAGAGGGAGAGAATGTAGTAAATAAGCTAAGGAAAGTAGTGAAAGTTTTGTCATTGATGTCAAAGGGGGAGAGAATGTAGTGAAAAATAACTTGACATCTAAAGGGAGAGTAATGTTTTGTTATAGTGTTTTGCAGTTGTTTTGTTGTGCTGTGAAGTTTTGAATTTTGGTTTCAACACTTAGTCATTTTTCACTAAGTGTTGCCATCAATGACAAAGGGGGAGATTGTTGGCATATGGATTTAAGAGATTGTTCTTGGCTGCTAGTGTTGTCATTGATGGCAACTAGAGTCAGTAGTGTGGTCCATAGTTTAGAAGCAATTCCTCTCGGCAAAGAAAGTAGAAGTCAATACTCTACCAGTAGAATGCATGAAGAACAGAGTATCTGGTTGGTAAGCTAATTTGGATACTTCACTAGATCATTATTTTGTTGTGTGGATCCCTAGGGATGCTTTCCAATCATGTATGCTATTTTTTTGATAAGTTTTATGATATTACATTGATCCATTTACAAGTTTGGAGATTCGACAGAATAACTTATTGCTTATTTTCTCATTGTGGCCGACTTGTTGTGTATGGCATGTTCTAGATGTATGAGGATTATGCGTTTAACTATTTCTTATGTTGGGAATTTTGGTTTGGGTCCCTACTATAGTCTAGCCAACTTGTGTGGGTACACATTAGTTCTAATTGGTGATTGGAGTTGATTTGTGGAAGAGTATTATATTTTATTTCAAGTCGATGTACAAAAATAAAATTCTTATTAGCGGATATATAAATGAGATCAATAATTCATTTTAGGTGGGATGTGGAGTGGTGTACGAAGTTGTGAGATGGTGTGTGCGTGAAAAAGTGCAGAACAATGACATGAGGTGTTATCAGAGGATCTGTCGAGAGAATTTTGTTTGTGCAGTAGAAGGGTTTTTGCAAAGCAGAACAAAGTAGAAGTGTGAATTGGGCAGAAGGCACAAAATTAGTCTTCATGTTGTTCATTGGAACTGAATCTAGGAATTTAGAGATGTTGTTTTCT
The DNA here is from genome assembly GCA_007258455.2 of Sequoia sempervirens. Classification (NCBI taxonomy): domain Eukaryota; kingdom Viridiplantae; phylum Streptophyta; class Pinopsida; order Cupressales; family Cupressaceae; genus Sequoia; species Sequoia sempervirens. The sequence goes on from VDFB02193867.1 coordinate 176,863,728, forward strand.
CAGTTCATATTTGAATAGCCTTAATCCAAACTTCTTTTGGACAATGAGTCCTCTTTTGTATTTTGAGCAGTGAGCTCTAGGCAGTGTGCCTGAATGAAAGTGCATTCCCCTTTTTATCATACTTTTAACAGAGTATACTTTGTGGATTAATCTCCACTGTGGTTTTTCCCCTAACAGGGTTTCCACATAAAAATATTGGTGTTATGGTGTTCACATTGTCTTATTAATGTACATGCATGTTTTCTTCTAATTATTTGTTGTGGATGCTATTAGAGGTTAAATATTTTTGTTGATATTTTAAGATCTGATTTGAGATTCAAATTGTGCAACAATGATTCACCCCCCTGTCATTGTTCCTAGTGTCCAACAAGGTCCACAAGTAGTAGAGGGTTTGATTGACAAGAACAACTCTATTAAGGATTCCAAATCACCTTATACTAGATGGGAACTATTTTATAGCTCGTTCAGGAGTAGAAACATGGGTATCCCAGTAGGTAACCCTTGGAACTATGACCTGGGAAAGTTTATTGTACCAAATTTCTATATGGATGTTGACTTGCTTAAGGCAGTAGTTGCTAATTATGAATTAGTCACAAGAACTATAAGAACATATGATAGGAAGGAAATGGTCACAATAACCAAGGATGAATTGGGTCATGTCTTCAAGATCACTAGATGGAGTGATGAAATAGATAAGATAAATGAGAACACTCTTAAGAATGAGTATGATAAAACTAATATTACATTTAGAGTCCATATCCTACTGAGATATCTAGACGAAATTGCAAGCCGAAGGATTACAATAGGGCCACATGATAAAGAGCCTTTCCCTATTAGCTATTTTGTTCCCTACTTCCAAAAAATGTTTTATTCTATTTGCCAAATAATTGGTTATGATCCTGTCACAGGAATGCCGATGGCATGGATGTATATGGCTGCCCATATTCATCACCCCCAATATTGTGCAATGTATGATTATGCAGAGTTTGTCTCAGAAAGAATTCATGATTGTTTAATAGGGTTGAAGAAAGGTGAATTGGGAGTGAGATTCAACTGGTATTCATTATTGATGCATATGTTTTTATTCAAGGGTGCACCTTACTTTAGGCATAATACGACTTTGGATAGGAGAGAGGGTAACTTGGAGTTGCTCGTGCAATGTTGGACTACTATTCTAGACAAGGATGATAGGAAATATGATTATGTGACATTTCAGAACATGTTTGCTTCAGAATTGAGGAAAGTCTTAATTTTGAATATACCTAGAATTTTCATAGCTCTACATAATTTCTTAAGACCCAAGGAGAGAAGGCCTGAGCTAGGAGTTTATCATAATTGGAGAGACGTTATCCCATACCCTGATTACACTATTTTAAGAGTATATGGTTCCATGGTTGCACCTCACTTGCTGAAAAATTTTGTGCTAGAGAGAATTTTTTTCCTTGAGTGATGCAAAGTGGGCAGGGGAAGACACAAGAATTTTATGGCAAACAACTCCTTTTACTTAGCTTCTCTCAAATACTCTATGTGGACTCTTTAATTCCACTATTCCCTCATGGGGACAACCCAACCACTCAACAAGGGTTCTCACAAATAGGCACAACCAGGGGACTTGAGAATGTTTTAAATACTTTTATCATGATAAAACATGACACATCAACCAGATTTTGTACTTAAAAAACCCCATTCATCCATCGCTCCAATTTAGGCCTATGCACCCTTGTAGCCCTATCTAACAGGGATAGTCAAAATAAAACTCCTTAAGAGTAGGAACCAGACAAAAGGTACTGGTTTTAGACACCCTACAAGGACCCCTACAAGTCCACAAAACCCCAAGACATGATATCCAAAGGAAAAACTACAATGAGAAAACTTTAACGTTACAAGGAGGCCTAATCTAGTTGCTCCATGCAAGAACCTAAGTATCTAGGCACACACCAACACCCATAATACATAAAAAAATGTTCCTAAAACATCATAAAACACATTTAAACCTTTCCCAACCACCCTTATTGCAGATTACACCCACAAACTTGCAAAACTCATACTTTTACAACAATACTAGGCCTGTCACATAGAGATGCCAAGCCTAGGGTATCAAAGAAATCTTTTCAACCTATATGCCACTCCCTAAACCTTTTGAATCATGAAATATATTACAAACCCTACCATTCCAATTAAAATTAGGCTTTGACCATGAAGGAATGGAGAGTTATCAACATTTTAGAGATCAAACCCTAGTTTTTGAGGGTTTCTGGCCACTTTCAGAAAAATGATTGTGACTTCCTTATTCCTTGATTAATTTACACCGAATCATCACCAAATGGAAGCTAATTCATCCATCTATCTTTCCATGTTAGTTTTATATCCGTATAGAGATATTTCTGGCCATACCAAGCACAGGATTAGACAAAATACATAGAATTCAGGAAATAGAGTTTGTTCTTTGCATTAGATCTTAACAAAACTTCAACAATAGCCATGCCTCAACCCAAAGGAGGCATTTTAAAATTTTTTAAACTCCTCCCAATGTCCCTCAACTAATTTTTGAATTACAGAGTTGTTGGAAGACTAATAACACCTGTTTTGGAAAATTTTCCAACTTATGACAACTTATAACAACATATACACAAATGCCTCAAAATTGACTCCATTTCGATGAAAATTGATCCTAGAAACACCTATCATGCTTACAAACATCAAATTACATCATCCCTACTACTTGGTTGCATCATGGCAACTTTTACCTTTCTTAAGCCTAGATGCACCAAGTTTACAATATGACATGAGACCTATTACAAACCATTGTAAACCTATTGCAAACTATTGTAAAGCACCACAAATGGTCCCATGGACCTTATTACATCAAGAACTCATTATGACCCCAAGGTGCCCCTACACCATACACCTGAGGTGGAAAAGATCTCAAGTACCACCTGAGATCAGTTGCTGAAGTGAAGTGCCATGATGTTTAATATCCTCTTCACTCATTTAAGTTGCATCTTTAGGTGGAAGACCCTGCCATTTAACCAAATATTCATTATATACCTTCTTTCTTTTCATTTTCACCTCCTTAGTCTCTAGGATAGCTTCAAGTTTCAAAGGTTTAGATGGTGGAAGGTCATGCACCCAATCTTCATCAGCTTCTATACCTACACCTCCATCCAAAGATCCCTTAAATGGGTACAAATCAACAAAATTAAAGATGGAAGAGATAGCCACTCCAGGAGGGAGTGCTATCTCATAGGCATTTTGCCCAAATTTACGAATGATCTTGCAAGGGCCTATTTTCTTCATTTGGAGCTTTGTATATCTACCCTTAGGTAACCTTTCTTTATTCAAATATGCAAAAACCATATCCCCCACCTTATACTGAACATTTCTCCTTTTCAAATCTTCCCTCTCTTTGTATTTTTCCACACTCTTCTTGAGGTTCTCCTTCTCTTGATCATGGATGGATTTCATTGCAATGGAAAAATCCTCTCCTTCTGCACTCCTCTTCTCCATTCCCTTCAAATCTCTTAACTCAAAGATTCCCCTTGGATTCATTCCATACACCACTTCAAAGGGACTTTTTCCTATGCTCAGGTTTATGGAATCATTATAAGCATATTCTTCTTGGGGAAGCACCAAATCTCGTTGAAGACCATGCTCTTTTGTTAAGTATCTCAACAAGTTACCAAGTGATCTATTGACCACCTCTGTTTGTCCATTCGTTTGAGGATGGTAGGAAGAACTATATTGCAAATTAGTCCCCAACTTTCACCATAAGGTCTTCCAAAAATGACCTATGAACTTGGAGTCCCTATCTGATACAATGCTCATAGGAATGCCATGCATTCTCACAACCTCCTTGAAAAACAAGCTTGCAATGTTAGAAGCATCAATAGTGCACTTGCAAGGAATAAAATGGGCCATTTTACTAAATCTATCAACCACTACAAAGACACTGTCAACTCCCCTTTTTGTCTTAGGTAGTCATAAGACAAAATCCATACTTATGCTTTCCCAAGGTCTATTTGGGATTGGTAGAGGTTGGTAAAGACCAGCATTTGAAGTAGTTCCTTTTTCTCTTTGACATATGGTGCAAGTTTCCACAAACTTTCTTACATCCACCTACATTTTAGGCCAAAAGTAAAACCTCCTAACCTGCTCCAAGGTTTTTTCAAGTCCAAAGTTCCCCCCAAGACTCCCACTATGCTTTTATTTTATCAAATTATCCCTCATAGAGCACTTGGGTATGCACAATTAAGCCCCTTTAAATAATAAACCATCTTGCAAAACATAATCAACATATTCACTATGAAAAGCATCTGAAAATTAAGAGCAAACATCAAAAGCATCCTTGAAATATTCATCCTCCTTATACATACCTTTAAGAGCTTGTATGCCCACACTTTGCAATTGAACCTCTTGAACCATCATGACCCTTCTATTAAGGGCATCTGCAACCTTATTTGCTTGTCCCTTTTTATGCTTTATGGAGCAAGTGTATGCTTGTAGGTATTCAACCCACTTCATATGCCTTTGGTTCAATTTTTCCTATCCATTCAAGAAACTAAGTGCATGGTTGTCAGTGAATACTATAAACTCCTTTGGCAACAATTAGTGCCTCCATTTCTTTAAGGCTTGGACCATAGGATACAAGTCTAAATCATATGAAGAATATTTTCTCTTAGCCTCATTTAATTTTTCACTAAAGAATGCAACCAACCTACCTTCTTGACTTAGAACAACACCTATAGCTTGACCACTTGCATCACATTCAATAGTAAAAACTTTATTAAAATCAAGAAGAGCAAGGATAGGTTGTTGTGATACCTTTCATTTCAAGTATTCAAACCTTTCATTTGCTTCATTAGTCCCTAGGAACTTACTCTTCTTCTCTCCTTTGATTGTATCTATGATAGGTGCACAAATGTGGCTGAAATTCTTGATGAATTTTCTATAGAAGCTTGCAAGGACATGAAAACTCTTCACATCACCAACTGACTTAGGTGGTGGCCAATTGAGAATGGCCTCAACCTTTGATGGATCCATTTTCAAACTTCCCTTTGATATGAAAAACCCAAGGTACACCAATTCTTCCTTCATAAACTCACACTTTTACAAGTTGATCAACAACTTCTCTTCATGCAGCCTTCTCAAGACCTGGCCAAGATGCTCCAAATGCTCCTCCTTGGTCCTGCTAAAGACAAGAATGTCATCCAAATAAACCACAACAAATTTTCCAATAAAAGGTTTCAATACCTCATTCATTAATCTAATGAAGGTACTAGGGGCATTGGAAAAGCCAAAGGGAATTACCATCCACTCATAAAGACCTTCATTAGTCTTGAATTTTTTTTTCCATTCATTCCCCTCACAGATCCTAATTTGATGATACCCACTTTTCAAGTCAATTTTTGGAAAATAGCAAGCTCCTCCTAGATAATCCATAAGATTCTCCACCCTTGGCATAGGAAATCTATATCCGATGGTTATCCTATTTATGGCTCTTGAATCAGTGCATAAACTCTATTTACCATCCTTCCTAGGATCCAACACGGTAGGAACTACCCAAGGGCTCAAACTCTTCCTCACTAGGCCCTTATCCAATAACTCTTGAACTTCTTTTGCTATTTCTTCATTTTGGGTTGGTGTCATCTTATAGGTAGCCTTATTAGGAAATGTAGCTCCTAGTATCAGGTCAATATGGTGATTGATATCTCTGATTGGAGGCAGGGAACTAGGCAATTCATCCACCACAATGTCCTTATACTTCTCCAACAAGGTTTGGACTTCACTAGGAATAGGTTCTCCTTTGTTTGTAGATAAAACAAACTTGCACTTTGTCTTAACAATCAATGCAAAACCTAGACCTCCCTCTTCCTTTAAGGTCTTCAAAAAATCCTTCCCCCCTACCACCATGATACTAGACCCAAGTTGCTTATCTATACCCTCATCTGGTAAGGGACTCATGGTGAAAGTTTTCCCATCTTTTGTTATCATGTAAGTGTTTTTCTACCCATCATGTTGGGATTTCCTATCATATTGCTAAGGGTGGCCTAGAAGTAAGTGGCAAGAATCCACGGGAATAACATCACATAGGATTTTATCCTTATACTCTCCAATTTGAAATTCTACCCAACATTGCTCATTGACAAGCACCTATTGGCCTTTGTTCAACCAAGACACCCTATATGGTGTGGGATGAGGACTCTTTTTCAACTTTAATTTCTAAACCATCTCTAAAGAAACTAAGTTATCACTAGAGCTTGAGTCTAGAATTACCTTGCATACCTTTCCATGGGATCTACATGTGGTCCTGAACAAGGATTTCCTATGTGGTGGCTCCTTAGCACTTGGTACCTTAAGAAGTGTCCTCCTCATCATCAAGCTTTCTCCAAATTCAGGGTAAGTAGATCTGGAAGGTGAAGTTTCACTTTGCAAATCCTCCTCTTGCACCATCTGGTTTCTCTTATCCCCACCATGAGAGCTTGAAGCTTGTTTCTCAGGGCACTTGAAGGTCAGGTGTCCAAATTGGTTACAAGAGTCACATCTTCCAGAGAATGAGTTAGAGCCCCTCCAATTAGATTTTCCCCTTCCATTAGATCTCCTACCTCTAAATCCTCCTCTTGACTCTTGACCTTGTTCTTCTTTTCCACTTGACTCCCCTTGTCTTTGTGACTATTTTTTACCACCAAAACTACCTCTTCCTTTGAAGTTTCTACCTCTACCCCTTCCTTGTTGCTCTTGCTTTCGCTTCAACTTCTGATTTTCCTTACATGCCACTTGGAAACACTCTTCCCCTATTTTAGGGGTCACTAGGCTCATCTCATCTTTAATTGCAAACCTTAGGCCATTCAAATACCTAGCCACTTTCTCCTTCTCATTCTCCACATGTCCACACCTCATACTAAGTTTGTGTAACTCTTCAGTATAGGTTGCCACATCAATGTCCTTTTGTTTTAGGTTATGTAGTTTCCTAAACACTTGCACTTCATGATCTGTAGGGAGTAATTGTGCCTTCATTCTGCTCACCATTCTTTCCCATGAAGTAACCATGTTCTTACCATCTTTCACTCTTTCTCCTTGCTAATAATTCTACCAAGTCAAAGTAACCCCATTCAATTTTGTCTTGGAAAATATAACCTTCTTGTTTTTTGACATTTCCTTGTACTCAAAATAGTTGTTCAAGGCATCCACCCACTCTAGTAGTGCCTCAACATTCATCTTTCCCCCATACAATGGTATGTCCATCTTCACTTTAATGGCTTCTTCTTTTATGCTTTTCAAGGCTCCAATGAACCTTCTCTCTTCAGAAGGAATATCCTCTTCTAGATGGTCTTCATCTCCACCCTCTACCTCCTCTTCTAAGGTAATCTCTTCCTCAGTAGTCACTCTCTTTTTCTCTAAGGCCTCTATCTTATCTCTCAAAGCCTTCAAATCCCTTGCAATTGTAGACCCACCTTTTGGAGGCATTTTCCTTCACACACTTCAACTCACAATATCTCTTCACAACCTTCACAATCAAACTTGGCTTTGATACCACTCCGATGTAGAGTGGGTAGGGGAAGACAAGACATTTATGGAAAACAACTCCTTTTGTTTAGCTTCTCTCAAATACTCTATGTGGACTCTTCAATTCCACTATTCCCTCATGGGGACAACCCAACCACTCAACAAGGGTTCTCACAAACAGACACAACTAGGGGACTTGAGAATGTTTTAAACACTTTTATCATGACAAAACATGACACATCAACCAAATTTTGCACTTAGAAAACCTTATTCATCCATTGCTCCAATTCAAGCCTATGCACCATTGTAGCCCTTTCCAACAGGGACAGTCAAAATAAAACTCCTTAAGAGTAGGAACCAAACAAAAATTAATAGTTTTAGACACCCTACAAGGACCCCTACAAGTCCACAAAACCCCAATACATGATAGCCAAAGGAAAAGCCACAATGGGAAAAACTTCAATGCTATAAGGAGGCCTAATCTAATTGCTCCATGCAAGAACTTGAGTATCTAGGAACACCCCAGAACCCCTAAGCCATAAAAGGTTCCTACAACATCATCAAACATATTTCAACCTTTCCCAAGGACCCTTATTACATATTACACCCACAAACTTGCAAAACTCAAACTTTTGCAACAATTCTAGGCCTGTCACATAGAGATTTCAGGCCTAGGGTATCAAAGAACTCCTTACAACCTCCATGCCTCTCCCTAAAACCTTTTGCATCATGAAATATATTACAATCCATACCATTCCACCAAAAATTAGGCTTTGACCATGAAAGAATGGAGAGTTATCAGCATTTTAAAGATCAAACCCTAGTTTTTGAGGGTTTCTAGCCACTTTCAGAGAAACGATTGCAACTTCCTTATTCTTTGATGAATTTACACAAAATCACCACCAAATGGAATCTAATTCATCCCTCTATCATTTGATGTTAGTTTTATATCCCTACAAAGAGATTTGTAGCTGTACCAAGCATGGGATCAGACAAAATACATAGAATTCAGGAAACAAATTTTGTTGTTTGCATTAGATCTTCACAAAACTTCAACAACAACCATGCCTTGACCCAAAGGAGGCATTATAATTTTTTTTCGACTCCTCCCAATGTCTCTCAACTAATTTTTGAATTAGAGAGCCATTGGAGGACTAATAACACTTGTTTTGTCAAAGTTGCCAACTTATGACAACTTATAACAACATATACACAAATGCCTCAAAATTGACTCCATTTCAATGAAAATTGATCCTAGACACACCTATCATGCTTAAAAGCATCAAATTACATCATCCCTACTACTTGGATGCATCATGGAAACTTTTACCTTTCTTAAGCCTAGATACACCAAGTTTACAATATGACATGAGACCTATTACAAACCACTGTAACCTATTACAAACCATTGTAAAACACCACAAATGGTCCCTTGGACCTTATTACATCAAGAAGTCATTGGAAAAACAAAAATAACAAATAACAAAGCCTCATGGAGGCATTAGGACCCCAAGGTGCCCCTGCACCATTAAGGTGATGTGGCAATTGGGAAGTGTAGAAAATGAACACCTATTGAATCAAGGAAAAGGAACATTCTTTCCTTTGTACACTTTCTTTTCTGATTTTTTGATGACCAAGGGAGGTTGAAATAAGAGTCTTGATATAATCAAATCCTACCACATGTAGAGATTAGTTGAGAGGGTCAGATATGATCCCAAAGGTTCTATGACCTAATTGAAAGAAAGAAACAAGAGATACAAATTTGTGCACATTTTCTAGTATCGGGAGGATGTGGTAAGAAATGTGTTCAACCTTTTGGAGAAAGAAAAAAGAAGAGAAAGGTGAATTTCCTTCAATAAAATTCAAAGAAAGATAAATCAAGAAGAAGTTGACTTCAAGGTTCTCCCTAAGACTGAAAATGTAATAAAAAAGGTGGAACATGTATCCAAGAATTTTGACTCAATAGTGGGCCACCTTGAAACTAAAGGGGTGATAAGTAAAGATAAGGGGAAATCCACAATTGTAGAAGAATAGAGTGGGGAAGAAATCCCTAATATAGAAGAAAAACCTACATTTCAAGCCCCTAATGAACCAAGAATAAAGTTCTTTGTAAGGAGAAAGGTTAAGGAAAAGAAAATTGATGCAGCTTTTGATCCTTTTCAACAAAAGGAATATAAGCCTCCTTCTCCTATGACACAAGTACCACCACCATCTCCTCAAAAGCTAGCAAAGCCTGAAATTATGGACATTGATTCTTCGCCACCTAGTGAATTACCACAAAGGGAACCATTGTTGAAAAGGCCAAAGGTTGAAGTGACTAGTCTAGTGGACTATGTTCATGAAGGCTTTGATGATGACATTTGGGTCTTAGAGTAGGAAATGCAAGGAGTTCCCACTACACTAGTAGTGAGGGAAACACATCAATATGGTTATGAGATTGAGTAAAGCTAATCTCACCGGGCTCAATGGAAAATATAGAGCTAAAAGAGATGAATATGTCAAAAACCTGGCTATAGAAAGAATCCTCCATCTAGAATTTCTAGATTCCATCATCTAGAAAAAAAATTTAAATGAAATGAGAGCTAAATTCAAAATGATGACTAGAAAGAGGGTAGAGAATTGGTAAGGAATAGTAGTACTTTGTTGCTTTCAAAATGGGATTTATCTTATACCATAGCTTTCAATACAATACAGATATGTGACAGGCTTGTTGATAGGTGTTTTATCACTTCTCAACATAGGTAATGCATAAGTGCATCACCTCTCTTGAAATATAGTTTCTTACAAGAAAATTGTAGAAAACTATCCCAAGGTCTCTCAGGTCTTAGGTCATGACTGTTAGAAACCAAGATCAGATTTGCAAACTAGAATAGACCTTCTATAGAAGAGAAAAATGAAAAAGCAGAAGTTTGCATGAAATGTGCAAATTGATATATTCGAAGTACAATTAATTACAAGAGAAAATTTGCTTTATAAAAGAAAAGATGCCTAAACCTAATCTTATCTTGAGCAACAAGATAGCTCGATAAGATAAGGATAAAACCTATAACTTAGGAATTAAAATAAAGCCTAAGTAAACTTATGCAAAGTGTAATTAATAATTAATTACACCAACACCCCCCCATAAGTGCAACTTAGGGATAAGCAAATTATTATGCAAATATGAGTCCCAAAAACAAGGCCTAATCAGGTACTCATGTACAAATGTAAAGAGAGAGAAAACCTAGTGGGAAACCCCCCCTCAGAGAGATGAACTACTATGAAGAAGCACTGGAAGAACTTTGATGAAGCAACACTGAAACCCCAAATCCGGCAAGCAAGGAAAGATAATTCTATCTACAACCAAAACCAAAAATGGAATCACAAATGTAATAGCAAACCCGATGCCAAGGAACACTGGAAACTCACATACTAGATCAACCCTGGGATCTGTAAACAATAGTGATGGAAGGATGAAAGGACCCATAATGATGACAAATCTAGAAGTTGTGTCTCTCGAAGCTGATGCCAAACTAAAACTAAAAATACCCATAGGATGAGTACCATCAAGATTCTAGAACATTAACCATAAAAACATGGCCTTCAAATGAGAAATATCTGAACCAATGCGGATCAAGAACTATAATATCCCAATGTGAAGTGTGAACCGAAGCAAACCAATGATGTGTCTAGCTAAGCAAGAAAGAAGCTAAGGGAAACAATAGGAAACCATACAAAATCATGTGAGTTGTCACCAATACGAAAGATGGATGCAAGAACCCCCCTTAATGAAACTTTATATCAGTTTGTTATTACAATACCCAATGATTGCATAAGGAGATAATGCAAAACTATAGAAACATAATCGAAAATGCAAACCTAGCACACGAAATAAAAATGAATGCATGCATAAAATAAGTTACATATTTTCTGTAAATAACCTTAGATCTGCATAGAGGCCGAAACCAGCTTTCCAACGCCAAGAAAATCACGAAAAATGGATAAGAGAGTCACAAGATATGTCTCCCAGAGTGAAAAAGGAAACATCTAACTTCTGAGGCAGAAAAAAGCATCAAAAAGGAAACACCAGAAAATCACACCTGCACCATTCCATAGAGCTCAGAAATAGCTTTCCGGCGATATCTCGTTTACAAAAACGACGCCGTATGTGAAAGTTATGCTTGTTTCTGTGAAAGTGCCCAAAAAATGTCTGATTCGACCATGTATAGCCCTCAGGGGCTAAAAAAATAAGCCCCTGGTCACCTGGGCGGACCAGGGGGTTGGCGGCAAGGTTCAGGGCACGGCCCCTGGTCACCAATGTGACCACCGTAGGGGCTTGAAAGTCCGTCAGGGGCTTGTGGGTGCAGCCCTGGTCACAGATGTGACCAAGGTGGATGCTTGGAGTCTCGGAAGGGGCTGGCACTAGGACCTGGACCTGGATGTGACCGCATGCTTGGCCACAGGCGCTGGAGGGATCGGACTAAGCGGTGGTGGACAGGTGGTGGGCGGAAGACCGCTGGTGGCGGCTGAGTGGCCGGCGGTTGCTTGGTGGCACGAGTGTAGCACTAGCCATTTACACAGGTGGTGCTGAATTTCTAAGAAATTTTTGATGTTTTTAATACTTTTTTATTTTTCCTCAATTTTTGAACCTTGAAAAACGTGCCCAGGGGCCATATGGCCCCTAGGCAAAAAAAATTTGCCTCTCTAGATGACTATGTCCAAATTAGACAAATTTTATATGGAAATAAGGGTTTTTGGGCACTGTGAATCCAACAGCGAGGTCTGTTTGGGCCCAAAGTGCTCCAAAAATTAGGCAACCCCTGGATCTATTAGAAAAATTATCGATCTTACAACCCTCACAGATCTGGCAAACAGTGATGAATATGAATAAAATAAAAGTCATTTCTGACTTTTTCAGCCACTCTGAATCCAACGCAAAACCCTAATCTGATCCAAGATGCTGAATAAATGTACTCAAGGATTGAAACCCTTGAGGGACCTCGAGCGAGCTCTACACTGTGTTCCTCCAACAAAGCTGAGAAGGGGTTGCAAATCAAGGCTCTGATACCATGTTAGAAACCAAGATCAGATTTGTAAACTAGAATAGACCTTCCACATAAGGGAAAAACGAAAAAGTAGAAGTTTGCATGAAATTTGCAAATTGATATATTCGAAGTACAATTAATTACAAGAGAAAATTTGCTTTATAAAAGCAAAGATGCCTAAACCTAATCTTATTTTGAGCAACAAGATAGCTCGATAAGATAAGGATAAAACCTATAACTTAGGAATTAAAATAAAGCCTAAGTAAACTTATGCAAAGTGTAATTAATAATTAATTACACCAACAGAAACTACCGATGAATAGTGATAATGGAGTATAATACAGTGGACAGTCTTCCTGAAACTAATTTCCACTTAAACAAATCCACTAATAGTATCATGAAAGTAGAGCTATCTTCTAAGGTCTACATATTTTTAACTGTTCACTCACCATGAAGCATGAATAAAAGATGAAATTTAAGTGCAGAAATGATTCTATGTTTAGACTAGCTTTACACTAATATTTATCATCAACAAAAAGCAAAAAGCTTGAAAAAGGAAAGTCATCAACACAACAGTACTCTTTAGCATCAATGAACAACATTCACTATATTACTAAAAGCATGCAAAATACATAGAACAACTAACTAAATCTGTATCTAAGGGTTAATTTCAAAGGTTAGTTTATCAATTGAATTGAAAGCATAAACCCAAAGAAATAATGAAGTGCAAAAGAACAATAAACGAAAACACATAAAATAGAACAATCTCACCCAATGTTTTCATTCTCCATGGTTGATCTCCATTACACCTTCTAACTTGTTGATTTGTGTTGCCCTCAAATCGAACATGCGAGCAATCCTTGCCGAAGTAAATGTCTAAGTCCTACACCAAGCTTTGAAGGATTTTCTTCTAAAATACATATGCCTATGACAATATTATTGAAATTCCTATGCCTAAAATGTGCCAAGACCAAGTGGAATAAATGCTGAAATTCTTGTGAAATATCTAAGTATATCAGTGCGTCAGCGTGTAATCTAAAAATGAGAACAAAAGAGAATTTTATAAAAAATGCCATTTTGAATGGACGAACAAGATTAACTACTGACAGAGACCTAAAATCAGAGGCTCAGATTAAATTTGATAATCCCTAATTAGGGTTAGGGAAAAATCAATAAGCAAGTGGTCGAGATTTCATCTAAGCGAATCGAATCAGCGGTGGAGAATAAATGAGATAATTAATTCGAAAATAAATATTTTCAAAAATCAAGAAGATAAGAGTTGAAGTGGAGATCAGATTTGGAAAATCAAGAATATGCCGATTACTTGATTTTTAAAGGAAAGTTACCAATTTGAATTAAATTAATTCAAAATATGGATTTTGTGAAATAATAAATAATCAATTTTAGATTATTTACCAAAATGGACTGTATTAAGAATGTGATGACATTTTAAATAATTTCATTTATTTAAAATGAGAGGAATATTAATTTTGACAATTAAATAACTAAAGATAATTATTTAATTTAGCAAATAAGATTAATTAATTAAATAAATTAATCAATTCATTTAATTATGACAATTAGTGACATATTAAATAAACAAATAAAATTTATTTATTTAATAATCAGGAAGAAATAAATGAATTAAGATAATTAAATAAATTAAGAAATTTATTTAATTAAGGGAAGACTTAGACAATTAATGACATATTTAATAAATAAATAGAATTTATTTATTTAATAATCATGAAGAATAAAATGACATGAATTAATTAAACAATTATGAATTATTTAATCAATAGTGAATGTGGACCAAGGACATAATTAAATGTCACAATTATGCTAGGATGAAAGTGGTAAAAATAGAGCTTGTAGGCCTAGGTCATATTTAAGTGTCTACATTTTTCCCCTCTTTGTCATAATGTAGCATGTCACATTGTGACAAAGAAAATAAGTCAAAGCCATACCCCAGTGCAAAATACGATGAGGAAGAATGATGAGGAGGGTAGCAGTATGCCCCCTCAAGAGGAAAGACAGGTTCCAAGAACATGGGTGTGCTCTCGAAATGGACAAGAAGACTAGAATATGAAGAGAAAAAAAATGTTAGTGCAAAAGATATGGATGATGAAGATGCAGACTAGATGAAAGAATCCTTCAAAACTTGCCAAAGAACTAATAGACATTGCTCGAATCATCATTAGGCAGTAAAAATGACACAAATGGACAACAAACACCATGATATGACATAGACCAAGGTGTGCAAGGTCATCCACTTGAAAAACAGACAGTCACAGACAACGAATGTCCTAACTCATACTAAGGGCAAAGTTGCCCCAGTCTTTTTGTCAAGACAATCCACAGAATGCAGTCAAATAAAATAAAATAGGCTAGGAGACGTCATCGCACCTCTAAATCCTGCATGGGACATCCTCGAGGTAGCTAGTAACATGACCAAAAAGACAAGACAAAATAGCCAAGCCAGTCAAAAGATAAGACAAGATAGACTAGAAATATTAACAGCCATTTTATTTTGTTTGCCAATGTTTGTTTGCCAAAGATTGATTTCTTGTCGGTTTGACATTTTTGACAGTTTAAGAGTTTTTCCAATTTGATGGTGTTGACAATTTCACAGGCCCTATTGTCAGGAAGGACACACTCTGAAAAAGGAAAAGGACATTTTGATGAGGTCCAAATCCAAAAAGGACACATCTTGAAGAGGACCAAAGAGTGATGAGACTGACATTGTTTTGAATTATATGTTTTGGCAAGTTACTGATGTTACTGTATGATTGATTGGACTGTGCTGTCTGATTTTAATCAATTTTGACATTGACGTTTCGAATGACTGTCTTGTGTCTGAGTTTGACAATGTCTGACTTATTTGACTGATGTGATGATTGTGACAAATGCCATGATTTTATTTGGACCAACCTAAAAGGACTAACCTAATGTCTCGGGGACTCATCGACTGATGGCCTTGCCTACATAGAAAATGCACAGAGACAACGTAGTTCAACAATGACATGAACTGACTAACATAACTAACTTTGACTCCATTTTTAGGATTTTGACATTGATTTGGATGTTTTTGTGTTTTTCTTCAAGACATTTTATGATTTTTAGGTCTTTCTTCAGGACATTTTATGATATTTTTTGTCTTTTTGTCGTTTTATGATTTTTTTTGGATTTTGACGTTTAAGAGGATCGTGACAAATGCATATGACTGATGCCTACACATGAGAATCCAAGGACAAACATGATTGTGCCCCTAGTCAAGCTGAATACCAATTGACAAGTGATGACCACGCTGTTTGACGTGGGAAGAACACATCCCGAAACAACGAGAGGATGACGATAATGTGACAAAAGTATGGCAGTCTACAACCGGGCCAGGAATGCAGTCAAGTAAAATTTTGGATAATGTGCTTGTATGGATTAGACTCGTTACATTTGGAATGACTTGGTTAGGACTAGATGGGATGATGATTACCCTTAGACCATTTGACAAGGGAAAGCCAAGATAGGTGACAAGTGTGAAAGGATAGGGGGCGGCCTTGGTAAAATATGGGAGACATGAGACTAATGGAATTGTCATATGATTTTCAAGGACTATGTCGTATAAGGACAATAAGACTATGGCGGTCAATGACATGATGTTTCGTGAATCATGTATGACCGAAGGATAGACATGTCAAGAGTTTTTCCAAAGCATGATTTATGTGTGCCAGTTTTATGTCAAGACCGAGGTAAGTGGGAAAATGGATGGAAATGATAGGGCTTAGATGGACATAAATGTCATGGGGAAGGCATGGGAAATGAGACGATTTTCCCCCAAGTATAAAATTCCACATAGACGATTTATTTTACACATGATGCCTGTTTGCCAGGTTTTCATCATGGTACTTATCCAGGGTGCCTGTTTGCCAGGTTTTCACCATTAGATGAAATTTTTCTCTTTACTATTTTCTTGACTTTTTTATTTATTTTTTTGGTGTCACCATGATGCCTGTTTTCTAGGTTTTCATCAAGGTGACGATGTTTTACATTTTTCATTTTTTTGTATTTCTGATTTTTTGGATAGCCTGGATGCTTTAGATGACCACTGACTATTCTGAATCCATTGACGGTGCTAATGTAGAGACTGGTGCCATGATATGCCAATAATGTCATGTCTGAAGTAGTCTTGTCAGGATCGTAGTGCTTGTATACAATTGATCGATGGCATTGTGGTCCTTTCTGATACTAGAGTTGCTGCCAAGATGTGACGGATTTGTGACGTGGGATCATTGGACTTTAGACGAGATGTAGGGTTATGACGAATGATGGTAGATGTGGAAATATTGTTTGGACATTTGGATGAATGACTTTTTATTTTCCAAACTTGGGATGGTGGATGACGGATTTTGGAGGGATGGTGTTTGGAACCAACACTTTTATATGCCTTGATTGATGACCATTTTGAAGGAGGTGGACATGTGTTATATGTGGGAGTCCTCTTGTCTTGTGGCTCCACATTGTGATTGACTTTTGTATTTGACTTGGTGTCTTTGTTTGATCCATCTTTCTTTGGGATCCATTTTAGTTTCATTTGTCCACTTGTCCTTTTGTTTGATTCAATGGCCTTTGACATTTGATTTTGATCTTTTGACTTGTAAGACTTTTGTTTTTGTTGGTTCCAAAGGGAAGGTTTATTTATGATGGAATAACGGTTCATGGTGTGGGTGGAGGGGGTGTTGGCAGCAATCTTATGACAAGGATTTCTCATGGACTCCATTTTGACGTTTGTATCTGACAAAGTTGCCCCCAGTATCAAGGAGGTACCACTGACATTGTTTAATTTACTAACTGAGGAATAGCCAAGACCTTGATGTCTGTAATTTGGTTGAAGCTATATTGGTTCTAGAATGCCTTTGTCATGTATGCCTAGTCCTTTTCCTTGATATTGCATGCTTTGAAAGATTCTATTTGCGATGGGGTATTTGGTGTTTTGAAAGAAATATGCTAACCCATCATTAGGTATGTGGATACTGTCACTTGTAATATTTTCTTCTACAAGAAAGCCTGCTCTGACAAAGATAGATGACCCTAGTTGATAAAATGTCTTGGCTTCATTGTCATGTTGGACATATTCCTGACTGATATCTCTGGTCTGATCGTCTGACATGTCAGGTTCAGATGATTTTGTTGGTGCTTCCAAGGCAATGTCGAAGCCATCATTATGTTTAGTATCATAGAGCCCAATGATTTTAGCTATAACTTGACCATATGCAAGCATGCCCCTAGTGGAATATTCTTGTTATGGAGGAATATTGTCTATGTATCCCATGAAGGAAAGTGTCTCATCATGGGAAGTGTCAATAGTCGAGGCCTTTATAAGGTCGGCAAGTGTTTGATCATGAATAGTGTAAAGGTCAAGGAGTGGATCGTTTTGGACTTCTTGGTCAATGGTAGGGTCTTGGTCAAAGATGGGGTTGTCATGGATTTGGACTTCTTGGTCAATGATGGGGTCTTGGTCAAAGATGGGTTTATCATGGATGATACAGTCGAAAATAGAGTCATTGTCAAGGAGAGGTGTGTTTTGGATGTCATGATTGTCTTGAAGGACTTCATGGATGGACTGAAAGATAGGGTCATGGGATGAACTACCTTGTTCTTGACATGAGGGTGACATTATAAGGTCATGATTTGGGCTTTCATTTTGACATGTATGCTTAAGTTTATTAAATGGGATTTGACTTTGAGTAATGACAGAATTTTCATGACTAGATGTGGCTTGTGAGGGGGTGATTTGAAAAGGATTAGGAGAAGATGGGACTTGGATAGGACTAGTATGTGAAGGGCTAGGAGAGGACATGGGTACTTGGATTGGATTGGTATGGGAAGGATTGGGGACTTGTACTGGACTAGTTGGTCATGATATAGGATATGACATGGAGACTTCGACTGTATTAGTTGGTAATGACATAGGATATGACATAGAGACCTGGACTGGATTGGAGTAAGCTTGACTAAAATGGGACGTGGAGACTTGGGCCGGATTGATATGGTATGATGTGGGGACATGACATGAGTTGGTAGATAGTTGATAAGGCATGTAGACTTGGATGGGATTGATAGGTGAATGACTAGCATATGATGTGGAGACTTAGTATGGACTAGTGGATAGTTGGTTTCCCTTGTCAAAGTTAGCATAAGGGTGATAACTAGACATGTGTTGTGAATTAATGGTAGGATTTTTGTTAAGTGACTGTGGATAGTGGGGGTAGACAGACAGAGGACTTGGACTGATGGATTGCTGGTATGAAGGGTATTGGTTTTTGGTTTCAATAAATTATCTTCTAAAGTCTAAGACTTCCTGGTATTGACCTCTACAGAGCAATTCATATTCAACTTTACTAGCAATCCTATCAATATTTTGTTGAAGGGAAGACAAAGTGGTGGATGTCATGATGTCGTCTAATTGAAAAAGTGATTGTTGACCAAGGGAAATGACCAATGCCAAGTCTAGATGCCAAATGAGGACTATGATGGACAATATTTCAGTTCTGGTTTTTGACAGAGATGTTTGAAAAAGCTATTTGACAAAAATGTTTGGATTCAAATTCTTGTCTGTGACAAAGTTTAAATTCTAGTTAAGCAAATCCGTCATTTCAAGTGGCAAATGCATTGCAGTGTACAGATGTGTCGTTTCAAGGATCAATTGTGTGTTGGTAATGCACATGTGTTGTAGAAGCAAATAACGTTTGGGTATTGGTTTTGACAAATGCATCGCAAGATGTGGCAAATGCGTTTCAAAATGTCGATTGTGTCATAGGATAGCATATGCATCATTTTAGGCAGCAAATGCGACTCGGTATTTCATTTGCATTACAAGATGTAGTGGATGCGTTGTTGACTATTCAAATGTGGCACAATAGGTCAAATGTGGCTTTAATCATCAAATACAGCTCAATATAGGAAAATGCGGTGTTTAGATAACAAATGCAGTGCAACAGGTCAGATGCGGCCTTTGAAATAGAAAATGCGGTGTTTAGATAACAAATGCAGTGCAACAGGTCAGATGCGGCCTTTGAAATAGAAAATGCGGCACGATAGGATAGATGTGTTGCATAGGATAGTAGATGAATTGTAGAAAGAATGTATAGACCAATTTTGACCAAATTCTTGAGGTTTGACTTGGTTGTTTCCAAATGTTTGAACGTTGTTTGGTTTGTTTCAGTATCTAGAAAACACTTGCAAGCATGATATTTTGACTATAAGCAAGCACACATGAGACAAGTACAATCCTAAAAGGCCAATAGGCCAAGGGTTTGTATACTTGATACATCCCACCTTTATACCCCAGATTGGTGATAAACACCTTTCCTTCTTGAGAGCGGATAGCTTAGAATTTTGGTGGCATTGGCTCCCCTCCACGGCTCATTAACATCATTCGAGCACACCAAATTTGGATCTTTGGGTAATGACTTCCTAAGAATTGCTATCTCTACTCAAGAGGGTCAGTAGTGAGTGTCTTTGGGCATGATACTATACCTTGCACTATATCAAGCAATGGCCAAAGAATGGTTGGACACTAAGACAAAAGGTTTTTAATACGGGCATTTCATTCGTAGGGCATGATCCATGCAGCAAGAGTCTCGTTTCGGATCCATCTCGTCAGAACCACACGCGTGATTCTTGGGCTTTCCCCAAGAATCCACTTTTATATACCAGCTGGAAGTCCCTCGATGTCAGGGTGCTACCGGTCTGAGTAGTCCTGGGGTGAGTACTTTTTCCCACCATAATAGGCCCAAGTTCTATAGTTAGTAACTGTTTCTCTTACACCCAAGATCGCCTGAAAGCACAAGGGGAGATGATACTTCGATTACTAAGTCGTGATAGTATATAACAGATAAAATGGGTATGATTTCCTGATCACCAAATTTTCACAAGGTGAGAGCATAATCACCTACCATTTGTTCAAACACAATTAGACACTTGCAAACAAAATTCATTTTAGAGCACCAAAGGAAATGTTCCTAAATTAAAAAATGCAAAAAAGTGGTTTGAGAGATAAATCTTTGACAAACGTAGCTGCAAAACTACATGTCAGTGGTTTGAATCTATGCCTTTGACCCACGAAAAACTCCAATGCCACATATTGCCAACAAAGATTAGTAACCAAAAAAAATTGAATGACAACAGCAATAACTTTCTCAAAACTTAATGAAATTTTAAATCGTTTGAATCTATGGAAAGCTAAAAATCAAACCTTCAAAACCCATAAAGTATTTTCCAAGATTCTGCACAAAAAAAATGTTATAGGCAAAAAAAAAAACACGGGTTTTAAAAGCTAGATTAAAAAAACAACAAAAACTAAAATAGCCATAACTTTCTCAAATCTTAATTAAATTTTAAACCATTTGAAGTTTTGGAAAGCTAAGAACAAGGCCTACGAAACCCAGATAATCATTTTTAAAGATTCCATACGCCTATTTTTTTGTGCTCAAAAAAAGGTGACGGGATTTCGTATGAATTCTTGACTGTAACCTGCAAAATAGCGAAAACAAACAAGAAAACACAATTTTTTCTACAAA
Organism: Sequoia sempervirens; assembly: GCA_007258455.2. Classification (NCBI taxonomy): domain Eukaryota; kingdom Viridiplantae; phylum Streptophyta; class Pinopsida; order Cupressales; family Cupressaceae; genus Sequoia; species Sequoia sempervirens. Next base: position 176,884,831 of record VDFB02193867.1, read on the forward strand.
ACGTCAAGTTCACCAATGTATTTAAGGGTTAATTTTAAGATTAGTTTATCAAATGAATTGAAAGCATAAACCCAAAGAAATAATGAAGTGCAAAGGAACAATAAACGAAAACACATAAAATAGAACAATCTCACCCAATGTTTTCATTCTCCATGGCTGATCTCCATTACACCTTCTAACTTGCTAATTTTTGTTGCCCTCAAATCGAACATGCGAGCAATCCTTGCCGAAGTAAATTTCTAAGTCCTACACCAAGCTTTAAAGGATTTTCTTCTAAAATGCCTATGCCTATGACAATATTATTGAAAATCCTATGCCTAAAATGTGCCAAGACCAAGTGGAATAAATGCTGCAATTCTTGTGAAATATCTAAGTATATCAGTGCATCAGTGTGTAATCTAAAAATGAGAACAAAAAAGCATTTTATAAAAAATGCCATTTTGAATGGATGGACGCGATTGACTATTGACAGAAACCTAAAATCAGAGGCTCAGATTAAATTTGATAATCCCTAATTAGGGTTAGGGAAAAATCAATAAGCGAGTGGTTGAGATTTCATCTGAGAGAATCGAATCGGCAGTGGAGAATAAATGAGATAATTAATTCGAAAATAAATATTTTCAAAAATCAAGAAGATAAGAGTTGAACTGGAGATCAAATTTGGAAAATCAAGAATCTGCCCGATTACTTGATTTTTAGAGGAAAGTTACCAATTTGAATTAAATTAATTCAAAATATGGATTTTGTGAAATAATAAATGATGACATTTTAAGAATCTGTCAGTTAAGAATGTGATGACATTTTAAATAATTTTATTTATTTAAAATGAGAGGAATATTAATTTCGACAATTAAATAACTAAAGATAATTATTTAAATTAGCAGATAAGATTAATTAAATAAATAAATTAATCAATTCATTTAATTATGACAATTAGTGACATTAAATAAACAAATAAAATTTATTTATTTAATAAGCAGGAATAAATAAATGAATTAAGATAATTAAATAAATTAAGAAATTTATTTAATTAAGGGAAGACTTAGACAATTAATGATGTATTTAATAAATAAATAGAATTTATTTATTTAATAATCATGAAGAATAAAATGACATGAATTAATTAAACAATTATGAAATATTTAATCAATAGTCAAATGTGGACCAAGGACATAATTAAATGTTGCAATTATGCTAGGACAAAAGTGGTAAAAATAGAGCTTGCAGGCCTAGGTCATTTTTAAGTGTCTACAAAATCTACTCAAATCTATCTACTATGAGGAAATGAATCATGAAACATGAAGGAAACTCAAGAATCCACCCAAAAGCAATGAATTTCTATGAGAATTTAGTAGCATGTCTTTCAAACAAATCAGCTCTCTCTTTGAAAATGACAGGAGACCCCCTATTTATAGTTTTCAAAAAGAAAAATGGATGACCAAGATTTAATCTCATTGTGTGGGAAAGATTCATTACAAATTAGGGTCTCACCTACCCCCAATATTTTACAATTTAAAAATACATTTCTTGTATTTTCCTATTTTGTCCTCTAGCACCTTGTTACTATAACACTTTTGTCCTATAGTGATTTTCCCTTTTGGTTGCAGCTACACAATGAGGAACTCATCATCTATGATAGGTTTTCCTTGATTCTTCTAGACACTTGTGTACTCCACAAATTTTCCCATTAGTGCCTGAAGTTTTTTCCATTCCAGGATATCTGATTGGAGCACTTGGAAGGTCAACTTTTTAGACCTACTAGTGATCAACTCCCAATTCCTTGTACACGTTGACGTGTTCTTGATTACCTATTCTAATTTGGAAAAGGCTTGGGTGGAAAAATCCATAAAGTCCAGGGTTAGTGAATTTTTAGCCTCATTCTCCATTTTCTTATAAAAATACAAACTAATCTTCTCAGGGTCTAGCTTGACAGCGGGCATGTCATAATCCATCATGAGCTTCAAATATTCTTCACAGTCGGCCCTATGTTTTTTGACCCACTCCAAGTCGAGGTCTACTTCATGGAGCACCCCCTCCAAGACTTCTCTTCTATGGTCTAGGCCCATTTTCCATGTCTCGACTAGCCAATGATCATCCTTCACTATGGCCAGCTCCTCCTAGGTTTTCTCAGGCATCTTGAGGATAGCCTCAAGTTTAGGATATGTAATCATGTATAGCTTAGGGAGGTTATTGGAAATTCTCTTTGTTCCTTTGAGTTGCTTTTGTACTTCCCAAAACTTATTGGTTGTTCGAATGGCATGACCAATGCCCATATCACCATTGTAGATCACTCACCGGAAGCACTCTTCAGTAGCCATGGTCCAATTCTTTCTCTTTTTTATCTTGCTTATGTGATCTTTGGAGAGAAGCAAGCATGGGACTGATGATGTCATTGGTAGCTCTTCAGTAGAAGACCACTGTTGTATGTAGGCAACGAGGTCTGCCACTTGCGCCTTCAACTCCTCCTTGGAGGACTGATCTTTGTTAATCTGATGAACGAACATGGCAACGGACCCATGGAGATGATCAATCTTTTTCTCTCTTGTAGTTGTACCCAAGTCAATGGTAGAGATATTATAACTTACCCTCTCCTTTTTCTACCACTGGGGTGGCAATTTGCACTATCCTCAGTCCTAATGTATCCATTGTGATGTGGCATTAAACTCTCAACTTATTTTCTTTCTTTGATCCTATTTGAGCTCATGCTAGGATAACCTCTAGCTTTTCCTTAGGATCCATGAGAGCGGGGGTCTTCTTTTGTAGTTGCTTGTCCAACCACTTAAGCATCAGAGATCCACTCTTTGGTGATTCATGATCACCTTCCTCTCTTTGGGAATGTTGGATCTCTCTTTCCTCATGGTTTGAAGCTTCCCGATCTGTTTTATCTTCTTCTTTTTCATCTCAATCCCAAATGAATATGGTTTTTTCTTTAAGCAGCCTGGTAGTAGCTACATTTTCCTTAGGTATTTCTTCCCCTTCAAGTGCTCTTCTCCTTCTCATTCGAGCTCTGCATGGTGTTTTGGTTTAGGGATCTTTCTCATTTTAACCTCTTCTTCAGGCTTATCTTTTTCTTCAACTTCAATTTCTTTCTTTTCTTCCTCCTTCTTAGGGGGTACTTCTTCTTGGTTGAGGCCTTCATCTTTTCCCTTTGTTGGAGGTTTTGTAAATACCTCCATGTCATCACCAATTTCCTCCTTTTCTTTGAAATATTGCCTCTCAACCCCCTCTCTGATGGCCTTGAGTTGTTGGGACAACTCCTCCTCAAACTCTTGAGCAGAAGACTCCACCACATATTTGATATTGGGGTCTTTGAAATCTTCTTCTGAGGACCGTGACCCTTCTTCTTCATATACCACCTCATTGATGGTCACATTTTGATGCTTTAGGTTCTCATGGTAATCATCCCTAATGGGATCTTTAAGTTCATCATCTCCCTCTTTGGTTGCCTCCCTCTGTTGTCTCTCCATTTCTTTTGAGATTTGCATGGCTGTCTCCATTTTGGTGGTTCTGTTAGAGGAGGTACAGGGAGACCGACAATAGCCTATACTGCAGGGTTCATTAGTACCCTGGGGAGTTCCATGGGTATATTCTGCATATGTTGGGTAAAGGCCTCTAATAGAGTGTGTTAAATGTCTAAGATACTAAGAGGGGGGGTGAATAATTATCTTCTTAATTTTTCTAATTAGATACCATCCAATTATTCCAATTCATACAATAGCAAAGATAAGTAAAAGCATTAACAGAATATGAAAAAACACATAAACACCAAGATTTTTACATGGAAAACCAAAAAATGGGAAAAACCACAATGGGTCTTAGCTCACAATATAGTATAAACGGTTATAAAATATTACAAAATGGTGGCTCACTATCAGGACTCACTATCCAAAAATAAAGGCTCGCTGCCTACAAAATTACAATGAAATAAAATGGCTTACAACTAGAAAGTGAATTGATAGAGTACACCTTGTGAGTGTAGATTCAATTTTGATGTAGCTCAGTAAACTAACTTAACACACTTCATCATATTTTCTCTTCTTTTCATTTGAATTCACTTCACACCAAAAAATTCACATATTAAACTTCAAATATTATCCAATATATATTTGATCTCTCCACAAGTATCAATTAGGTCGGCCTAATTAGATGCACCTCTCATTTACCAAAAATGCCAACTATTGGATTCAAGTATTCAGAAGGCTTTTGAAAAGATAATTCACACATCCAACACACTTCATCAAGTTGGTATAGACCTAAAATAGGTCCCACATATATCCACAAAAATTATTTCACCATTACACAAAACATTCATTTGGTCGGCTAGGGATGGACCTAATAGTACAAAATGCAAACACTAATGCAATACCAATACACCATATGAGCAACCAAATACGTGAAATATTGAATTTATGTGATCCCAACATCTACAAACCATTTCCCAAAACTATAAGCAATAGTAATAGCCGGAAAACAAATGGGGACCAAAAATACCAGAGGATGTAAGTAAAATACCGGTTCAAGTACCGGTATAGAATACCAGAATAACTTCAATCTTGATCTTGCAATTGCAACATGTATAACATGGCAACATCAATGAAAACATAAAGTAACAAAATGATATGTTCTTCATTTTTCCAACCATCTCCCCCTTTTTCATTGATGACAACATGTGCCAAAAACAAAACAAAAAATCCTTATTTACAATACTTTACAATACTTCTCCCCTAACACCATTCCACCATTCTTCTCCCCCTTTGACATCAAGGACAAAGGGTGTCCCAAAAAAATTTGAAAAACATCAAAGCAAAGAAAACAAAGAAAAATGTATCAACCAAAAGATAATGAGCCTTGAAGCTCTTTTAGAATACCTTCCCATACAACTTTTCCATTCTCCCAACTATCCTTAGTAGCAATCAACATCCTATTCAAAGACTCCAACTCAATCAAAATTTCTTCTACACCATTTGACATATCAAGAGTCGGGTTTATCCTTTCAAGTTTTTTTGAGCAAGCCAGAGCCTTGCCAATCAGAGTGAATTCAACTCTCACAATGTCATTCAACTGATCAAATTTTCTTATAATTTCTTTTTTCTATTTCTGCAAAACAAAGAATTTTTCTTTATGCGCAGAAATTATATTCTAGGTTGAGTAGTCTCTATCTTTATATAGACTATAAGTATTGGAAATATTTGAACGCTGAGACTCAATAGAATCCATTATAGCCTTAATATTCTGAGTGACATCCAACCACTTTAAGCAATAAGCAAGGATAGCATTAGCCTCAGACTCACAAACCTTCACTACATCAAGGTTCTTTTCAATTCTAGTGTGTGCAAGAGCGCATTTGTCATGTAAAGCCAGTAACCTTGTCTTTGCCAATTTCTTCTCGACCTCTTTTGTTGTCTTTTCATTAAGCCCAAAGGTATATTCTTTGAGAAAGTCTAGAAATAATCTCATATTTTCAATAGGGGTGAGAGATGAATCAATAGATGCACCAGGTATGAATTCTTGTAATGTCTTGAGGGGGTCCTCTACAAGTTATATTTCTCTTTGATGTGCTTCCAGAATTTCCTTCCTACCGCATGCTTGCATAGGATCTCCCAACATTACTTTATGTACCAGAGACATCTTCCTCGTATCCACCAACCCTTCAATCATAGGAATTTGTAAAAGCTCTTGGGGAATAATCAACTGAAATATGATTTGCTTGGAAAGCAATCCTTTCAAAACATCATTACTAGAGGATGATTCTCTGGACATCTTAAGTGATCTCACAATTTTCTTTTCACTTTCTTCATTTTTCCTGATAGTATCTTTATTTTTATTTTCTTTGTTTTTCTCTTCCTTCTCTTCCTCTTCCTTCTTTTCTTCTTCTGTTTCCTTTTCTTCCTCTTCTTTCTTCTCTTCCTCTTTGTATTTATCTATGCCTTTATCATTATCTTTATCATTATTTTCCTCTTCATCATTTCCATCATTTTCATCTTTATTTTGTTCTTCCTCAGGATTGTCTTTTTCTTCATTGCTTCTTCCTTCTTTAACATTGCCTTGTTCATTATTACCTTTTTCTGCTTTAGTGTGCTCTGAAGGAGCATCATTATGCATCTCAAGCTCAACTTCTCCTTCATTTTTCTCATTATTTTCATCACCAATATTAATTTCAACATCAAAATTTTCATAAATATCTTCATTACCTGTATCATGGGGAATATTTACCTTAGTATTTTCAGCAACAACATCACCAATGACCTTAAGCATGCCATATTTTTCTGCTATCTCATGGATTACCTTTGTTGTTTCCTTTCTTACTTTCTTCGTCAGCTTTTCTTTTCTTTTCATCAACATTTTTACTCTCTTCTTCATTTGAAACATTTCTGCACAGAACTTCTTCAAAGATTCCAGATCATCAGGGGTCAGGGAAGACCCAATTTTATTATATGCAACATTTCTAATTCTCTCTTCAAATACAATGGCCTCTAATCTCCTTTTCATTAGATTATCCCACATGATTTCAAGTATATCCTTCCTTATATCATCCCATTTTACTTCTAGAATGATAACATATTCAATAACAACTAAATGTAAAGTTTTCTTGTCTGCTTCTCTAGCCTTATCATAATATTCAGTTGTAGGTTGAAGCATATTCTCAAAATGTAGCAAGGAATCAAGAGTGGGATCTAGTTTAAACTGGGGACCAAAACTTATCAAAATATCTTTTTCATCTTTGTGGCCCTCAGAGGCTTCAACTGATACCTTAGACTTCTTTGGTTCTAGCTTGGTGTGCACATGTATACCAAAAAAAAATTCCTCTTCATCTTCAAAAGATGAAACAATATGTACTCTCTTGGAACTGATGGCTTCTGTAGATGCACCTTCACAAGAGGGTAAATCTCCTCTTCTTTTCCTTACAAGCTTTGATTCAGGATCTTCCTCTTCTTCATCCTGATCATCTGTAACATTGAGATTCTTCTCTCTTGTTGCTTTCTCTTTCCTTCCTCTCTTTGCAGGGGCTACGAGAGGAGTTTCCTTCCTCTTCCTGGATCTAGTAGTCAGTCTGGAGGAAATAGGACATTTTCCTTTATCATCCACACTAGGTTCAATCTTAGCTGTAGGGGTTGTGGAATTTTTTGCAGAGGTAGTCCTTCTGGATCTCCTCGGGCAAGATAATTTTGCATCCCTTTGTTCTCCCTTAACCCTACCTAGGGAAATCTCTTCATCTATAAATCCAACTTCCTTAAGTTTTTTCTCCACTTTCTTTCTAATCTTAGGCTTCTTCTGCTCTAGATGAATTTCCATAGACTTTTATGCATATGTCCCAATTTTGGGTTCATTGGGGTCGTTTGGATTTTTCAGCAATAATTACACATATCCTTTACCTTCATCTTCTATCACCTCATCTCCTAGAGGTTGAATCTAGACAGTTCGACGTTCTACAACTACAATCATACATTCATCAGATGAGACATGGAATATGATATCATCTTTATACTTCTCAACAATTTTCTTTGGGATCCTTTCCCTTTCATTCATGTTTCTTTTAAATACAACAAATAATGTTGTTAGAGCATTATCTTGAGCATCCAAATTTCCTAGAATATGCAAAAAATCAAAAATTTGATGACCTACTAGTTTGGATGAGTCCCAATGGACTTCACTCTTTCTTGGAAGTTTCTTCATGAAATAGAACAATAAACATATAATCAGCGAGGAAAAATTGAAATCATACTTCCTCTCCTTTTTCAACTTCAAGTTCTCTAGTAGTTGTAACCTAAGAAGCTCACAAAGATCATAATCAACACCGTTCACAACCATATCAAAACTAGTATAGATTGTTGTGGCCGAAACAAAATTCTCTCTATTTGTGAAGTATATTTTATGTCCAATCATCATGGCTGCATACTTCACAACAAGATTAGTAATGGTTTTCGTCACTAGGGCTCTTTTGTCATATGCAGCTCCTGTGAGTTCCATTACTACCTTGTTCTTCATAGATTTTAACACAAATACTATACCTTTATCCCAAAGCCCTATTATAGCCCTAATCACTTCCTTTGTTATTAGATGTAGCCAGTCAGTCCAGATAAATTTATCATGGATTATGCTTAGGACTGGTTTCACATATTTCTCATTGTAGCTGAAATTGGGAAAATTATTCCATCTATCCAACCTTTTCTCAACCACATTCGAGTACTCAGGTTTTACCAAAAATTCATCACCAGTAAGCCCTTTTTTTCAAATATCAATCAATTTAGAGTGATCATATTCCTCATACTTCACACAAATATACATCCTTGTATCTTCAGTCAACATTATTCCATGTGGAATTGATGAAAATGCACCAATGTGGTCATCTTCGAAAGCCTTCGACAAATATTTTTTATAAGAGGGCCTCGGCCTTTCTGACACTTTCACAATAGTAAGAGTTTCCCTTCTACCAGTTCTGAACTTAAACAACTTGAACAAAACAAAAACACAACTGCTCAGAAGATTAAAAAAAAAACTTTTTCTACACGATGAACCGCAACTAGGGTTTCCACAGCTCGAACTTCAATTCTCTTCAAGAATGCTCCAAAAGCTCTTCAATTTTTCAACATGCTCAAATGATCAAAATGCCTTGAAATTTTCCCTTATAAAAAATGATCTACCATAATACACATTACATGCAATATAATCCAAAAAGTTGCTAAAAACTCTTCTCTTTTACATAGACAAACCCTAATTCACTCTGCAAAAGATCATCCCTCCATAATTTCCACCAGTTCCTTTTTTAGAACCTCTAAAAACTCCATGTTTAAATTTCATCCTCATGCTAGCCTCTGACATGCCATTTGTCCTAGGGGTTCTTATAATTTTTTGATAATGCTCCCCCTATGACCTTGCTAGGTCTAATTACCGAATAAATCGTTTGTACCAGATGAGGGCACAGACTCATTAGCAATCTCTGGTTCTTCTTTCTTTCTCCAAATCTTATTCATTTCTTGCTTACTATCATCTTTATCAACCTTCTTCATGGATTCACTCTTTTCCATTGGATTGGTCTCCTTACTCTTCTTTCTTCTGCAGACTCTTGAAACACGTCCTAGTTTGTTGCAGTTATAGTAGATAATATTTCTTTGATTAGATGAACTTTCACTGACTCTTGTTCTGCATTGGTTAGCTTTATGTCCATACTTGTTGCAGGTATTGCAATAGCCATTAAAGGATTGACTCATTCTTCTTCCATTAAACTAATTCATCATCAGGGTTTTGCATTCACTTTCCCTATGTCCAATTCTTTTGCATGCAAAACATTGACCAGCAAAAGGTCCAAGGAGCTGATTCATTCTACTCCTACATTTTGTTTCCTTGTGACCAAATTTATTGCATAAAAAAAAATTTCCCTTAAAATAAGGATACTTTTTTGCATTAGGCTATCTCACCAGAGGTCTCCTAGTGGAGTTCTTTGAATTTTCTTTTTGCTTTCCTTTATTCAGAGTCTTCTGATTATTCATCATCTTAGAACTTTCACCGATATCATTTCCTAGACAACCTTTGTCTTTACTCGGTTTTTGTCCTGCAATTAATTCATCAAGCCTGTCTAAGCTGGATTTGAAATTATTTTCATATAGTTTTTCCTTCTCCATATCCACTTTTTAGATTCACTACTTGTTTAAGCTTGGTGTAATCTTCATATTTGCTTTGTATCAACTTGTTCAGACATTCTTCAATTATTTTCTTCTCCTCTACTTGTACTTTCAAACCGGTAATATCTTCATTAGCCTTTTTCAATTGATCAGTTACTTCCTTGTGCCTATCTTTGAACTTTCTCAATTGCTCTTTTAATTTTCGGACAGCTTCATTTGCATCTTCAAGATTTTATTTCAAATATCTATTTTCTCTTTCAACTTTTTTAAGATCCTCAAGTGTAGTCTGGAGATCTCCTTTATTATCCATTTCTTCCATCTTTAGGATCTCCCTCAATCTGTTAGAATTTTCTAGAGGAACCAAGCTCTGATACCAATTGTTAAATGTCCAAGATACTGAGAGGGGGGTGAATAGTTATCTTCTTAAATTTTCTGATTAGATACCATCCAATTATTCCAAAGCATACAATAGCAAAGATAAGTAAAAGCATTAATAGAACACAAAATCAGAGAACACATAAACACCTAGATTTTTACGTGGAAAACCCAAAAATGGGAAAAATCACAGTGAGTGTTAGCTCACAATATAGTATAACCAATTATAAAATATTACAAAATGGTGGCTCACTGCCAAGACTCATTGTCTAAAAACAAAGGCTCACTACCTATATAATTACAATGATAGAAAATGGCTTACATCCAAAAAGTGAACTGATAGAGAACCCCTCATGAGTGAAGATTCAGTTCTGATGTAGCTCAATAAACTGACTTAACACACTTCATCATATTCACTCTTCTTTTCATTTTCATTCACATTACACCAAAAAATTCACATCTTAAACTTCAAATATTATCCAATATATATCTAATCTCTCTGCAAGTATCAATTAGGTCGGCCTAATTAGATCCACCTCTCATTTACCAAAAATGCCAACCGTCAACTTCAAGTATTCATAAAACTTTTGAAAAGATAATTCACACATCCAACATGCTTCATCAAGTTAGTATAGACATAAAATAGGTCCCACATATATCCGCAAAAAATATTTTACTATTACACAAAACATTCATTAGGTCGGCCAAGGATAGACCTAATAGCACAAAATGCAAACACTAATGCAATACCAATACACCATATGAGCAACCAGATATGTGAAATCTTGAATGTATGTACTCCTAAAATCTACAAACCATTTCCCACGAGCAACAGTAATAGCCAACCAACAAATGCGGACCAAAAATATTGGAGGATGTAAGCAAAATACTAGTTCATGTACCAGACTAGAATACTGGAATAACTTTAGTCTTGATCTTACAATTGAAACACATATAACATGGTGACATCAATGACAACATAAAGTAACAAAATGAGATGTTCTTCATTTTTCCAACAGAGTGAGAGTAGGCATTATAACTATGGATGCTAGAGGAACTATAGTTGAGGGAGACATTGACGAGGATGAGAGTGGGGAGGTTGTGGCATTGGAGGAAACCCTCACCATAATTTGAGTAGTTGGCAAGGCGGGGGAAAGGTGAATTCAGATGTCAACCACAAATGGAGAGGAGACAAGTAATTCTTGAGATGTTGGAGTAGTGGTAGTGATAGTGGTGGAAATGGCAAGAGAAGAGGCAGCAGGTGTTGACTTCGGTTCCTCGGCCTCTTCTTCTTCTCCTTCGTGTAGTGGATCCTCTTGGATTGTGGGCATTTTAGGGAATTCTCTTAACTTCTTTGCCTTATTTTAGGTTTCACCTTCTAAGGCCTTCCTTAAATACACGTTATGCTTAGGCTAGCGCTTTAATACTTATTTTCTCTTTCTTGACCTTGTGGCTGGAGGAGAATTAGGATCTTCTTACCTTAGGGCAGCAGTAGTCCCACTATCTATTTCACTCTCGAGCTCATCTTCAAGCTCATCGTAGTTTAAAGTGGCTCCTTGGAACTTCATCTGAGCAATATGTGCATCAATCCATTACCTTGTTTTGTGCTCTACTAGCTTTGTCAGAATATCGAGGTCGTTGACCTCTTCTTCATTCCAATTTGTTAGGGGCAATGGCAGGTTAGCAACAACATGATGCCTAAGATCTATGATAGGTTTTTCATCTTCTATGACCTGATCCAATACCAGGAAAAATTTGACAATATTGACAAAGCATGTGGTCATACACATATAATGTCTCATGTATACCTCCTTATCGTATCGACAGTTCACCCAAAAATCTTCAATGTTGTGAAAGTGGGTGTATTCCATTCCAACAAACCTCTTCAACTTTCTTTATGGATCCATCCTTGGCTGAGCAGTGTGGAGCCCCAGATTATATTCAATGATTTACTTTTTTTGAATATTCAGCGCATTGGATAGTTGTGATGGCGTACATTCGCTACCCAAATGTGAGGGGATACGGTATTGCTACCCAATGTTTTCCACTGAGGAGAGTATGTGCATTTTGCAACTTTCTTGACACTTCTAGCAAGATTAGTCAATCATTTGGATACGGGGGAAGCTTGTATGGCCTCTCAGAGAAGCCTTTTGTTTGGATGTAAGTGAACTTGGGGAACTATATAAACAAGAATCTGAACTGGTGAATGAACACATGGGCACTGTGGATGATTCTTCTCTTGAAGTCCCCTCCGAGAAGTCTGATAATATGCCCAATAAAGGTATCATTCACCTTGTAGTAGTCCTTCTTGAAATTCTAATATTGGAGTTGTGGATGCCTTTCATATACCTTTAGCTCCCTTCCTAGAGTTGGGCTTTGTTCAACAAATAATCCTCTATATGGAAATGGGTCAACCAATAGATACACCAAATAAGAGGTCATATAGAATTGGGAGGTCTTCTTGACAGCTAGGAACTACTCATGTAAGTTGTTACTAATCATTCCAACCCAGTTAAACTTGGTTTATCCTCTCATAATCTCTTTTATGAAGTAAAACATCCAATCTTAGAAATAGGTTGTAGTAAGGATGCCCATGACTCTGCTCAGCAAGGTTACCAATTCATGGTAGTCCTCATAAAAATCACTTCTGAATAATTTTTGGAGCACCTTGTTAGCACTCCCCCTCTTCTCCTTTAACGAGTATTGATTGATTAACTTTTTGCATTTCAGATGGTCAACCTTCCACATACTTTCTGTGTATTCCTTTGTTGTTTCCTCTATAGGGTCAAAGGTAGGGATGTGGAACATTTTCCCTATGGTCCTGGCAGATAGGTCAACCAAAACTTTACCATCATGATCAATGATCCTTCTACTATTTTCCTAATAATCTTCTCGACAAGCCATTACCAATTTTGGGACCACAAGAGTGGGCAGGAAACCAGCCGCCTTGGCCAAACCACTCTTTTTTATTTTCCTTACATTATTTGTAGTAGTGCTAGCAATGACACTTTGTCAGAACTCATTTATGTCAAGCTGCCCAAGGTTGGTATCTAATATCAAGTATCACATATATGTGACCTTGGAGGTGATTTCCACACCATGGAACTGGTACTGCATCTGGTCTTTGTCTTCTTTCCCTCTCGGGACCTTGGTAATCTTCTTCCCATTGTATTTTTCTATGGATGTTATCGATGGTCCTGTAGTTGATTCCATAAATACTAAAAGCAAAGGTGCATTAAGAATATTCATGTATAAAATTAGGGGAGTGTTAGCAAAATTCCACAAAACAGATGTTAGATGAGGTAATTCATCTTTCAAATATCATAACATTCGTCAAAAATCATCATTTGGCTCTTGTTTAGGGAAGATAAAGCAATGTAGGCCTAGGGATGCAGGTTTCCCTAGGTTGGTAACCATTTTTAGAGACGGTAGTAAGGAGATGATGAAGAGGGCACGACTGCCTACATGTGGCCACCCGCATTCAATTTTTTTCTCTATAACTAGGGTCCACCAAGGTGCTAAGGTGCTTGGAGATGTGGGTACATCGTTCATTAGACTTCAGAAGTGATGAATGTAGTCACTATGGTCATGCAGGTTGAGAGGGTGCGGAGGCTGGGGATGCCTTTGCCATTTGGAACTTTGTTGTTTGGAATGACATTGGTGAGGCAAATATTTGCATACGAAGTCCTACATTGCAGGACCCGTAGGCAAGAGGGACGGCCTAGTGTTAACTTCTAAGGTTGAAGTCATTGGAAGTGATACAGGTGAGGACCCATGGGATGCCGCTATGTGACAGTTGTTTGAGGATAGTCGAGGAGGGATGACAACCCACATAGTCGACCTCACATAAGGCATCAGTATCTTCCATTCATTCGAGGAGAGTTAGACGAAAGCAAAGAGGTCAGGCCCAAAAAAGTGGGAGGAAGGTTAGGCTTGGTGGTTCAAAAATAGAGGTCAAGGGTCAGCAGCCCATAGATGATCGCCCACAATAGAGTGTTCGCTCCCAACTTTACTTAGCGATTTTGTGAGTGAGGAAACCAGAGGGAGATGGGCGGCGTGGAGCTCGCTAAGCGGATAGGCAAAGGTGATCCATCATTTAGAAATGATGAAGAGCAGGGGCTAGCCAACAGATGGACCCCTGTAGTGCTCCATCCACAAAGAACTTTCAAGTTGGGCACTATTTGGGTGAGCCTTAATGGCAACAGGGTTTATGGAGTCCAAAGTCCAGGAGGATGGGCTGGCTTAGTTGATGATGATGCTAGAAATAGTGGGCTTGAGACCAGCGGGACCCATGGGTTGGAAGGAATGTGTGGGGTGGTCCTTCCATAATGGAAAACAATGAGGAGTCATTCGCACGTGAAATTATGCAAGAGTGGGCCCACAAAGTCCTAGGGATCTTCAATTTTACTTGTTTCTTTGAGGCATGTGCAGACCCACCAAGGACAAAGGTTCAGATCTTCATTTTTAGAGATTCACACAACTGTGAAGGAAGGATTGTGGGCCACAAGGGCATGAACACCCTGCTCAATAACGAAAAATGACAAGCCGAGTTTTACAAGTCCCTAAATGGCTAATTTTGAAGGGTTTTCAAATTTCTAAAATGTGGGTTTTGTGTGGAAATCTCGTCTTTAACTAGCTTCCTAAGTATTTATTGGTTTTCTTTTCTTAAGATTTTAAAATTTATGAAGAGAATGAATTGGAGCAAACACAGCTAGGGAAAAGACGAACTCACCTAGAAAACCCGATGAAATGTAATGAAGAAGGTGCTCAAATTCATCCTCGAAGTGTTGTGGGTGCAAAGGCGGTGATGGACAACAAGAGATTTGACAATTTCTAACCAAAGGAATGAAAATGATAGGTCGATTGGGATATTTTTGGAAAATTTGACATTTATTACCTACATTTAATGCTCGTACGGTAGTCGGTGAGGTTGGTGGATGCAGTTTTCAAAATGGTCAACAACAAGAATGGCGGAGCTCACGGGGCGGGCGGCAGTCAAGAGTTTTCCACTTAGCACGTTGATGAAGGGAATGACAATGAAGGATGCAGGGTCTGCTATGCTAGTGGATGCCTTGATCCGGCCATCATAGAAACAATGAGGACAGAACAAAATTTTACATGGGGAAACCCACAAGGGTAGACCTGCAATGGG
Source organism: Sequoia sempervirens (assembly GCA_007258455.2). Taxonomy (NCBI): domain Eukaryota; kingdom Viridiplantae; phylum Streptophyta; class Pinopsida; order Cupressales; family Cupressaceae; genus Sequoia; species Sequoia sempervirens. The sequence goes on from VDFB02193867.1 coordinate 176,899,978, forward strand.
AAAAAGATGACAGTCCTAAAGACCTAAGGAAAACTGCTAGTGGAGCTCCATGAAGGAAAAAGACAAGAAAATTTTAAGGGTGGTGAAACTTGGTCAACTCAAGATGGTAACATTAGGACTCCTTAAACACTTAGGACTCAAAATAGGGGGCACGCAAAATGGGGCATAGGAAAATGTGACCCAAAAAAAATCTAAAAAGAGAAGGTCCCCATTCTGAACAGGGCATGTGTGCTATAGGCACAACAAATGGCAACTGTGTTCGGAGAATGCTCTTGAGCATTCTAAGGATTAATACTCATTCAGAACCTAGAATCTCTAGTTTTGTAGACTAGGAGCTGATTTCCATAAGTGAACTAAGGAACTTGAAAGAGAATAGGGATCCTTAATTGAATCAGGTCACGAAAGAATCTCAAAAGTGTGTGTATGGTGTGTTCATTCCCTTCCATAGAAACTATGACAAATGACCATTAATTAGGCAAAGCAAGCTACATAAATTGTCTAACCCCAAAAGTAACTTGGACATTGCTTCACTGCTAGTCAGGCATCCATAGCCCTGATAAATTTGTCGTATTGAGCCCATGAACATTGCTCTACTAACATCTGGGCATCCATAGCCCTGATAGAGTTGTTCACACACCCACACAGTTGATTTATTTTCATTACTTTCTTTCTTTCCTTTCTTTTCAAATATTTTACTTTTAGTGCTCTTTGTTTTGCTCAATCGTGTAAGCATCAAAGCTTACTATGGGCTTGGAATCACAGTGGTCACTGGAGCAGACTTAAGATTTTTCACTTGCCTAGCCCTCATAACTGCCACTGTACAATTCTTTAGAAACCAAATTATTGTGTATTTTGTGCATGATCTAAGATGAGTGTGAAAGGATTAAACTAAGGGTCATGTTCTAGGTCAAGTCAGAGTTCAACTAAGGAAACCACTCCACATAAGCAATCAGAGATCAATAGTTAGGAGTGAAGATTTATCTAGAGAACACAAAAAGTGAGCAACAAAGTGAACCATTCATCAAACTGAGCATGACCACCACATCAAAAACAAAGGAAAATCCTCAACAAAACAAGACGATCAGGAGAATGAGCAAAACAAAAAGAGAAAGCACGATAGCAAAACACAAGAAACCTAGACTAACCTATATATAGGTATTTACAAAGGAAAGCTCAAAAGATATTTGGAAAGGAAATAATGCTTAAGGTGTTACCTATTGACAGGAAATAGGACATCTTCATTAGTTAGTGTCTTGAGGTAGAAAGCATTGTTTCCTAATATTTCAAAGATTTTAAAGGGCCCAAGCCAAAGGTTGTTGAATTTGTTATGTCTCCCTTTCTTTTCATGGACCTTGTCCCAACATAGGACCAAATCAAAAATTATAAAGACCTTAACTTTGGCTTGATGATCAAACAATCTCTTAACCATGCCCTGATGTTTGGAAAAAATTTCCATAGCTCAGTCATCGACTTCTTCTAATTGGAGCAATTTAGCTAGACGGGCTTCTCGTCGGTCTCCCTCCTCATAAAATGTGTTGAAAAACTAGAGGGAAGGGATCCTTAAGTGCATGGGAAAGATAGGCTCCAAGTCGTAAATGAGATGGAACAAGGAATCATCCAGGGAAGTCTTGTGTTGTGTATGATCCACCCAAAGGGAAAAACGTAGCTGGGTGTGCTAGTCTTTGGGGTTCCTATCAAGCAACTTCTTAATCACAATAATCAAGTTTTTGTTTGTGGATTCAGCTAGGACATTTCCTTAAGGGTAGTAGTTAGATGATAATTTAAGGGAAATACCATAATCAAAGGCCCAACTAGAAAATTTGAGTGAGGAAAAGGTGGGGCATTATCACAAACAAGGGCACACGGGAAACCAAAATGATTCAAAATAAATCTTTCAAGGAAATTAGTAACTACCTTAGTAGTACATTATCTACATGCAATTGCTTTTTTTCATCTAGTGCAGTAATCAGAGGCGGTTAGAATGTAGTTATGACCCGTAGAGGATGGTGGGATTATTGGAGCAATGAAGTCAAGACCCCACTGTGTGAACGGTCTTACCTCCAGGATTGGTTGTAATGGGACTGCAACATTTCATTCTTTGGTTGCAGCAGTCTGGCACACATGGCAACTCTAAACATGATTGTGTGCATCCTTGAATACGGTCAGCCAATAGTACCTAACCCACAAAACTTGATGTGTAGTGGAAGGGCTAGATCCATGATCGGTTCCAAATTTATCATGAAACTCTTTTAACACTCATGTTGCCTCTTCTTTCCCAAGGCATCTAAGGTAAACCCCTTCATGGTTCCTCTTGTATAGTATAGACCCTTGTAGCATATAACTATTGATTTTCAGCTGGAGAGAATGTTTCTGGACTCCCTACAAGTGAGGTGGGCACCTGTTATTTAGTAGGTGGTAGAAGATGTCGTCATACCACTCTCCAGGGGATACATCTTCAAGTTGGTTTTGCTGGACAGTGAGCTTTGGTCTTGCCTCAGCCAATGTTTCAGCTATCATTTGGGTGAGGAACTTCCCTCTTACTAGCTTCATGGGTTGAATTTCCATGTCATATTCCTATAGCAAGGTGATCCATTTTTCTCTTCTTTCACCTAACTCATTCTACATTAGCAACTTTTTTATTGTTGGGTCAAGTACTATGGAAAACACCTTGTTCCGCAAGATGTAATGTCTAAATTTCTTGACTCCCCTTACTAGGGCATATGCTTGTTTCTCCACACTGTGATATCTCAGCTCAGCATCCTTCAGTGGGGCACTCATGAAGGAAATTGGGTGCTCACTTCCTTCATCATCCTTTTGTGTCAATATGTTGGCACAGGAATGGTTTGAAACAAATGAGTAGATGTAGAATGGCTTCAGGTAATCCGGGCTGACCAATATAGGTGCATCAACAATTTCTTTCTTAATTTCTTCAAAGGCTTGCTTGGCCTCTGGCATCCACTCAACTTTAGCATCCTACTTCAGCATAGCATTGAGTGGCTTAACTATCTCAACAAAGCCAGTGATGAATTTTCTAACAAATTTTATCTTTCCAAAGAAATATTTCAACTCTTTCTTGCTGCTTGGAAGATAAATTTTCAAGATAGCCTAAATATGCTCAGGGTCTATCAAGATTCCTTTCTCTGAGATCACATTCCTAAATAGATTTCCTTTGGTAACTCTAAAGATGCACTTCTTCATATTTAGGGAAAATTCAAATTCCCTGCACTTCTAAAAAACCTTGCATAAATCAGAAACTTGATCACCTTGCTTCTTTGAAATACCGTGAGATCATCCATGTAAATGATAATTCAATTTTCAATTAGATATTTAAAGGCTATATCCATTGCACGTTGGAAAGTGGTGCCAAAACTGATGAACCCAAATAAAATTCTCTTGTATGCAAAGGTTCCCCACTTGGTGGTGAACATTGTCTTGTGCCTATCCTTGTACTGCACTATTACCTAATTATACCCAGAGTATCCATCTAGGAAAGATATCATTTGAGATCCATTGATGATCTATAACACCTCATCCAATGAGGGCACTAGATAATTGTCCTTTTCCGAGGCTTTGTTCAGGTTGCATAAATCCACACACAATCTAATTTCTCCATTCTTTTTCCTGATTGGGACCAAATTGGCCACCCATGTGGAGTGCCTAATTGGAAATATAATTTTGGTGGATAGTAACTTTTGAACCTGCTTGTAAATAATAGGCTCTAGCAATGTGTTGATTTGGCGTTGTCATTGCCAAAAGGGTCTCATGTCAGGCTTGAGAGGAATGGTGTGTTATGATTGATGTATTGTATGTTTTCAAATCTTTGTACCTCCAAGTGATCACATCATGGTACTTTTGCAAGGAATCAATGATCCCTTCCTTTTCTTTTGGCATGCACACATTGCCAATGAACACATTCTTGACTTCCTCAGTTGTTCCAAGGTTATGATTGTCACATTGACTATTGATGGAATCCTTCTTTGATTGTTGATCTTGATCTCTGATATGATCTAAGTCAAAAATTAATTCAAGTTGAACCATACCCCTGGGAATCATGTTTTTCTTGAGGTTGATGATCCCTTCTATATCCAACACAGCTTCTTCAAGCTTGTCCTCATCAATGATCTGAGTTGCAAATACGTCTGAGTTGGTGCTAAAATCCAAGATATGCTTGTCATCATTAAACACTTGGAATTTGATAACATTTTCTGGCACAGACGAGGTGGAAATAAGCTCAATCGTGAACCTTTTGAGGTTGAACAATGACAAAGGTTATAGAGTAATAGCTACATGAGGCAAGGCATCTATAGTATGATTCTTACTTCGAGGGATCAACTTAATACTAAATGTATCTAAGCTCTCTAAGAGATCCCAAACCCTATGCCTATAATTTTCTACCCTTTTTTCATGGTAGGAATATGACTTCCTGACCTACTTTACAACTAACTATGAGTCACCAAAGACTTGCAACATTTTGACCTTCTTCCTTAGGGCCATCAAAAGACCATGGAATAGTGCCTCGTACTCTGCTACATTATTCGTACAATAAAATTGGAGCCTATGACCAGTTAAGTAGGTCCTACCTGAGGGGCCGATGAGTTCAAACCCAGCTCCCACTCCTTGTTTGGACTTAGACCTGTCAAAGCGCAATGTCCAAAACTTCAAGGAATATTCAGCTCGAGGGTTGATCATACATTCATCTTTCTTTATCTGTGCACTTGCATCTATAATTTTCAAGGAAGGTATGGACTCGAAATTTCCATAGTCAGGTAGTTCAATTTGGGGCTCCAACTTTGATGAAACTTGTCCACTGATATGAGTAACTACAACCTGACAAAGGAAGGATTCGAATTTCAAGTGGGCAGCGTTGTGGACCCTGCACCAACTAGGCAATATGAGCTCCTGGAAATCCATCCTTGCTTCTAAACTGAGTTGATCTTGCACAAATTTCTCAATAAACTCTTGGAATCCATCCAATAATCCCAAATTGACATCTTCATTTGATTCCTCATCATCTAACTCAATTAGCATTTTTGTGCTCTAAGACATGTAAGTCAAATTAGTAGGGGGTTGCCCAAAACTTAGAGGACTTATTCTATTACCTCCTCTTCTTGGAGCTCTAATTCTTCTTGGTAAACCATGGGATCAAAATTTCCCAACTCTATTTCAGAAAAAAGCACCTCATTGGTGTTGTATTTTGTAATCATAAACTTCATGCACGGTTCCTGATCAATACGGATCTGATTTGGAAGTCCTTTCCATGGCAGCCACAAATGGGAGAAGTCAATTATAGCATATTTGTTCAATTCGCTAGTGAAGTCTTGTCCCAATATTATGCCATACATGTCTGGGATATCTATCACTTGAATATCAATAACTTGTTGCAGTCTCAGGTTTACAGAAATCTGCATAGGGATTCGGTTGATTTTGCCAACTATATTCACCTCTGTTTTATCCAGTTGAGCCACCTTCCACTTGGAAGGAGTGGGAACTATTCCCAGAGCCTTGCATATAGTGAGTGACATAAAATTAGCAGATGCCCTTGAGTCAAGCAAGCAGTTATGTAGGTTCTTCCCAAATATTCTGATAGTGGTGAGGAAGGGAGGTGTTTCTATCTTCCCCAGGAACAAGCCCATGGGTGTATCTGCCTAAGCTACCTAATTTTTATCCTTTCAATTGGTCTTTTCCTTGGTTTTCAATTGGGTCTGCTCCTTAGCAGGTTGTTTTCCAACTTGCTGATTTGAAGGCCCATCAGTTTTTCTACCTAAGATTTCTTGGATTATGGGCTCATTGTGTGATTCATCAAAGGACACCCTTTTGGTAGGCCCTTCTTGTGTTTACTTAGAAGAGGAAGTCTCGTTAATCACTCTAAATAAAGCATTCCTAACTATTGGGACCTTAAGCAATTCAAAGGAAAAAAAACTTATTTTGACCTTCTTGAATTCTTTAGACATATTTGCCCATTTTTTCAACTTCAACCTCAAAGGATTTGCCTTGGGAAGAGCTAGTAGATTGGTTTTTCATTTGATTTGGCTATTTGTTCTTGTTAAAGTATTGAGTGGGCACATGTGGGTAACCTATATTTTTGCTAGGGTTTGGATCAAGTGGGGTGCTAAAGTTATTAGGCAGAATAGAGGTCATGAATGGGATACCTACTTTCCTATTTCTTAGCTATATGGGGTCATTCTTTGATGAAATATTTGAACTTCATCCTTACGTGAATCTTCTTCATCTACTGGACCATTTTCTACTAAAGTGAAGAGTTGAGATAAAGTATCTTTGTTACTTACCTTTTTTGCTTCTTCATCCCTTGGGGTAGCAATCTCTTTTTTAGGCATGTTGTATTCACTTCATGGGAATAGAGCTTGATTGACTATGAGCATAGAAGAATCATATGGTTTTGATGGAACTATGTCTTGGCAACAAGAACCATTGACAGTGTTCTAAACTTCTACTTGAAAGATTTCTACAGCTGTCTAGAACTTGAGGCAATCCAATTTAGAGTATCTATTTGTTTTATGGATCTAACACCATCCAGACAGAGCTACCTCAGCTACGTATACCTTAATTGCCATTTTATCTGTATTATCCAACTAGTCAAGAGGGGTGGGAACACCTCCATTGTTGGGCCTCGTATTCCATGTTTGGTTTCATCTTTGTGAAGGCCTCCTTTCAAAGTTCTGGTTGGAACTCTGTCCTCTTTCATAATTTTTCCTAGATAAGGTATGTACATCATGGTTATCTCTATTATCTCGAGTGACATTGGCCTGAATACTGCATTGAGAAGCTTGCAACTAGTTGTTATAATTTCTTAAACGTGTCATCTTTGTAGACATTTTCCTGATCATCTCTGTCAGTTCATCTATATGATCCTTCTCTATGTTACTCAGCTACGACGCTTGGGTTTGGAGGAAAACTAGTTGCATCGCTGGTTGGTTTTGTTGAGAATGCATAAATTTGGTCCCTTGTAAATATCAAGGTACTTGAGGTAGCTAAGGATAGACTTGTTGCTTTTATGGCTGTAAATAGTGAGGCACGGGAGGCACCTAGTTCAATGGTTATTCTGGGTGAGGAACCATGGGAAACTATGGGACTTGGTTCATAATAGATGTCTGATGCGTCAAGGCCTAAGTAAGTCCCTGAACTTGCATTGGATGAGAAAACGGTCTCAAAGAAGGTAGCAAGCCAAAAATATTTTTCCCCAAGTCAGTGCTTGCTATGACAACCTCAGCATAGGTGTCTACCAACTTGGCAGGTGGTGGGTACATTCTTTTCACCAACACAATGGTAAGGTTGTCTAGGGAAAAATAATAAACCAGTAGGGCTGAAGCATCATTAACCACATATGGAGCTTTTAATCTCATGTATTCCTGATGAAATTGATCATTGAAGGAGTTGATTAGTTCGTTGACCACCCTGCCAACGGACATGAATTATTGATATAACTCTAAAGGGATGATTGGGATCTTGTATTTCTACAAGGAGTTCTTCAATAGGTTCCAAGAGGTGATGGATCCTGTTGGCAGGTTAATGTACCAATAAAAGGCCTCTTCCCCCAAAGAATAAGGGAAGAGTCGGCAAGCCACGTCCTCATGATCGATTTCCATGTCTTTCAATGTTGTTTGAAATATTTTGATACGTTCCTCTGTTGTCCTCTATGGATCACGAGGATGAAACTTTGTGCAAAATCCCTATGGGTTCTTTGGCATGTCATGATAATCGTTGAAGGACAACAAAGAAGGATTTTTTCCTAGCCAATTCATGAAGGGAGGCGGATGTTGTACTTGTTGTGCAATAGTAATTTGGGGCTACACATAGGTAGCAGCAGTTGGGACTGTGCCTTGGACTTGAAGGGTATGGATAGGGGCAGCACCCTGGCCATGGGAAGTGAGTAGCTAGAAGGCAGCTTGGGATGGTTGAGAGGAATAAGTGGATGTGGGAAAGAAAGGATGAGTGTAGTGCAAAGGAATGGAAAGGAGGGGTGAGAATGGAGGTGAAGTGGATGGAGAAGATGAAGAGGATGAAGTTGCTTCCCCTCTTTTAGCTTTCTTAGCCTTGGTAGGGATCTATAAGTCTTGAAATCAACCTTTATTTGGTGTGGATCTCAAAAATATGTGGAATCTTTTAGGGGAGAATGAACCAATTCGATCCAGCTTAACACAAGGAATTCCCTCCCTCTAGCACTAGTTCTGTTGATGGGTTTTTTAGCACTTCTCAACATAGGTAATGCATAAGTGCATCACCTCCTTTGAAAGATAGTTTCCTACAAGAAAATTGTAGAAAACTATCCCAAGTTCTCTCAGGTGTCAGGTCATGACTTGCTTGTAATGTCTTAGTTGGTTAATGTGATTTGTTGGTAATCACAAGGTAGCCTTACGTATGTTAAGTTGGAAGGATATTGGTTCCTTAAATGGAGTTCTTAAGGTATTGGGGTTGATGTGCAATTGCTACAAGTTCAAAACAACAGTCTAAAACTCCACTCTTATCATCAGATTTGGCTTTACAATGATGCTAGGAATTTTCCTAAATTACTATTTCAAAGAAAGGTCAAAAGGGAAGGGAAGGACTTTAGCAATATCATGAAACTAATGTTATCTTCTAAGGTCTGTAGATTTTCAACTGTTCATTCACTATGAAGCATGAATAAAAGATGAAATTTATGTGCAACAATGATTCTATGTTCAAACTAGCTTTACCCTGCTATTTATCATCAACAAACAGCAAAAATCATGAACAAGGAAGGGCATCAACACAACAATATTCTTCATCATCAATGAAAAACATTCACTATAATACTAAAAGCATGCAAAATACATAGAACAACAAACTAAATCTACTCAAATCTATCTACTATGAGGAGATGAATCATGAAACATGAAGGAAACTCAAGAATCCACCCAAAAGAAATGAATTTCTATTAGAATTTCAATAGCATGTCTTTACAACAATTCAACTCTCTCTTTGAAAATGAGAGGAGACCCACTATTTATAGTTTTCAAAAAGAAAAATGAATGGCCAATATTTAATCTCATTGTGTGGCCAAGATTCATTACAAATTAGGGTTTCACCTACCCCCAATATTTTACAATTTAAAAATACATTTCTATTATTTTCCCTATTTTGTCCTTTAACGCTCTGTTATTGTAGCATTTTTTTCTTGTAGTGATTTTCCCTTTTGGCTGCAGCTACATAGTGAGGAAATCATCATCTATGAAAGGTTTTCCTTGATTCTTCTAGAAAGTTGTGTACTCCATGAATTTTCCCATTAGCGCCTAAAGTTTGTTCCATTCTAGGATATCTGATTAGAGCACTTGGCGGGTCAGCTTTTTGGACCTGTTAGTGATCAACTCCTAATTCTTTGTACACTTCGGTGTGTTCTTGATTACCTATTCTAATTGGGTGAAGGATCAAGTGGAAAAATCCATTAAGTCTAAGGTTAGTGAATTTTTAGCCCCGTTCTCCATTTTCTTATAAAAATATGACCTAATCTTCTTGGGGTCTAGCTCGATGACAGGCATGTCATAATCCATCATGAGCTTCAAATTTTCTTCACAGTCAGCCCTATGTTCTTTGACCCACTCCAAGTCAAGCTCTACTTCATGGAGCACCCACTCCAAGACTTCTCTTCTATGGTCTAGGCCCATTTTCCATGTCTCAACTAGCCAATGATCATCCTTCACTATGGCTACCTCCTTCTCCCAAGTTTTCTCAGGCATCTTGAGCATAGCCTCAAGTTTAGGATATGTAATCCTGTATAGCTCAAGGAAGTTATTGCAAATTATCTCTATGCCTTTGAGTTGCTTTTGTACTTCCCAAAACTTGTTGGCTATCCAGACAGCATGGAAAATTTCCATATCACCATTGTAGATCACTCGTCAAAGCCACTCTTCAGTAGCCTTGGTAGCTCCTCTGTGGAAGACCACTGTTGTATGTAGGTAGTGAGATCTGCCACTTGTGCCTTCAACCCTTGCTTGAAGGACTGATCTTTGTTCATTTGATCAATGATCATGGTGATGGACCCCTGGAGATGATCATTCTTTTACTCTCTTGTAGTTGTACCCATGTGGATGGTAGATATATTATAACTTACCCCCTCTCCTTTTCCTACTACTGGGGTGGAAATTTCCATTGTCCTTGGTCTTGATGCATCGATAATGATGTTGGATCTAACTCTTGGCTTCTTTTCTTTCTTTGATCCTATTTAAGCTCGTGCTAGGATAGCCTCTAGCCTTTCCTTAGGATCCATGAGAGAGGGGGTCTTCTTCTGTGGTTTCTTTTCCAACCACCCAGGCATTGGAGTTTCACTCTTTTGTGATTCATGATCACCTTCCTCTCTTTGGGCATGTTGGATCTCTCTTTCCTCATGGTTTGAAGCTTCCTACTCAAATTTTTCTTCTTCTTCATCTGAATCCTGGATGAATATGGTCTTTTCTTCGAGCAGCCTGATAGCAACTACTTTTCCTTAGGGTTGTATTTTTTGGAGAAATGAGGAAGAACATCTTATTTATTTACTTTGTGTTTTCATTGATGTCACCATGATTTATGAGTTACAACTATAAGATCAAGTCACAAGTTATTCCAGTACTCTAGTTTGGTATCTGAACTAGTATTTTTCTTATATCCTCCGATATTTTGGTCTACATCTGTTTGTTGGTGATTAATGTTACTTGCGGTTTTGGGAAATGGTTTGTAGATGTTGGAGCATGTACATTCAAGATTTCATGTATTGGGTGCTCATACAAAATGTTTATTAGTCTTTTGCTTGAAGTATATTCCAGGCCGACCTCTTGGGAAATTGTGTATAGGAGAAATAATTTTGTGATGGGATATATGTGCGACCTATTTTAGGTCCATGCTGACCTAATGAAGCATGTTGAATATGTGAATTATCTTTTTGGAAGTTTTATGAATTCTTGTAGCCGACAAATGGTATTTTTTTATATAAAGTGCATCTAATTAGGCCAACCTAATTGATGCTTGTGGAGAGATCAAATATATGATGGATAATCCTTGAAGTTTAATGTGTGGATTTTGTGTGTGAGAAAATAAAAAGAAGAGAGAATAAGATGAAGTATGTTAATTTAGTTTACTAAGCTACATCAAAACTGAATCTGCACTCACTAGGTTTACCCCATCAACTCATTTTTCTACCTGTAAGCCATCTTCTGTTATTGTAATTTTGTAAGCAGCGAGTCTTTTTTTTTGGATAGTGAGTCCTGGCAGTGAGCCACCCATTATGTAATATTTTATAATCGGTTATACTATATTGTGAGCTAACACTCACCATGGTTTTTCCCTTTCAAGGTTTTCCACATAAAAATTCTAGTGTTCTTGAGTTCTCTGATTCCATGTTCTGTGAATACTTTTATTTATCTTTGTGATTGTTTGCATTGGAATAATTGGATGGTATCTGATAAAAAAATTTAAGAAGATGTTGATTCACCCCCCTCTCAATATCTTGGACCTTAAACAATCTTCTCCTTTAGGTGCTCTTTCTCCTTCTCGCTCAAGCTCTGCACAGTGTTCTAGTTCAAGGATCTTTCTCATTTTAGATTCTTCTTCAAGCTTATCTTCTTCAACTTCAGTTTCTTTCTTTCCCTCCTCCTTCTTAGGGGGTAGTTCTTCTTCTTGGTTGAGGTCTTCAACTTGTCCCTTTATTCGAGGTTCTCTAAATACTTCCATGTCATCACTAGTTTCCTCCTCTTCAGAATATTTCCTCTCAACCACATCTTCGACATCCTTGAGTTGTTGGGATAACTCCTCCTCAAACTCTTGATTAGAAAACTCCACCACATATTTCGTATTGGGGTCTTCAACATCTTCTTCCAAGGACTGTGAACCTTCTTCTTCATATACCACCTCATCGATGTTCATGTTCAGATGTTCTAGGTGCTCATGGTAATCATCCCTAAAGGGATCTTCAAGTTCATCATCTCCCTCTTTGGCTTCCTCCTTCTATTGTCTCTCCATTTTTGGAGGTTTCATCAGAAGAGGGATAGGGAGACTAGAAACAACCTGATCCATAGCAACCTATACTACATGGTTCATTAGTAGCCCAGAGAGTTCCATGGGTATATTCTGAATATGTCGAGAAAATGCCTCTAGTAGAGTGAGAGTAGGCATTGTAACTGTGGATGCTAGAGGAACTATATTTGAGGGATACATTGAGGAGGATGAGAGTGGGGACGTTGTGGTAGAGAAAGAATCCCTCACCATAATTGGAGCAGTTGGCAAGGTGGAGGAAAGGTGAACTAATATGTCCACCACAGGGAGAGAGGAGACAAGTAATGCTTTAGATGTTGGAGGAGTAGTGGAAATGACAGTGGAAATCATGGCAAGAGTGGAGGTGACAAGTGGTGACTTTGGTTTCACAGCCTCTTCTTCTTTTCCTTCATGTAGTGGATCCTCTTAGATTGTGGGAATTTTATAGAATCTGCCTAACTTCTTTGCCTTTTTTAAGGTTTCACCTTCTGAGGCCTTCCTTGAATACACTTTATGCTTAGGCTGGTGCTCTAATACTTCTTTTCTCTTTCTTGACCTTGTGGCTAGAGGAGACTTAGGAGCTTCTTCATTTGGGGCAGCAGTAGTCCCACTGTCTGTTTTACTCTTGAGCTCATCTTCAAGCTCGTTGTAGGTCAAAGTGGCTCCTTGGAGCTTTAACTAAGCAATCTATGCATCGATCCATTTCCTTATTTTTTTCTCTACTCACTTTGTCAGAATATCGAGTTCGTTGACCCCTTCTTTATTCCAGTCTATTAGGGGCAATGGAAAGTTAGCAACAACATCATACCTCATATGTATGACAATGTTTTCATCTTCTACGACATGATCTGATACTGGGAATAGTTTGACTATCTTGAAAAAGTATGTGGTGATACACATATAATGTCTCATGAGTAACTCCTTATGGTTCTAGTAGTTGGCCCAAAAATATTCAATGTTGTGCAAGTGGGTGTATTCCCTTCCAACAAAATTCTTCAACTTTCTGAATGAATCCATCCTCTTCCAAGCAGTGTGGATCCCTAGATTATATTCAATGATTTCCTTTTTCGAATATTCAGCACATACGATGTTGTACATTCCCTGCCCAAATGTTAGGAGATATGGTATTGTTGCCCGATGTTTGCCACTGAGGAGAGTATGTGCATTTTGTAGCTACCTTAAGACTTCTAGTAAGATTATCCGGTCATTTGGATACCAGGGCAGCTTGTATGGCCTCTCAGAGAAGCCTTCTATTCAGACGTAAGTGAACTTGAGGAACTATATAAACAAGAATCCAAATAGGTGAATGAACTCACAGGAACTATGTGTGACACTTCTCTCAAATTCCCCTCTGAGAAGTTTGATAATATCCCCAATAAAGGCATCATTTACCCTGTAGTAGTCCTTCTTGAAATTCTGATATTGGAGTTGTGGATGCTTATCATATACCTTTAACTCCCTTCTTGGAGTTGGGATTTGTGCAACAAATATCCTTCGTATGGAAATGGGTCATCCAATAGATATACCAAATAAGAGGTCATATAGAATTGGGAGGTCTTCTTGATTGCCAGGAACTACTCATGCAAGTTGTTACTGATCATTCTAGCCTAGTTAAACTTCGTTTGTCCTCTGATAATCTCTTCTATGAAGTAAAACATCCAATCTTAGTAGTAGGCTGCAATAGGGATTCCCATGACTTTTCTCAACAAGGTTACCAAGTCATGGTAGTCCTCATAAAAATCAATTATGAACAATTCTTAGGGAACCTTGTTAGCACCCCCCTATTCTCCTTTAACCAGTATTGGTTGATTAATTTTTTACATTTCAGGGGGTCAACCTTCCACATACTTTTTGAATATTCTTTCATCATTTCCTCAATAGGGTCAAAGGTAGGGATGTGGAATGTTTTCCATATGGACTTGGTAGATAAGTCAACCAACACTTTACCATCACGATCAACGATCCTTCTACTTTTTTCCTGATAAACTTCTCGGCAAGCCATTACCAATTCTGGGGCCACGAGAGCGGGCAGGAAACCAGCTACCTTGGCCAAACCACTCTTCCTGATTTTCCTTGCATTATCTATAGTAAGTTGGAAATGGTACCCTTTGTCAAAACTCATCTATGTCAAACTGCCCAAGATTGGTATCTGATATCGAGTCCCACATAGATGTGACCTTGGAGGTGATTTCCATCCCATGGAACTAGTACTTCATCTAGTCTTTATCATTTTTCCCTCTTAGGACCTTAGTAGTCTTCTTCCCTTTGTATTTTTGTGTAGACGCCCCTAATGGTCCTACAGTTGATTCCATAAATCTTGCAAGCAAAGGTGCATTAAGCATATTCATGTATAAAATGAGGGGAGCATTAGCAGAATTTCACAAAATAGATGTTTGATCAAGTAATTCATCTTTCAAAGATCATAACATTCATCAAAAGTCAACATTTGGCTCTCATTTGGGGAAGATAGAGCAATACGGGCCCAAGGTTGGAGGTTTCCCTGGGCTGGTAGCCATTTTTAGAGACGGTAACAAGGAGATGGCGAAGAGGACACGATGGCCTGCATGTGGCCAGCTGCATTTGATTTTTTGTTCTATAACTGGGGCCTACCAAGGTGCAAAGGTGCTTGGACACATTGGTTCATTGTTCATTAGACTTCAAAAGTGCTCAATCCAGTCACTTGGGTCATGAGGGTTGAGAGGGTGCAAAGGCTGGGGATGCGTTGGTCATTTGGAACTCCACCATTTGGAATGACGTTCATGAGGTGGAGATCCACATACAGAGTCCTGCATTGCATGACCTATAGGTAGGAGGGACAACCCAGTCTTAACTTCTAAGGTTCAAGTCATTGGGAGCAATGTGGGTGAGGACCCGTAGGATGCTACTATGTGACAATTGTTTGACGATGGTGAGGGAGGGATGGTGGCCCGCATGATGAAGTCTGCATAAGGAATTAGTATGCACCATTCATTTGAGGAGATTCAGATGATAGTAGAGGGGTCGAGCCCCACAAGGTGGAAGGTAGGTTAGGCTTGGCGGTTCAGAAATGGAGGTCAAGGGTCATTGGCCCGCAGTCAGCCGCCCGCAACAAACTTCCTGCTCCCAACTTTACTTAGTGATTTTGTGAGTGAGAAAACCAAAGGAAGATGGGTGGCGTGAATCCCACAAAGCAGATAGGTGAGGATGATTAGCCATTTAGAAATGACAAAGAGTAGGGGGCAACCCGCAGATGGACCCCCGCAGTGCTCCATCTGCAAAGAAGTTTCAAGTTGGGCACTGCTTGGGCAAGCCTTAATGGTGACAAGGTTTGGGAAGTCCAGAGTCCAAGAGGATGGGTTGCCTTAGCTGATGATAATGCTAGAAACAACAGGCTTGAGACCAGCGGGACCCACAAGTTGGAAGGCATGTGTGGGATGGTTGTTCCATAATGGCGAACAATGAGGAGTTGCTCACACGTGAAAGTCCACAAGAGAGGCCTACAAATTCATAGGGATCTTTAGTTTTACTTATTTCTTTGAGTTTCAATGAATCCCAACGGAGGGGTGACATTCGCTTGCATGTGCGGACCCTCTAAGGGCGAAGGTTCAGATCTTCATTTTTAGAGATTCGCACAATGGTGAAGGAAGGCTTGTGAGCCACAAGGGCATGAACACCTTGGTCAAGAATGGTGAATGATAAGCCAAGTTTTGCAAGGCCCTAAATGGTCGATTTTGAAGGATTTTCAAATTTCTAAAAGGTGGCTTTTGTGTAGAAATCTCATCTTTAACCAGCTTCCTAAGGATTTACTAGTTTTCCTTTCTTAATATTTTCAAATTTATGAAGAAAATAAACTGGAGAAAACATGGCTAGGGAAATAGTGAAATCACCTGGTAGACCTAATGAAATCCAATGAAGAAGGTGCTCGAATTCATCCTCGAAGTGCTGCGGGCACGAAGGAGGTGATGGACGGCAGGACCTCTGACAGTTTTTTACCAAAGGAATGAAAATGATAGGTTGTTTGGACTATTTATAGAAAATTCAACATTTATTATGTGCATTTAATGCTCATACAATGGCCAATGAGGTTGGTGGATGAATTTTTCAAAATGATCGGTGATGGGAATGGCAAAGCCCACGGGGTGAACAACAGTCAAGAGTTTGCAACTTAGCACATTAACGAAGGGAATGACAATGAAGGATATGGGGGCCCCTATGTAGGTGGATGCACCAACTCAGCCACCATAGAAAGAGTAAGGACAACAAAATTTCACATGGGGAAACCTACAAGGGCAGACCCACAACAGGTAAAAGATGAGAAAATTTTAAGGGTGGTGAAACTTGGTCAACTCAAGATGGTAATGTTAGGACTCCTTGACCACTTAGGACTTAAAACAAGGGGCATGAAAAATGAAGCACAGGAAAAAGTGACCCGGAGAAAGTGGAAAAGAGAGGGTCCCTGTTTTGAACAGGACGTGTGTGTTATAGGCACAACAAGGCCTCTTTATGATACATAAGAAGAAGTTGTAATTGCAATACAAGGGTCTTCTTTTAGTGAGCAATGGGAAGCCTTGGCTATCTAGTCTTTAGCCCCAAGCACAAGGAATACTGATATTGTTGAGCCTGCACCTAACTATAGTGGAGGCCTAATAATAAAGAGAGTGTTAGAAGCATCGGCTCTAGAGGCAACAAATATGCCAATTCATGTGGCACAATTTACAAGGGCCACTGTAGAATCTGTGACTACAAAAAAGGATAAGCTTAGGATGTAGTACAATAATTTTTTAGTTAAATGTGGAAGGCTTGAGAAACATAATATGAAGTTGTAGACAAAGGTAGCATTATTGGAAGATAAGTTGCAAAGTTTGCAACCCGAAAAGCCCAAGCAGAATAATGTTGAATCCCCCACCACTTCACAAGAAGTGGTACCCCCAAAGTTTACTGCTGAAGTAAGTTCTTCATGGGAAATTGTGCCATAAAACATGGGAAGTGTGCCCATTTCAATAGTAGAACCTAATACATTAGAAGGGCCACATACTAAAGTAGATATCAACAGGGAAGAGTTGCTTAGGCAGCTAAATGAATATAAAGAAAAATGTGATAATCATGATGAGGATATTTTCAAGAGCAACATGAATATTTTCACTATATTATTGAAACATTTGAACATAAGAGTGAATAACAGATTGAATAGCATTCACTATAGTTATTCATCCATGGTGGCTGCTAACAGGAATTTTGATGACAAAGAAAGAGCTATTCCACTCATGTAAATTTGGATCCCTAGGATAAAGGAATTGATATTGATTTCAATTGGAGTTAGGCATGATTCCAATCCACCTAAAAATTTTAAACCTACTATTGCTCTTGTAGGTAAGATTAAAGAATACAGGGGAAATATTGAACCATTAGAGAACAAATTAAAAGATTTGGTAAAATCCTTCCATGAATCACATCATTGCCTTCTTCCATCCATTTTTAAGGATGTTGATAGCATAAAAAACTCTACAGGAGTGGAAAAATGAAACCAATAAAGTTATTTTAGATCAGGCAGTTTCAATTTGTCAAAAAAATTATATGGACACATTGAAGATAAATATGGATATGTTAGCTCATGTTGAGACTGTCTTACTGGAATTTGATAAGGAGGCTAACCAGATTGTCACCAAGTATGCACCTTATAGAGAAAGGGTTGATGAATTCATGGATTTCAATTGGCCCACTGAAGATGAATTCCTATCATGGAAAGGAAGATACTTGGAGGGAGTGGTAGAATGATAGGAAATGGTAGGGTGGTGATTTGAAAATTTGAAGTCTACAACCATTATGAATAATGGATAAGTGAGAGTCACACTGCATAGCCTAGATTTAGTACAAATTATCTTTTTGATAAAGTATGGAAAATATCGTGCTTCTTCAAGTTGAATTTATGACAAGGCTGCAGACATGGATGTATCTTTTATCTTTTCTTTTATGTTTCTATCATTCTTTCCTTATTTCACTTTGTGTACGTGGGCACAAATTTTGAGGTAACTATTTGAGGATACCTTTTTGAAAATTGGACCAAATCTCCAATGACGAATGAAGACCACTTTCATTTTCCCACATGTTTCCAACCTCTTTGGAATGCAATGTAATTGAATAGGAGAAACTTCATTATAGCGTTCCAATAGGATATTAACATGTGTAATTTCTGGCTTGAGGCTTTTTTTTCTCTTCTAAGAAGGAATTCAAGGCCAGAAAGTAGGGGTTCATATTTTTGCATTCAACACTATGAATTGTAAAAGGAGTATCAAGCATGTTTTAGAGTTTTGTCTTAAGTTCATAGTTTGTTATTATGCATGTAATTTTGATAACAATATAGCAAATATAATACAGAGTGATACCAATTCCATGGCTATTGTCTCTCCTTGTACTCGTTTTATGAGCTATGAATGAAAGTAATATAGGATTCATGTTGTTTGTCTCTATTGTTTATCAATGGATGTTTAATTTCATTCCTGCTTATTGATTCAATGAATTAATGTAAATGCTTGGATGAGATTGTTAACTCATAAGAAATAGGTGTTAGGATATTTGTAAGTAGTGATGATCATAAATGTAATAGGGGAATGTTGTAAATCAATGTTTCTTGAGATTGTAGGTTGGTATTGTTAATATTTCATCTAGTTGCATAGGTTGATATTGACTTTGTGCTTGGAATAACACACTAGTTCGTGCAAAGTATTCATAATTCAGTTTCTAGATTGATTCATCAACTTATCACTTTTATTATATAAATTTTCAAATGAATACCACTGTAGTTGTTTTGTGTTGAGTTTTATCTTCTCATGATCTAAGTGTAGCATATCAATAAATGAGCTGCCAACTTATTTGATGTGCTACGTTGTTGAGTAAATTTATGAGAATTATCTGTTGTTCACCATGTATCTGAGTAGTAGTCATATAAATTCTTGAGTACACATTGTGGGATCACCCTCTTGGGTTTAACAGAGCCCAAAGTGTAGGAGTAGAATTCTTGCAACTTTTACTCGTTCATTGGCCAATCTCTTTGGAGTACTAAGTATTGGAAATGGAAAAATTCATAGGTATTTCTAAAGATCAGTTTGGTTCTTAAAAATAACCAACAAGTACAACTCCAACAACACAAACCATGGTGGCAGGTCCTAAAGTACGTTCTTCTCCCCATCCCCCCTAGTTGGCATCTCAAACACAAGAGGAAGTAGCAAGTTCTCTCCAGAGGACTTCAATTTTGGTCAGCTAGTTTTTGTGAAGACTAGATCCACAAAGAAGTCCAAAACTCTCACAAGAGTGTTGGTTGACAACTCAAGTTACAAGTATGTAGAGGTAACATAACCTCCTAATAAAACTACAGAGGAAGTTGATTTTTTTAGAATATTCTATTGCCAGGATAGAGCTAGGAAAAAGGATGTACGAGAGTGTGAAAGAAGATACACAAGCAACATTGGCTTCCTTAATTTAGAAATATGATAAGGAAAAAAATTCAAAGATTAGTTGAAGGCCAAGGTTGAACAACTCACTTTAGTGCTTTAGAAGATAAGCCAATCCTCTAAGTCGGTTGAGCCTATTGCTACAATTATAGAGGATCTTGTTATTCGGAAGTCTAGGAGGACACATGCGCAGGGAAGAGTTGTCACTAAATGGATTGACATGATATTGGGCCAAGGTACACAATTGATAAAATATTATGTTGAAAGGATTAGTATTATGAAAAATATGAAGGAAAAACTGAGCCAAACAATTGATACACTATCTTAAAATCTATAAGATTTAGAGAAAAATCACTAAGTTTGGAATAAAATGAAAAATCTCAAGATTGATGTATTAGAAGAAATTGGGGTGATTCCCGATAGAAAAATGTTCATTAAAATTTGGGAAAACAATAAAGCATAAAAAATAATGTCATTGATGAGTTGATTAAAGATCTATAAGAAGCTCAATTCGTAGGCAAAGATAGAGGTTCAAATCTCATTACCAAAATTGAGTTTCCTCTTCAAGTGCTAGATGAAAATCAAAAATTATTTCCCATTGGCATAGTTTTTCAAGAGTTCATATCACTGATTCAAAAAAATATTGAAGATGAATATTTTTCATTAGCTTCTATTAACAAGTTGGTGGATCTTCAAGTGACCTTGGATAACTTGAAAATAATATTTGAGAGGCACAAGAAAGCATGCATCAACATTGAGGACTTTATCATACGATTTCTTGCAATCTGCATCCATACAATATGACTAAATGATTCTGAATTCCAAGTAATGTTGAAGAAATATGAAGAATTCATGGAGAGAAATCACTAAGAATGAATGAACGCGCCTATTCCACACTTAGTTTACTTCCAAATTTTTCCCTTTTTGTAATATGTATTTTGTAGATGACATATCACATCTTTTGTAAATATGCAATTACATGTAAAAATAGAGAAGTCCTAAATCAAATCAGACTCTGTTGTTGAATAGGTCAAGTTAGTTGTAACTTTCTTTTTTATCTCTTGGATCTCCTCTATATATATGAGGGAGCTCTTTTGTAATTAAAAATCTTTTAGCTAATGAAGCAAAGTGCTGCCCAATTGAAGAGCATTTTGAAACTGTGTTTTTGAGTGTAAATCAAATTTCAATCAATAAAAGAAGCATATTCATATCCAATCTTTTCATGTCTATTCATGTTTTTTCTATGATTACATCTATGTAATGTGATCCCCCATACTGTGATGCTTGGTGCATGTATTTATGTTTGTGAGCTTACTTTGGATGACCCTTGTCACTCTATTGGTGCAAGGATATAGAGGAAGTGAATCTATTGTGACATTCTTTTATTTGTATCTACATTCTTCTATCTATCATAAACATTATCCTTATCTTGTGTTTTCCTTTTAGAGACAATGCAAATCATTGAGACATTTAGGTCTCCTCCATGTTGACCCAAAAGGATTTTTTTCTTCTATCTATGTGTCATTCCTCTGTGTTTGTTGTTCCATGAGATATTTTGGGAATGATGATGACTTCGAGCTCTATTATATTACTATAGTGAACACATGCGCTAACCCAAAATCTATGGATCCCTTATGTGTATGAGATTTCATGTGGGGGAACCTTCCTCTTCATGATGGAACTTTATTTGGAAACATATGATTGGCATAGGCCTTTCCATATAAGCTCTCATGGTCCTCTTATCAATTGGAATTGACCATATCTACTTTAAATTAATCACTCATAGTATAGTGTTTAGCAATTCCTTTAAAGTGGGGGCATACATTTGCATTATTTTGACATTGGAATTGACATTATTTTGACATGGATGTTGGCATTCTCACTTTGGCATGAACATATTGACATTTTTGCTTCACTTTTGTTCATAGAGGTTGGACTTAGTGTAGAATGGGGAGAGTAATGATCAGTTTATGACACCTTATTAAAGTTATTAGGGAGTATAAATTTTTCTATGGCTAAAAATGGGAGACCTGTAGACCTAGTGTGAATTTCCTATATACCACCCCTTTGTTATGATTTCACACCTTGTAGACCTAGTGTCTGTTTCTAATTTTTCCTTCAGGGCTCACCTAGTGTAAACCAGATTACACTAGCCCTTGTGAGCGTATTTCATGGGCACCTAGCATAACATAGCTTGTTCGCCAGTGAAGCCATATGTTTCATAAGTGATTTTACATTCTTGTGAGTGTATTTGATGGATGTGGCATAACACAACTTTCTAGTCCATCTCTTTTTCATTAACTTTAACATTAAATGCTTGTGTATCTTTGTCCTTATGTTGGTTTACCATGGAATCTTTGATCCTAGGGGCTTGGCCACTTCCTTGATATTTTTCATCCTATCTTTCTAAACTTTGTACACTTGGACCTCTCTTGACACATATTTGTCTACTTGAGTGTGAGTCTCAGCATAAGTTCATACTCTCACTAAAGTGGGGGATAAATGTAGTGTAGGAAATTTTATACCTTTTACAATTTCACACTTTGTTTGGGTCCCTTAATGAATTGGATTTAATTAAACTTCTTACCAAATTATATTCCAAAGCCTTATTATTCTCGTTTTCCGAAAGGGTAACCAACATTTAATTAATGGAATAAAATACATTAATCACATTAGAGAATGAGTGTTTTGGGATGTTAGGCCTAGGACCCATTTTTAAATATGTTTTGGTGGTATTTTAATGATTCAAATTCAATATGCAATTGTCGGCTTTTGAAATTTATTTTTTGGGAAATTAGATAAACACCTATAAATACATTGTCATATCTTGATTTCAATTCTACATTTTAAAAATTAAGGAAATTGAAATATTTGGGAAACATAATTTAGCATTTTATTTATAGCATTTGATAAAATGCAATGATGAAAATTAAAAATGAATATTATGCAATTTTTTCATTTAAATTTCATAAGATTATCAGTTAAAGGTTACTAATAGGTGGAAAAGTGTAAGAATGTGTGTGTAACAAATAGGTTGAAGGACGAGAATTGATTGAGGTAGGCATGCCTAGCCGGATGGCCACAATAAGAAAGAATGGAATCTAGAATTTCACACACCTCAATAGATCATGACATCTACATATGATAGAAAATTGATAAATTTCATTCATATTGGATGTGATAATTTTAAATTATGAAAAGAACTAATCAGTGCATTTTTCCTTATCTTGTTTGAACCAAATTGATATTTGAAGAATGTTTGAAAAGAAAACTTATCTTCATTGCATATAACTGTCATGTACAAAAGTACTTGCATTGTTTGTTCTTTAAATAAAATTGGATCTGTATTTGAACAAGGAAAGAAAATATTTGTGTTGCTTGAATATATGAACATATGTAAATAATCTCAAGGAAGGAAATTATATATATGGATGTATTTATAATGTATGGATGTATAAATAGATATAAATATGAATGTATATATATACATACACACATATACATACATATAAATAAATATGTGAATACATGAATATCAATATATATGTGTTGTGTGTGTGTGTGAATATATATATGTGTGTCTTTGTGTGTTTTTAATTTTAAAAAATTTCATTTGGAAACAAAGAAATTATGGAATGAAATATGTAACTCCCATCATTATTGGGATAGGGGTCGACCCCTTCCATGACCAAAAGGCTACAATTAACCATCATAAATGGGAGGAATGGGCGGCTAGGTAAGTTGGTGGAGATAGAGGAATTCATGACCACTATCCCTAAAAAATAGCAATAGGAGATTTGAATGAGGGAGAGATTTGAAGGGTAAAAAAAAGAAGGAAAAAGCAAGAAGAGAATCATGGAGATAGACTAAAGGAAAAAGCAGAGGATTCATAGCTTGTTTCCATTCTCAACACCAGTTGCAGAGAAAAGAGGTAATTCAAAATGTTCTAATTGTTGATTCCTAAATGATTTTCATTCTTGTAGAGTTGATTAAGCTTGTGCGAGCTAGCTTCTTTCATGTCTTCTCTATTGGTCATCTTGTGTTTGATTATATTGGCTTGACTGGGTCAAATCCTTCACAACAATTCTCTACCATGTTTTACCATGCATGAGGGGGTATTGAATAGACCCCATGGCAGAATCTTATATGTAAGTTTATCTTCCACAGGGTCGAGCCATTTAGCCAACCCATGGTAAAGTAATTCAAGGCCACTTGGCCGAACCTTATTGAAGTATTATCATATTTTTCCATTAATGTATCATTCTATCTTTTTATTTAGCTTATCATTCCCAATGTGGTCGATATCTATGGTAAATTTTAGAACATAATGATCTATTGAGAGGAGGGTGAATTAGTTGATATTAAAACTTTTAGACCTTAAAACCTTTTTTAGATTCAAACTTAAACTCAGATGTGTAGATTGAAGCATGAACAGATATAATAACCACAACCACAAAAGAGATTAACACATAACACCGAATATACGAGGAAAACCCAAGATGGGAAAATCCATGGTGAGAAATGTTGCTAGGATCTACTGTCCTAATCTAGCCTCACAAATAGTGAAGTTTAGTTACAATTTTAAGAGCTCCAACTCTAAGGAAGCTTCAACTCCCTGTTTTAGAAGCTACAACTTCAAGGATGCTACAACACCCTATTTTAGGAGCTACAACTCCAACGAGACTACAATCTCCTAATCTAAGCTACAACTCAATACAATGAGGCTACAACCTCTAAAGATTTATACTTTCACATATGCATAAAATTGGTTCTACAAAACCTATAATACATCAATTCAGTACATTACACTTCTCTCTCTATTCACTCTCACACCCAATTGCAAACAACTTCAAATATGCATTCAAATATTGACACACTGATACAGTAACACACTTCACTCACTAACTACAATATACCTTCACACACAAACCAACCAATTCACATTACTAAACAAATAGTTTATATACAATTTATATCTTCTTCAAGAAGCAACTAGAACCATACAAAAAACCTAATGAATCATTTCAATTTTGGTGCCCTATTACTAGGGTTTCTATGTCATTTCACCATTTTCCCATGTAGTGAATTCAAATTCAAATTGTGTGTATCTCTTTTCCTTAGAATCTACATTACCATTCAATAGATTAGAAAAATCCTTGTTGGATGTTGATCTAATCATTTGTGCAGGATATCATATTCCATTATTCTCTTTCTTGGATTGATCTCAACCCTTGTTTATTGTGAGAATATGTGCCACTACTCCACCATTGGATTGAGCTCATTCACAGTTGTGTTTCCATTAGCATAAAAACTTGTGCCATTACTTGTGTCATCCCATGCCATGAACTCATGCCCTAGTTGTGTCATTTTAATATTTCCAAATGACTAGGGTTATGCCTTGAACTGCCATTATCGATTACAACATTTGACCGAATACTAATTTTGCAACAATGATGCAAAATCATCGAATAATAGATTTAAATGTGTCATCATTCTATTTCCCTTCCATATACATGTCATCCTTACCTTATCGGGTCCCGCCACTAGCATTACATTCTTCCATCGTCATATTGTAGAGACTAGCTTCATAGTCTTGGCAATATCACTTTGTCTACTTGATGAAGATTATCATCACCATGTCACTACTCTGTAATCCACAACAAGGATGTGGATTACCATTCACCCAATATCTTCACACCATGCATCTTCTTTGTCATCATTTTTAGCAACATCATTATGATTGGGTCCCACAACAAACAACACCTTCACATTGCTAAGTTGGGGAGACAGTATCATAGGTCCCACCAAAACCATTCACTCACACCGATAAATCTCTCCTTACTTCTTATCACTCCATCAAAGAGAGTCCTTCTAGACTCCTATATACTAGTGTCTCACCGATAAAATGATCATCGGTGTCGTTGAAGATACTTTAAGACAAGTCCCACTAAAAAGTATCTGTCACACCTATGAAACTAAACTTTCCTTCTACATTGCTTTGTCGAAGAGATAGTGGAGAATCTTTCATTGATGTACCCAACTCACATCGAACCACTTCCATATTTTATGATCAAAGGGATGATTAAGTGACTTTCTCCAAAATGTCTAAGTCATTCTGACACACCTTCAACAAACCACCAACCTAGGCGATGAGGTGGGTCACCAGCACAAAGTTTACGACGAAAGTTGTCACTAAAGCTAACCCGTAGCCTACCATTTTCGGTCAAAGAAGAAACATAACATTGTAACCATATCTACTAATACTGTAGTTTTCCTTGCATTTGAATGATTGAAACTGCTCATTATTTCACCTTTGACATCAATGACAACATTTTTTTAACAATCTCCCCCTTTTTCATTGATGGGAAAACTCTAAATACTCATGCAAGATGAAACACTAAATCTTTGTACCAATTTTATTATTCACACAACAACACAACTTCACCTATGACATACATCACTTCTCTACATAAATCACTTCTCTACTTAGCACACTACTAATTTGAGCATTGAAATGACCACATTTATCCCCCTTTGAAATCAATGGAAAAGGGTGCACTCCCCCTTTGGATATGCTCCACCTTGACAGATTTTGCAACCATCAAGTCATTAGAAATTTGTAAAACAAGATTGTACCTAACTTGATCACACACATTCTTAACTAGGGTTAAATAAATAATCAATGAAGCTCCCCTAGAGATATGCCCTATCACTAATACTTAGTGATATGATGTGGGAGAGACTACTCCCATTTTTTTCCTAAAGTATTCAAACTACTTTTTGGGAAGAGGCTTTGTAAATATATTGACCACTTGTTCCTTTGTAGAAACATACTCCATACTAACTTCCTTCTCTACAACCTTTTCTCTAATAAAGTGATACTTAATTGATATATTCTTGGTTATGGAGTGCATCACTAGATTCTTTGATATGTTGATCACACTTGAATTATCATAAAGAATAGAAATATGATCTTTGTATTCCACCTTGACATCTTTTAATGTCTGCTTCATCTATAAGACCTGTGTACAACATGTAGTTGCTGCAAGATATTCATCTTCTACATTAGAAAGAGTGGTCAAATCTTTCTTTTTGCTCATCCAGGAAACCAATTTTTTTCCCAAGAAGAATGATCCACCACTAGTACTCCTCTTGTCATCTACACTTCCTACCCAATATGCATCTATATATGTTGTTAGTGAGAAATATTTGCACTTGGGGTACCACAACCCATAATCAACAGTGATTTTGATGTATTTAAGAACCCTTCTCACTGCATTGACATGAGATTCCTTTGGGGTAGCCTAAAACCTTGATACCATACAAACTACTTGCATTATAGCTGGCCTAGATGCAGTTAAATATAGAAGACTTCCAATCATTGATCTATACAAAGTTTGATTTGCATCAGCCGACTGATCTGATTTACTCAACTTGCAGCCAATAATCATGTGAGTATTGACTAGTCTACAATCCTCCATGCCAAACTTCTTAAGCATTTATTTTACATACTTGGTTTGAGATATGAATATACCTTTATCAGTTTGTGTAATTGCAAACCAAGAAAAAATCTGAGTTCTCTTAGCATGGACATTTCAAACTCATCTTGCATGTTTGTAGCAAATATTTTTCACATTACATCATTGTTACCACCAATTATAATATCATCTACATATACTACAACAATGATCATATGCTCACCTTCATATTTGAGATATAAATTGTTATTAACACAACCCTTCTTGAATTCTTGTTGTTGTAGATACTGATAATACCTTGAATACCATTCCCTTGGGGCTTGCTTTAGACCATACAATGCTTTTCTCAATCTAAACACATAATCATCATTGTCTGACAGCTGAAAACCTTTTGGCTGTTAAATATATAGTTCCTCTTCTATATTTTCATTCAAGAATGTTGATTTGACATCCATTTGATATACTTTAAATCCTTTTGTAAGAGAGGGGGACCAACCACGTCAAGGCTCCAATTCATATAGAGTCGAAAGTGAAGAGCTTACCTAACTTGCCTCACACTAAAGGGATATTTTAAGATGAGGATCGAGAATGATGAGGACTATAATATACTTCAATCACTCTACAGATCTGAACTTAAGTTTAGGCTAGGCGAGACAATTTTCAAAGTTTTTACTATTCCTCATACAACTCTCTATCTAAGGATGACAGCACAGTTTTGGGACATCAGCACAGTGCGCTGGCATCTCTCATGCACATTAGCATTCGTATGGTCATAAAATAGTGAACACAATACCAACTACTCAAAAACAAACTTACAGCCTAGCTAGCTAACCTTGAAGGTAAAAATAAAACAAGTAGATACAAGAAATAGAAACTAAAGTGATAAAACAAGTAAATGAGAGTTAGGGTTACAAAGATGATCTCACAAGGATGCATTTTCTCCAACTAGCTCCAAATGAATGTCCACCTACACACAAGAAAGAGGGGAAAATTTTTGGTGCTATATAGGGGTTTGCCTCAATCAAGCCCCTATTTTGGTGTTTCCACCTCCACGGACAGCCAGATAGCAATAGGATAGAAGTATGTGATAAAGAATTAAAGAAAGTAGAGATGCAATAAACACTACAAAACAGTAAAGTGCTACTCAATCAAATCACAAAGGAGAGGATTGAAACGTTACCACCTCCATCCAAGAGCTTACTAGCCAATGGAGGAGAATAGGGACTTGGAAAGGGGAGTCTCACAAGACACCAAGCCCACGCTGCTAATGGATTCCTTCAAAATTGTTTTGCAAAGTTGGAGTATTGTTGCTGCTATAATGGAAGCTAAAGTGTTGCTTAAGAGTGAAGAATGCAAAGAGAATAAATTTAAAGTTCTTGAGAATGAAAAAAGAGATGGATTGAATGAAGAATGGATGAATTTGAAGGAAAAGAGAGGAAAATCTGCCATATTTAGGTTTGGTTGGTCGAAGAGGGACATTACAAATCAACCCCAATTGAAAGTGTAACACCTTTTCCAGTTTCAGACATAGGAATCTGTCAGGGATGTAAGCATGTCGCACAGACATCTATGCATCGTGCGCATGTCTCCAAAAAATATTCCACCAACACAAGAGACAAACACCAAGTCGAAGGAAGGCAGTTGGGTGATATGGAATTTTTCCTTTAGGTTTGATTTTCTAAGGTGAAGGTATGTGAAAGGGGAATTTGTGTAAGGGATGCAAATTCGCTCCTATAAATTTTTGCCCCACTTTAGTGACCACAAATACTGATGAGTGCTTTGGTAAAGTAGATCAAGGAGTTAGTAGGGTTAGAAATGCATACCTAAACTGTCAAAGAAGTAGACCATGATCTAATGAGCTCGAAAGCACAAGCTAGAACAAAAGATTCCATAGCCCTGTAGAACTATGAAGCTGCACAAGGTACACCAAAGGCACTCAAACCAATGATGGAAAAATCTTGTAGGATGAAAGTTTCTCATAGGCCCGTAGATGTGTGAGGGAGCCCCCAAGATCTCTCACATAAAGAAATCCTCGATGAAAGTACCTTATAGGCTTGTAGACCTGCAAGAAGGTATCCCCCAAGATCTCTCACCTGAAGGAAACCCAGATGAAAGTTCCTTACAAGCCCGTAGACCTGCAAGGAGGTATTCCCCAAGATCTCTTTCATGGAGGAACCCAAAAGAGGAGACTTCACAGAACCCAATTAGAGAGCGGCTTCGTAGGTAGACCTGCAAAGTGACATGTCTACCCAAAGATAAAAGCATATCCAAAATAAAATGGCTATGTAGGAAATAAAGAAAATAATCACTCAAATCGTTAGCAAATTGGAAGGCTTCCAAAGGGTTCCCTCGGGAACCCAACGTGAAAAGAGAAGGGGGTCCAGTCAAGGGATGCACTATTTGAAAGTACAAAAAGAGACATTTTTTCTCAAATAGATTCATCATCAAGGAATCCTTTTGAAATATTTTCACTTCATCAAGGAATTCAAAAGGAAGAAAATGCTCCCTTGTGAGGGGAAGGTAAAGGTTGCTCTCACCTCAAAGGAAAGTTCTCAAGCTCTTTCTTTGTGAACCCATGATAAAGGAAACACGTTCCATTAGGGGTCATAGTTGTGAATGCAGTTTTGAAAAAGAAATGTTTGAGAGGATTTCCAAGAAAATATAAATTGGTATTGAATGCATTTTTTGAAAATCATAGCATCATAGAAATGGCGTTGTCACACATGAAAGGGACAACTCAAGCAAAGAATAGAAAAAGAGTGAAAAATAAATAAGCAGAAAAATAGAGCATAGGGGTGATCTGATATATATATATAGTACATAAATGAACTATCACTAACCCCCTACTATATCAGACCATGTGAAGAATGCACAAGAAGACAAAGTAAAAATAAAAAATTAGGTCAACATAGAAGGGAAGCCTAAATGCCCCCAACACTTTGCATCATCCCTAATTTGCTGAAAATCAATCACAAATGTGGAAGAATGATGACACAAATGAAAGAAGGTTTACAACACAGAAATCACTCCTATATTCAAGCACCAACAAGGGTGACAAGGGTCATCTAGGAAAACATAGCACAAGTATGGGGGAACACATCACAACACACACTTCTAATCTAAAGATAAAGAAGAGGCCTCCCCCTAACACTCATCCACCAAGAGGTCACTCACTTCCCATTCTAGATCATCATAAAGGGAATGAGAATGAGCCTACAGTAGTGGAATATTAAGGGGGGGACCTTCCGACCCTCCTGCAACAAGGGATAAGGAAGAAGACCCCGCAAGGTCTCTTCCACTCGACTCTTGTGGAGCTATGGTCAACAATTTCGTGAAGATCACTGACAAGGCTAGAACTTCATCCAAAGAATTAAACATGCACTTCATTGGAGTTCCATGTCATACCTCAATGGATTGAGAGGTTTGTGCCTAAGATTCACTGTTAGGCTCACCGAGTGACTTGGCAGCAGTGAAAAACTCAAGGGAAGTTGAGGCTAGCTCCATCATCAATAAGACAAAACAAGCCAATGCAGGACCACCCTTCGAAGAGGGTGGGCTCCTCTTACACCCTCCATTACTGGAAGGTCCATCCTCCATCTTCTAATTCATGAGGGCATCCAAACTCCCCACAAATGAGGTAAGAGGTGGAGAGGAAAAGGAGGAGGAGAAAACCACAATAGACACCACCAAAGTATTCAACATATCCATGGGTTTTAGGAAAGGTGGGACATCTAGGAGGGACATCAACAAGGGAGTATTGACCAAAGGAGTGATGAA
The DNA here is from genome assembly GCA_007258455.2 of Sequoia sempervirens. Lineage (NCBI taxonomy): Eukaryota > Viridiplantae > Streptophyta > Pinopsida > Cupressales > Cupressaceae > Sequoia > Sequoia sempervirens. The sequence continues at coordinate 176,930,639 of VDFB02193867.1, forward strand.
CACCTACACCTTTTTAGGGTCATCCTCTTGAATGGAAGCAAAGGGGAAGAGAGAGAAGGGCAGGGGGGCCTGAAGTAGGGGCAGTCATCTCTTCGTCCTTCCTTTGTGAAGCAGTCTGCTCAACCACGAGATCCTTTCATTGTCACTTACATTCACGTGCAAGGAATTTTATGTGACCCTTCAAGCTAGAGACCATAGATTATGAAGGATAAAACTACTCATTCTCTACCATGAGAGTGTCCACCATAGTTGTTTCTAGTGAAGGGATAGGCTCCTAAATGGTAGGAGGAGAAGGTTGAGAAACTATGGGGGGAGTCAGCTCTAGTGCCTCGACAATGGGACTTTTCCCATTTAATGCTTTTGGAGAAAGAGTGATGGGAGGCCATAGAGGCTAGGGCATAGAGGATTCCCCACAGGGACCCTTTCCCTTGCCATACAAGTAGTACCAAGGTCTAGGTGATTTAGTAGGGAGGTTTGATATCCTAATCTTAGGTTTATGCCAAGTAGGTATCATCAGACTCAGTGGGTAAAAGCCAGGCATATTCATCCAAAAATATTATCTAGAAAGAGGATTGAGGGATCCATTCGAGGATGGAGGAGCTTCTCCTTCCCCTTTCGAGAAGAGGAGGCAGCTTGCTACTACACTACCGAAAGGGCCAGTTTCAATTGTCCCTTGTCCCTGGTCTTATACTTCACATAGTTCTTGTAAAGTAGGTTCGTTCTTGGCATGAGTGGACCAATTGAGGTGAGCCAAAAATGATCCAATGAGTAATCCCCATAGGACACCAATGGCTAGTATCTAGTGTCATGTACTACATGTGCAGTGCCTTCGTGAGAAAATTTCAAACATTTATGAATGATAGAGGCAATTCCATTCAAGGAAGCTAGCCAAGGTATTCCTAGCTTTAGCCTAAACAATTTTGACTCTGAAATGATATCGAAGAGTGTGTCTATAGCCCTAGGTCTAACTAGGATAGATAGATTTTTCGAGCCATACAGCTTGAGAGAAATACCATCATGTGTATGAATCGTAGATTTTTTTCTTTGTACTCTTTTTTATGCAATGAATTAAGCCACATCTCTTATGTAATGACATTCACTCGACTTGAAGGGTCAACTAAGACCCCTATCACAATATTTCCATTGAGGTAAGTATGAATGTAGAGGGGGGGCGGCTTTTTGTTTAAGGGTAAATCCTACGAATTGAATGTCATGTCTGGAGAACTGGTCGCAGGCTGTGCAGAAGGGGTAACTATAACCATGTTAACATATGCATCGGGATGAGTGGTAGAATTGAAGGGATTGATAATCATGTTGGAAGAATGTGATAGAAATGGGTATGTGTATATCTGCAACTCACTATTCACTTTCACCATTGATTTCTTTTCATTTTTTTTATTCCCATCGAGACGAATAGTACCCTCCTCGATGTGATCTTGTATCTTGTGACACAGGAACAAACAATATTCAGTATCATGTTTGTTGACTCGATGGTACTGATAGAAGGAATTTTCATCATACCAAATGGGGTAAGGTTCCCTGAGGTTTTAGGGTTCTCCAAGGTTATGATCTTATCCTTTAGCAACTTCTGTAGGATGGAAGAATAAGATTCTGCAAACTTTATGAACTTTCAGTTGCATCTGAGGCCATTATTGTTTGTAGCGGCTACTACAATCACAACAACCTTACCTTTCCTAGAGATTGATACAATGGGCATCCCCTTTGAATGGGAGCACAAGGATGATCCCCTAAAATAGACTACCTTCTATTGATATTCTTGTAACACTACACACAGATGCACGAAAGAAGGGTACTTCATAAGGGAAAACTTCTCCTGCCAAGGTCTTTGTAAGTTCCCAATGAATACCTTCTATACATTAGAATTGGACAACAGATATGAGATTTGTGAGAAGAGCACTTGATACCGCGCTATGAAATCAATAATATTTTCATTATCTCCTTGCTTGCATTGGATGAGATCTGAAAAGGTCATCTCCAGTCCGATGTTGGCTTGGAACTATCAAAGAAACTAATTCACAAGTTGGTCAAATGAGAAAATGGAGTTATCTAGTAAGGAACAGTACCACTCGAGTGTTGTATCCTTAAGAGATCGAGGGAATAATTTTTCTGTCAATGCATCGTGATGGAAGAAATATGTACATAGGGAATTGAAGGTAGACACATGCATTTGTGGGTCACCTTTGCCACCATATTTCTCAAATTTAGGAATCTCCATTCCTTGTGGGAAGGGAGTACTTAAGATTGTTACTAAAAATGGACTATGTTAAAAGAAAGGCTAAAATATAGGTTGGGCATAGGCATGGAGAGGCTCACTAGTTGGCTTTGTATCTTTCTTGTATTCTGAAGAAGAGTATTCAGAATAGGGTCTTGGGATGACAAAGGCCCAGTGGAACCTCCTCCAACACCACTACAAGAGCCAACGGTGTGACCACCACTGGAATAACTACCAGATCCACCTCCACTTCTGAAACCACTGCCATGGGCTCCACCTAAACCACCTCTACTAGTGTCACTTATGTCACCAAAGCCACTACCACTACCAAAGTCTTTGCCACTCAACCCACCAAAACCTCCACTACTAGAAGTGGCAGGAGGGGTGAAACTAAAACCCAAGGATATTATGTTTTCTTTGATAGTTTTGGACCTCTTGGAGGTAGAAGGGATGTTGATCGATAGGATTGCATCAGCCTTGTATGTAGACGTGGGAGGCATTGACACTCGTAATTTTCTATCATGTTCTTCAAGAATGGCCCATTGTATGATGTTAGGGTTGTTTGGAGGGGGGCATGCTTTAGTCAAACTAGAGAGATTAGCTAAGATTTCTCTGCCTATTCGATATTTTCCCACAATATACTTTATTTCGATGATAACCCGAGCAGCCTTAGCCATCTTCGAGTCCTTTTCCAGGTGATTTTCCAAGTCATCTAGTCCTTTTCTAAGGGTAGAGATATTTTTTGAAGGAATGTGAACATCCTCATGTTCATCTATCGATTATGGCATAGGAGACGTAGGAGGAGTGTGGACGTGGTCGATCTCATCGAAGAACCCTACCTCACCCCTCGACAACTACTCCCGGGCAGTGAGACCAAGGGCGGATCCAACAAAAAGGCCTGTAGAAAAACTAGAAGTGACCTTCATCCTCTCTATTGAAAGGTGTCCTACACTTTTCCTAACAATTTACCTAGAAATCATGGATTGGGTTGTGATTCTCATAAACCTTCACAACACTTAGGAGTACAACTATCGCAAGGTTCTAGGGAAAATCTTCAACACCAATGAATGGGTAGATGTTGGTTCACATCGGGTTCACCAAAAATGTAAGAGAGGGGGAGCAACCACATCAAGGCTCCAGGTCACCGAGAGTTGAGAGAAGAGGGATACCCTAACTAACCTCACTCTAAAGGGATATTTTAGGATGAGGATCAAGACTGATGAGGACTACAATGCACTTCAATTACTCTATAGATCCAAACTTAAGTTTAGGCTAGGCGAGCCAGTGTTTGGAGTCGGTATTGTGCCTCAAAAAGCTCTATGTCCAAGGATGACACTGTAGTTTTGGGATGTCAACGTGGCACACTGGCATTAGTATATCAAAAATTAGTGAACACAATACAAACTACTCAAAAAAAACTTACATCCTAGCTAGCTAACCTTGATGGTAAAAAATGAACAAGTAGATACAAGAAATAGAAATTAAAGTGATTAAACAAGTAAATGAGAGCTAGGGTCACAAAGATGATCTCACAAGGATGCATGTTCTCCAGCTAGCTCAAAATGTACATCCATATACACACAAGAAAGAGGGAAAAAATTTGGGGCTATATACGGGTCTGTCTTAGTTAGACCCTTGTTTTGGTGTTTCCATCTCCATGGACAGGCAGATAACAATGAGATAGAAGTATGTGATAAAGAAGTAAAGAAAGTAGATATACAATAATCACTACAAAATAGTCAAGTTCTACTCAACCAAATCACAAAGGAGAGGAGTGAAACGTTATCACCTCCACCCAAGAGCTCACTAGCCAATGGAGGAGAATAGGGACTTGGAAAGGGGAGTCTCGTAAGACTCCAAGCCCACGTTGCTAATGGATTTCTTCACATTTGTTTTGTGGAGTTGATGGAGTGTTGTTACTATTGTAATGGAGTGCTAAAGTGTTGCTTAAGAGTGAAGAATTCAAAGAGAATGAAGTTGAAGTGGTTGAGAATACAAAAATAGATGGATTCAATGAATAATGGATGAATTTGAAGGAGAAGAGGGAAGATTTTGCCATATTTGGGGTTGGTTGGTCAAAGAGGGATGTTACAATTCAACCTTAATCGAAAGTGTAATGCCTCTGCCAGCTTCAGAAATAGGAATCCATTAGGGATGTAAGTGTGTCATGTGGACATCTACGTGCTATGTGCACATCTCCGATAAATATTCTCTCATCGACACAAGAGACAGATGCCAAGTGGAAGGAAGGTAGTTGGGTGATGTGGAATTTCACCTTCAGATTTTATTTTCTAAGGTGAAGGTATGTGAAAGGGGAAATTTCATAAGGGATGCAAATTCACTCCTATACAACTTTGTAGACTGAGAATGCAAGGAACATTCGTATTGCTTCTAACTTTGCAATAGGGGAAAACGTTTCTTCAAAATCAATTCCTTCTACTTGTGCATATCCTTTTCACACTAACCTTCCTTTGTTTCTAACCATAGCTCCATCTTCATTTAAATTATTAATGAATACCCATTTGGTGCCAATTACATTCTTGCTTTATGGTCTAGGAACTAGTTCCCATGTTTTATTCTTTTCAATTTGATTGAATTCCTCTTCCATTACTTGTATCCAACTTGTTTAAAGGCACAAGACAACTAAGAGAGGGGGTGAATCAGTTGTCAGCAAGCTCAATCTCAAATATCAAATAATTATCAATTTTAAATCCACTCTATTCTATTATTAACTGTGAACATGACATGCAAATCACAGAAAGCAATATCAACACAAAAAATACTATATTTATGTGGAAAACCCAATAAGGGAAAAACCACGATGAGGATTACCTCACAATATAAAGTAATAGCAAAATCAATTACAAAGAGGCTCATTTCCAAAGGTCTCACTGCCTACAAATAGGACTCACTGTATAGAAGGAGGCTCACTTCCTACAGATAGAAAAGATAATAGAAAGATCCACCACTGCAAGTTACACACATTCGCAGCCTGATCAGAAGGATTGTAGACACCATCAACTCACTAGTTTCAGGAATCTAATGCACTAAAGTACTACTGCCTCAATTTACTTTCACACAACTCTGCTTCACAAAATTGTGGCTTGATTGATGCAATTAATAACATATCGACTTGTATTTATATCATCTTTAACCTTAGAAACTTTCTCCAAGGTTGGTTACACATGCTTTATTTCATAAAATCAAATTAGGTTCAGAAACTCAACATTCCCGTAGTGGAAAGGAATGAGAGTGGACCAAACCAACACTTAACCAAGACCCAAAATGATGTCTTAGATCAAACACACACCTCCTTAATTGATACTTAATCCTCTGCATGAAGTGTAAACACTAGATCAACCAAACCTAATGAAAACACAAATGAACTTTGAAGTGCATGCTTCTACAATGATAAAATAACATGTGAACCACTCAATACACTTCACCATACACTGGAACACATCTTAGATACCTCCAGATACATCTGCAGCAAATGCAACAACCTTCAAACTTAGACCACTACTCACTAGTCCATCTGAATCATACAGATACATACAACAACTCTGAAACTCAACTTTCAGAGCACCAAACCACAAACACCTTTTCCAGAACATAGAAAACACCATTACAAGACATATTCTAAATCCAAAAGACCTAAAACAAATGAACGAAGGACTATGGAGTAGATACATTTCTCCTAGTCCACAAACAAACAACTCTACCAAACCAGTTCACACCCCGGCGAACACAACTTTCACTCTCCATCAAACTAGAAGTTACAAACTAGGAGATATCACCAAAATATTCCCATAAATAATAATTTAGATCCAAACAAGCATAGGATCAACATAGAATAAATTCAAAGCACATACTGGAGCACATTCTGAATATACACAACTCTATCTTCACTATTTCTAAAAATCACTTGGAAAATCATCATATCAGCACACCTACAACACCATAAAGATAGCTCCATGTACTCACAACATCTCATCAGCATCTCAACTATACATGCACAACCTACAACATCCTATACTGTGTTGACATCAATTACAAAATCAATGAAAACACCACCAAACTTGCTCATACTTACAAAAATCTCCCCCTTTGTCATTGATGGTAACACATGATGTGAAAAACCATCAAAGCCAAGAATACGCATTCTCAATATTCTCTCTTCCTTTTAGCTTCTTTTTCTCTCCCCTTTTACTATTTTTCACATGCTCTCTCTCCCCATTTGAAATCAATGGAAAATAAAAAAATTATGATCACTCCGCCTGAGGAGTGCACCCATACATCTCATACTGCAACAATGAAACTTTCTACTCCCCTTGTGGAGTATACCCATTCATCAATCTAGATAAATGAAGAATCTATAGATCCACTAGACTGATGCACCTCCATGTGCACCTAGTTCAAAGAATGAGGGCCAATGACCCCCAACTTCCCCCTGAGATACTCAAAAGTATCCTTTAGAAGAGCCTTAGTAAATATATCTGCAATCTAATCTTTTGTAGACACATACTCCAATCTGACCTCATTCTCCAATACTTTTTCTCTCAAGAAATGATATTTGATATATATATTTTTTCCCTTCAATGCATTACCAAATTCTTTGAAATATTTATATCACTTGTATTATCAAAGAAGATAGGAATAGGCTCATCAAATATAACTCCTATATCCTTCAATGTTTGCTTCATCCACAAAACTTATGTGCAGCAAGATGTTGCTGCAATATAATTAGCTTCTACAGTGGATAAAGAAATTGAATCCTATTTCTTGCTAAGCCATGAAACCAATCTTACACCAAGAAAGAATGCACCACCACTTGTACTCTTCCGGTCATCTACACAACTAGCCCAATCTGCATCAATGTAAGCACTTAAAGTGAAATTAGTATCCTTAGGATACCACAAGCCATAATCCATAGTGCCCTTAAGATATTTGAATATCCTCTTCACAGTTGTAACATGTGCTTCTTTCGGTTTTGCTTGAAATCTAGCAACCAAACATACTTCATGCATGATATCTGTTCTTGTAGTAGTAATATATAACAGTCGACCAGTCATAGATTTGTACTTGCTCTGATCAACTTTAGCATATTCATCATCTTTACTCAGCTTGCATCTGATCACCATAGGGGTATAGACTAGTTTGGAGTCATCCATTCAAAAATTCTTCAACAACTCTTTAACATACTTGGATTGTGAAATGAATATCCCCTTATCAATTTGATTCACTTGTAGTCCAAGGAAGAAATTCAACTCACTAATCATAGACATCTCAAATGCTTTTTGCATCTCTTCTATAAATCTATTACACATACCTTCATTTCCTCCAAAGATGATATCATCCACATACATAAATACTATCAACATTTTGTTTCCTTCAATATTGAAATAAAGATTGTTGTCTACAAAGCCTTTCATAAACTTTTGTTGTGTTAGATACCTGTCCAATCTTGCATACAATGCTCTAGGAGCCTGTTTTAGTCCATACAATGCCTTTTTCAACTTATAGACCATATCCGATTTGTTTGATAATTGAAATCCCTCTGGTTGTTCCATGTACACTTCTTCCAACTCTCCATTCAGAAATGTAGAATTGACATCCATCTGATATACCTTAAAGTCTTTATAAGCAGAAAATGCCAAAAACATCTGAATAGCCTCCATTCTTGCCACCAGTGCAAATATCTCCTCAAAATCTATGCCTTCAACCTATGAATAACCCTTGCATAAAAGTCTTTCCTTATTTCTCACAACTTCACCATTCTCATTCAGCTTATTTCTAAACACCCACTTAGTACCAATCACATTCTTGTTTATAGGTCTAGGGACCAATTCTTCTCTATCTACTACAACTCTTCTTTCATTTCTCTAACCCAACTTTCATCTTTACATGCTTCATACATAGACTTAGGTTCTATCTTTGAAATTAAACATAGATTTACCTCACCTGCTACCACTTTGCTTCTTGTCTTCACACCTTCACTCTTATCTCCAATTATTTGGTCTTTAGGGTAATTATCTTTACATACTTAATAGTCTTAGGAGTAGGTTCCAAACTTTCTTCCTCTTCTTCAATTTTTTCTTCTTCTTCTTTATTCTCTTTTGGTACTGGTTCACAGATAGGCTCATCTAGTTAAACATCACTTACCTCAACTGATCTGTGCATATCTTCATCAACCTTCACATCTTCACTTTCAACAATCTTCCTCAATCTCTTATTGAAGACTCTATATTCTTTGCTACTAGTTGAATACCCAAGGAAAATTTCTTCATCACATCTAACATCAAACTTCCCAAGGTTCTCTTCATCTCTTTTAATGTAACATTTTCTTCCAAACACCTTAAAGTACTTCACAGTAGGAATCTTACCAATCCACAACTCATAAGGAGTCTTAGTGTTGTTACCTTTTATTTGAACTCTATTAAGAATATAAACAGTAGTGTGGATTGCTTCTCTCCAGTATACATCAGGTACATTTTCTTCTTTCATCATGGTTCTTGCAACTTCTTGAACAGTCTGACTCTTTCTCTCAACAACTTCATTCTACTGGGGAGTTCTAGGAGCAGAAAAATACCTCTTTATGCCATGATCTTCACAAAATGCATTAAACTCACTAGAAGTGAATTCTCCACCTCTATCAGACCTTAAAAATTTGATTCTCAAGTTTACTTCATTCTCTACCCTTGCCTTCAACACTTTAAATCTATCCTAAGCTTGAGTTCTCTCCCTAAGAAATGTAACCCATGTCATTCTAGAATAATCATCAACAAGGAGCATGAAATACTTGTCACCATTTAGACTTCACAGAGTTCAGTATGAATCAATTCCACCATTCTGATAGCTAATTGATCTTTTCCTTTAAAATAGCATCTTGTTTTTTTCCAAACTGACAACTCCTACACACAGTATAGGCTTTGTGATCTTAGGAAAATCTCAGAAAACCTCTCTTGAACTGATCCTGATCAAATTATCAAAGCTTACATGTCCCATCCTCCAATGCCATAGCCAACTTTCATTAACTTGAGATATAAGGCACTGACCATCAACACCCTTAAGTTGATCAATGTTTCCATATGTTCTTCCAATAGCAACCATAGTTCTGAATCCTTTTCTAATCTCACAGGTGTTATCCTAAAACACAAGCTTGAATCCTTTGCTACACATTTTTCCAACACTCAAAATATTATTCCTTAAGCCCTTAACATAATAGACATCATCAGTATTGTGTCTTCCATCAAAACTAATTGTTCCTTTCCCAACAATCTTTGCTCCAGAATCATCTCCAAACATAACCAATCCACCATCATATTTTTCAAGCTTAGTGAACTTACTTTTATCTATGGTCATGTGATTAGAGCAGCCACTGCTAATCACCCAATAGTCTTCATCTTGTCTGGCATGAAATGCAGTAACCAAAGTACCTTCCATCTCATCCTTCTTTTTCTTTAGACCACTTTCCCATGCACATCTTCTAGAGTTAGTAGTTACAAATTTATTCTCTAAAGCTAGAAACAATAATTCATCATCATTATCCTCAAAATCAGATTCATCATTAGATATTCCAACATCTTCTCTGACATAATACAACTTCTTATACTTCTTATCCTTTTTGTATTTATTTTTATCTATGTTCTTCTTATGTACAACTCTATTTGTACTTCTTGAAGCATAGTGACCAATATTTCCACAACTAAAACATTTAAAAGGCAACATACTTTTGTACTTACCAGTACCTCTCTTCAACTTCCTTGTAAAGTTTGCTTCCAAATCATCTGAATTATCGCTATTTAGATCATCCTCTATCTTTGTAGCTTTAATGGTTGATTCAATCTTCTCCTCTTTCTTTCCAAACTTCCTCATCTCAAATGCAATCAAGATTCCAAATAGTTCTTTAGTAAACTTCTTAGGATCATACACTTCTTCTATAGCTAAAACTTATCACTATAACTCTCCTATATAGAGTCATCAAAATCTTCTCCATTACATCTTCATCGGTCAGGGTACCACCTTGATTCTTCACTTCATTTACTGCAATATCAACCCTCTAGAAATAGCTTGCAATATCTTCACCTTCTTCCATTTTCAAATTCTCATATCTATGCTTTGTTGTCATCTTCTTTGACAATTTCACTCTATCATTTCCTTAATAGATATCTTATAACTTCTTCCAAACTTCATAAGCAGTGCCCAAAGAAACAACTTTAGTTTGCTTAGTCTTAGATAAGGCACTATAGATTGCATACCTCGCTTTCTCATTTTCCTCATAGGCAGAAATCTCATCTACATAAGAAGTACCACTTTTTGGTGCAACATACTTCATCTCAACAACCTTCCAGGTCTTGTAACCAAGAGAGAGTATGTTACCTCTCATCTTCACTTTCCAATCACTGTAGTCAAACCCATCAAACATAGGGATCACCAATTTGTGCGCCATCGGATCTACCTCAAAAAATATAGATCTTCACCAAGGAACCAAAGCTTTGATACCAATTGTTGAAAGGCATAAGTAAACTAAGAGGGGGGGTGAATCGGTTGTCACCAAACTCAATCTCAAATCTCAAACAATTATCAATTTCAAATCCACTTTATTTTGTTATTAAATGTGAACATGAAATACAAATAATAGAAAGCAATATCAACACAAAAACACCATATTTAAATGGAAAGCCCAATAAGGGAAAAACCATGGTGAGGATTAGCTCACAATATAAAGTAATAGCAAAACCAATTACAAAGAGGCTCACTGCCTACAGATAGGACTCACTATCCAGAAGGAGGCTCACTGCCTATAGATAGAAAAGATAATAGAAAGATCCACCACTGCAAGTTACACATATCCGCAGCCTAATAAGAAGGATTGTAGACACCGTGAGCTCACTATTTTTCAGTAATCTAATACATTAAAGCACTGTTGCCTCAAGTTACTTTCACACAACTCTGCTTCACAAAATTTTGGCTTGTTCAATGCAATTCATAACATATCAACTTGTATTTATATCATCTTCAACCTTAGAAAATTTCTCCAAGGTCAACTACACACTTTATTTCATAAATTCAAATTAGGTCAAAAACTCAACATTCCCGTAGTTGAAAGGAATGAGAGAGGACCAAACCAACACTTAACCAAGACCCAAAACAATATCTTGGATCAATCACATGCCTCCTTAATTGATACTTAATCCTTCGCATGAAGTGTAAACACCAGGTCAACCAAACCTAATGAAAACACATATGAACTTTGAAGTACACACTTCCGCAACGAGAAAATAACATGTGGTCCACTCAACACGCTTTGCCATACATTGGAAAACATCTTAGATACCTCTAGATACATTTGTAGCAAATGCAACAATGTTCAAACTCATAACACTTCTCACCAATCCATCTATATTGTACAGATACATACAAAAACTCAAAAACTCAACTTCCAGAGCACCAAACTATGAACACCTTTTCTAGAACACAGAGAACACCATTACAAGAAATTTTAGATCTACAAGACCTAAAACAAATCAGCAGCGGACTATGGAGTAGAAAAATTTCTCTCAGTCCACAGATAAACAACTCTACCAAACCAATTCACACACCGTTGAACACAAAATTCACTCTCCATCAAACCAAAAGCTACAAACCAGGAGATATCACCAACAGATGCCCATAAAAAATACTTTAGATCCAAACAAGCATAGGATCAACACAAAAGAAATGCAGAGCACATACCAGAGCACATTTTGAACATACACAACTCTGTCTTCACTATTTCTCAAAAGTAGTTGACAACTCATCATATTACCACACCTACAACAGCATAAAGATGGCTCCATGTACTCACAACATCTCATCAGCATCTCAATTATACATGCACAACCTGCAACATCCTATACTATGTTGACATCAATGAAAAGATCAATGACAACACCACCAAACTTGCTCATACTTGCAACACAACTCTGATCCTTACTAGCTTCATCAAAGATTTTTGGTTCAATTTGAGATAGGAGAGAAAATTTTACTTGTTCTTTGTCCTTTGCAAGTATTCTTTTGTTTTGAACACCTTCATTCTTATCTCTAATTATTTGATCTACAGGATGATTTTTTTACACATATTTTGTAGGGGCTCGTTCAACCACTTCTTCAATCTGCTCTTCTTGTTCTTCTTCTTCAACTGTTGCACCTATGTCATCTTCTTCTTACTCAATTTTAAGGTTATTTCTGCTAGGCTTACCTTGATCTACATTTTTATCTACCTTGACATTTATACTCTCCACAATATTGTGCAATCTCTTATTATAACACTTGTAGACTTTGCTTTTATTGGAATATCCTAAGAATATCCCTTCATCGCACCTTGAATCAAAGCTTCCCAAGTTATCATCTTTGCGCTTAATGTAGCACTTGCTACCAAACACCTTAAAATGCTTGATGGATGCAAGCCTTCCAAACCATAGTTCATATGGAGTCTTTCCACTATTGGGTCTAATAAGAGCTCTATTCTGAATATGAACTACGGTATGTACAACTTCCTTCAAAAAAGTATCCACTATATTGGCCTCACTTAACATTTCTCTAGCCATATCTTTCACAATTTTGTATCTTCGTTCCACCACTCCATTTTGTTGTGGGGTTCTTGGGGAAGAATATTGTCGCTTGATCTTGTGATCTTCACAATACTCTTTGAATTCACTTAATGTAAACTCTACACCTATGTATGATCTTAGACATTTAATTCTTCTCCCAGTCTCATTCTCTACCAACTTTCTAAAAGCCTTGAACTTCTCAAACGTTTATGTATTCTCCTTTAGAAATGTGACCCATGCCATTCTAGTATAGTCATCAATTAGCAACATAAAGTATCTCTCACCAAGTGGTCCTCTTATCCTTGAAGGACCACACCAATCAGTATGAATCATCTCTAAGGGTTTTGTAGTTGAATAATCTTTTGTAGGAAACAAAAATAAATAAATAAATTCCTTGTTGGCATCCATGGCAGATAGTGTTTTCAGGCTTTACAATCTTAGGAATATTCCTTACCAGTCCTTTTGAACCTATCTTTACCAAATTATCAAAGTTAGAATGTCCTATTCTTTTATGCCACGACCAACTCTCATCAGCTTGGCTGATTAACATGTGTGATCTTCCACTTCACATAGATTGTAGAGATTACTATCAGTCCTTATCCCTTGAGAAATTGTCTTACTATTTTTCCTTATTTTGTAGCCTTCTGAGTTAAAAATAACCTTGTATCCATTATCACACATCTGGCTGACACTAAGAAGAATGTGTTTCAAGCCTTCAACATAGAGTACATCTTTAGTTTTGTTCTTTCCATCTATGCTTAAAATTCCTTTGCCACATATCTTGACTATAGTGTTATCACCTAAACTTATTGATCCTCCTTTTCTCATTTTGAGCTCAATGAATTTAATTTTATCTCCAGTCATATTCTTGGAGCAACCACTATCAATTACCCATAAATCTTGTTCTTTTGCATGTAATGTTGTTTGGGAAATCATAGATTGAGTATCCGTAATAATTCCTTCAAATTTCTTCAAAAATGCTTCAGATCGCGTCTAGATCACTCCAAGATTCCTTTCAAACTCTTCAAGTGCTCAAGTGACTAAAAAGAATTAAAAATTTTACCTTATACACCATCAATTTTACCTAATTTACATTAAATGCAGCAGCCATCAAAAAGTTGCTAAAAACATTCTTCTCAACACAAAAAACCCTAATTTGATCCGCAAATTTGCATGCCAACAAGTTTTCTTCTGGTTCCTTTCACAAAACTTATGTTTATTCATTCTTCACATTACATCCTCGTGCCAACCTCTGACACGCCATTCATCCAAGGGGTTTTACAATTTTCTAATAATGCTCCCCCTATGACCATGCTAGGTCTAATTCCTGGAGGAATTTTCCATACCGGATGAGGGCACAAACACATTAGCAGTTTGAGGTTCTTCTTCTTTCTTCTTCCATATCTTACACATCTCTTGCTTCATCTCTTCTTTGTCAATCTTCTTTACCGGTTCATTCTTCTCTACTAGAGCAGACTACTTTCCCTTCTTACTTCTGTAAACCTTTGAGATATGTCCAGGTTTGTTACAATTATAGCAAACAACACTTTTTTGATTAGTCTGACCTCCATTACTTCTCAATCTACATTGATTTTCTTTGTGTCCAAATTTGTTATAGGTATAGCAATAGCCATTAAAATATTGATTCATTATGCCTCCATTAAACCTATTCATCATCACCTAACTGATCATTCTCACCTGAGATCTACATTCACTAGCTTTATGTCCAACTTTCTTGCATGAAAAACATTATCCAAAGAAAGAACCAAGAAATTTATTCATCCTACTTTTGCATTTTGTTGCCTTATGACCATATTAATTATAAGAAAAATAAATACAATTGAAAGATGGATACCTTTGTGCATTAGGCTGTCTCACAAGTGGTCTCTTCATAAAATTTCTTGAATTTATTTTCCACTTTCCTTTGTCTTGAGTCTTTTGATTTTCCTTTGAACTTTCACCTGTTTCATTTCCCAAGCCACCTTTTCCTTTACTTGGATTCTATCATGCAAGCAGTTCTTCAAGCTTGTCGGAGCTTTTGAAATTTTTCTCATAGAGTTTTTCCTTCTCCAGTTCTATTCTCAAGTTTACTACTTCCTGTTCAAGTTTAGAGCACTCATCAGACTTGTTTCCACCATTGTATTTAGACATTCTTCAATTCTCTTCTTTTCTTCTACAAGCACGTTCTTTCCAATTATCTCTTGTTTCTACTTCTCACTTACTTCTCTATGTCTTTCCTTGAATTTCTTTAATTGTTCTTTTAGGTTTTGGAAAAATTCATTTGCATCTTCAGGATTTTATTTTAGATCTTTGTTTTCATTTTCAACTTTGTCAAGATCCTCAAGTGGAGCCTAGAGTTCTTTATCATCCATCTAATCAACCTTCAAGATCTTCCTCAAGTGGTTAAGATCTACACCAAGGAATGAAAGCTCTGATACCAATTGTTAAAAGGAATAGGACAACTGAGAGGGGGGGTGAATGAATTATCACCAAATTTGGATTCAAAACTTCAACACTTATCAATTTCAAAACCACACTAATTTGTTATTAAGTATGAACATGAAATGTAGATAATAGAAAGAAAAATCAACACAATGAACACCATATTTTATGTGGAAAACTCAATGAGGGAAAAACCACAATGAGGATTAACTCATAATATAAAAAAATTCCAAAACTAAATATATAAGGCTCATTTCCCTAAATAGGACTCACTTTCTTTGCAATGGTTTCTGGTTTTGATTGTGTGATAATTTTTGCATCAACGTTTCGAATCACACTCCATGATCCATCATCAGGATGAGTAGAGCTGAAGGATCACGGGTTATCCTTCAGCTCTACTCATCCTGATGATGGATCACGGAGTGTGATTCGAAACGTTGATGCAAAAATTATCACACAATCAAAACCAGAAACCATTGCAAAGAACAATATGGATTGTGGAAACTTGATATCAGGACTCACTTTCCTGATACAAAAGTTCACTGCTTACAAGGAGGCTCACTACCTACAAAAATATTACAAAAAAAAATTAGGCTTCACATCCAAAATGAACTGAATAGAGTGCATCTAACAAGTGTTGATACAATTCTGATGATGCTCAATAAAAATACTTAACACACTTCATCATATTCACACTTCTCCACATTCACATTCACAACTACCTCATCACTCTCCTAATACAATCTTCAAAAACTATTCAACATATATACTCAATCCATCTGCAAGCATCAATTAGGTCGACCTAATTAGATGCATTTCCTTGTTTACCAAAAATACCATCTATTAGCTTCAAGCATTCACAAAATCTTTCCAAAAAGTAATTGAAATGCTCAACATGCTACAGCATGTCGACATGGACCTAAGATAGGTCACACATATATCCACATAACAAAAATTGATTCACCATATCACAACTTATTCGTGAGGCTGGCCATACATAGACTTAATTGCAAAAAGTAATCAACAACATAATGTTGATACACCATACGAGCATCTGAATATGTGAGATCTTGAACATACATGCTTTCAACATCCATAAACTATTTCCCAAAACTACAAGCAACAACTATCAACCGCAGAGGAATGAAGACTAAATACTGGAGGGTGTAGCTTGTATACTAGTTCAGATACCAGACCAAAATACTGGATCAAGCACTAACTTAGTCTTGTAGTTACAACTCGAGTAACATGGTGACATCAATGTCAACACAAAATTGTAGAGATAGCCATTCTTCTTCATTCTTCCAACAATCTCCCCCTTTGTCATTGATTGCAACATGTGCCAAAATTTTCAAAACACAACATTCTCTCCTTCTATAACCTTAACATAACTCTCTCTACTCACATGTCTCTCTCCCCCTTTGACATCAATAGAAAAGGGTGACCAAAAGGTAGTATGTAAACATATGTATATGATGACCTTATATATACACATAAATTCCAGCTTCATATTTCAAACATTCAAACAAGAATGACACTTTTTACATGAAAGATCTTCTTGTACCTCTCTCTTATGATCGGAAGAATCCTTTTCCAAGAAAGCATATCTAAATTCATTCTTGCACTCATACCTTCCAATAAAGATAATTGTGTAAAGGAGGATGTCTGATCAGAAAACAAACACAACCGTTCACAATTTTCTGCAATAGAGATAATTCTAGAGAGATGATCCAACTAGACCTCAACAACTTCCTTAACCAACCAGAAGATTTTAACCATATCTTCTCTTTGCCTCTAAGTAGTCAACAATTCTACCTGTAATTCACCAACTCTTATTCTTTGTTTTCCATCTTTGTCTTTAAAGTAATCAAAATTCTTTCCAATACTATTAATCTTAGATTCAATGGCTTCAATTCTACTTCTAAATTTGTCAAAAATTTCCGGCCACCGGAGACAATACCTGTAGATGTTAGATATTTCTTTGATGCATTATTTTGTCTCATTCATGTGTTTAGATAGCACTTTTTTTGCTTTGTTACACCTTCTTCCAAGCATAGCTTTGAACTTATAACCTTCAGGTCCTTCCAACAATGTTTTCTCTTCAATAATATCTACTAGATCATCTAGCCAAGAATCTGATGCATCTAAAACTGAAATACCTTTATTGAGCAAATAATCAACCAACACATCATCAATTTTAAGTTTCTCAATTGGAGAGCACGCATTCCACATTTCACCAATCTTCTTCATTTCACTCTTGTCTAGTAGCATCCGTATATCCTCTGGATCAAAGGAGTTAGATCCAGACAAAAATTCTTCTTCAATCTTCTTTTCTTCCAAAAAATTTGTTATAATAGTTTTCCTCTTTTTAGGTTTCAAAGGGAACTCACCAATGATAACCTCCAACTCTTCCTTACTAGAGGATGAACCCACTTCAAAATGTCTAGGTACCAACATATCAGAGCACGTATTTTCCTTTAAAGATGTGAAATATGATCTACAAAAACTTACATTATCCACCAATGATTCCAAGTATCCGTAAACTTGTTTCCCAACAGGAATACCAGATTCCCACTCAACATTTTCTCTTCCCAGTAGCGAGTTCAAAAATTAAAATTCAAGCACACAAAAAGGATCCAAACCAAAAAGGATAACCTTCAACCAATGGCATTCGAGCTTTCTCGGTTAGGTTCTCAAGTAATAGGCTACACAAATCAAAATTCTTGTTTTCCCTAACCATCATATGTGCAAGATATATAGCAATAGCTGAAGTTGAACCTTCACGATTTTTTAAATAGATTTTATAAGAAATGTCGTACGAAACATACCTTCCAACAGAATCTGCAAGAGTGTTTATCAATAGAGCTCGAGGTTCTTTATCAATGCCAGTAAGTTCCTCCACATCTTTGTATTTCACGATTTTCTTCCCAGGGAGATCCGCAATACTGCATAAGCCAGTAATCTATTTGATTGCTTCCTTCATCATTAGTAGGGTTTTTTCAACATAATATTGTCATTCTTGAAATGAATCAACAAGAACAAGATGAAATATTTATCAACAAACCAAGGAAATTCTCCCCATAAATCCATACCTAGGGTTTTTATGCTCTATAACTCATTTTCTTTCAGCCCTAGTTCCATTTCCTTTATCTTTTTGTGATCAAATTCTTCCAATTCAACTCCTTTCAACTTAAGTGAAATTTTTCCACTCGATCCTTTGTCCATTTTCATGCTTATCTTTCTTGAATTTGTTAATGTTCAATTGAGACTCCTTCCTTTTCCCTTCTTCCTCTTGAAAACTGAGAAAAAATTATTGAGTATCTATAATAATTCCTTCAAAAATCTTCAAAAATGCTTCAGATCGCTTCTAGATCACTCCAAGATTCCTTTCAAACTCTTCAAGTGCTCAAGTGACCAAAAAGACTCACAAATTTTACCTTATACACCATTGATTTTCCCTAATTCGCATTAAACATGACAAACATCAAAAAGCTGCTAAAAACATTCTTCTCAACACAAAAAACCCTAATTCTATATGCAAATTTGCATGCCAAAAAGTTTTCTACTGATTCCTTTTCCAAAAATTATGTTTATTCATTCTTCACATTACATCCTCTTGCCAACCTTTCACACGCCATTCATCCAGGGGGTTTTTACAATTTTCTGATAATGCTCCCGCTACGACCATGCTAGGGCTAATTCCTGGAGGAATTGTATGTACCGGATGAGGGCACAGACACGTCAACAGTTTCAGGTTCTTCTTCTTTCTTCTTCCATATCTTATTCATCTCTTCTTTGTCAATCTCCTTTACCAATTCATTCTTCTCTACCGAAGCAGACTGTTTTCCTTTCTTACTTCTGTAAACCTTTGAGATATGTCCAAGTTTGTTACAATTATAGCAGACAACACTTTTCTAATTAGTCTAACCTCCATTACTTCTCGATCTACATTGATTTGCTTTGTGTCCAAATGTGTTGCAGGTATAGCAGTAGCCATTAAAATATTGATTCATTTTTCCTCCATTAAACATATTCATCATCACTTGACTGATCATTCTCACCTAAGATCTGCATTTAGTAGCTTTATGTCCAACTTTCTTGCATGAAAAAAATTTCCCAGAGAAAGAACCAAGGAACTGATTCATCCTACTTCTGCATTTTGTTTCCTTGTGACCATATTTATTACAGGAAAAAAAAAATACCATTGAAATATGGATACCTTTGTGCATTAGGTTGTCTCATAGGCGGTCTCTTTGTAGATTTTCTTGAAATTTTTTTCCGGTTCCCTTTGTCTTGAGTCTTTTGATTTTCTTTTGAACTTTCACCTGTTTCATTTCCCAAGCCACATTTTTCTTTACTTGGTTTCTATCCTACAAGTAGTTCTTCAAGCTTTTCGGAGCTAGATCTGAAATTGTTCTCACATATTCTTTCCTTCTCCAATTCTATTCTCAAGTTTACTATTTCCTATTCAAGTTTAGAGCACTCATCAGACTTGTTCTGCACCATTGTATTTAGAGATTCTTCAATTCTCTTCTTGTCTTCTACAAGCACTTTCAGTTCAATTATCTCTTGTTTCTACTGCTCACTTACTTCTTTATGTCTTTCCTTGAATTTCTTTAATTGTTCTTTTATTTTCTGGACAAATTCATTTGCATCTTCAATATTTTCTTTCAGATCTCTATTTTCATTTGCAACTTTGTCAAGATCCTCAAGTGCATCCTGGAGTTCTTCTTTATCACCCATCTGATCAACCTTTTGGATCTTCCTCAAACAGTTAAGGTCTACACCAAGGAACCAAAGCTCTAATACCAAATGTTAAAAGACGTAGGACAACTGAGAGGGGGTGGTGAATCAATTGTTACCAAATTTAGACTCAAAACTTCAACACTTATCAATTTCACCACACTAGTCTATT
Source organism: Sequoia sempervirens (assembly GCA_007258455.2). Classification (NCBI taxonomy): domain Eukaryota; kingdom Viridiplantae; phylum Streptophyta; class Pinopsida; order Cupressales; family Cupressaceae; genus Sequoia; species Sequoia sempervirens. Next base: position 176,950,821 of record VDFB02193867.1, read on the forward strand.
ATTAAGTATGAACATAAAAAGCAGATAACAGAAAGCAAAATCAACACAATGAACACCAAATTTTATGTGGAAAATCCAATGAACTCATAATATAAAGTAATTCCAAAACCAAATATATAAGTCTCACTGCCAAGGGCTCACTGTCCAGATACAAAATCTCACTGCCCACAAAAAGATTACAAAACAAAATTAGGCTTCATAGACAAAATGAACTAAGGAGAGTGCACCTAACAAGTGCTGATATAGTTTTAGTGATGCTCAATAAATAGACTTAACACATTTCATCATATTTTCACTTATCCACATTTGCATTCACAACTGCCTCATCACTCTCCTCATACGATCCTCAAAAATTGTTCAACATATATACTCGATCCATCGGCAAGCATCAATTAGGTCAGCCTAATTAGATGCATTTCCTTGTTTACCAAAAATACCATCTATTGATTTCAAGCATTCAAAAAATATTTCCAAAAATCAATTCAAATGCTCAACACGCTACATCATGTTGGCATGGACCTAAGATAGGTTGCACATGTATCCACATAACAAAAATTGATTCACCATATCACAACTTATTTATGAAGTCATCCATACATAGACTTAATTACAAAAAGTAATCAACAAAATAATGTCGATACACTATATGAGCATATGAATCCATGAGATCTTGAACATACATGCTTTCAAAATCCATAAACTGTTTCCCAAAACTGCAAGCAACAACCATCAACCACAAAGGAATGCAGACTAAAATATAGGAGGGTGTAGCTTGTATACTGATTTAGATACCAAACCAGAATACTGGATCAAGCACTGACTTAGTCTTGTAGTCACAACTTGAGTAACATGGTGACATCAATGACAACACAAAACTGTAGAGATAGCCATTCTTCTTCATTCTTACAACAAACCCAATATGGGAAAAATTATGGTGAGAAATGCTACTAGGATCTACTTTCCTAATCTAGCCTCACAAGAAATGAAGTTCAGTTACAATTTTAAGAGCTCCAACTCCAAGGAAGCTTCAACTCCTTTTTTTAGAAGCTACAACTTCAAGGATGCTACAACACCCTGTTTTAGGAGCTACAACTCTAAGGAGCCTACAATCACCTAATCTAACCTATAACTCAGTACAATGAGGCTACAACCTTTGAATATTTACACTTTCAAGTATGCATAAAGCTAGTTCTGCAAAACCTATAATGTATCAATTTAGTACATTACACTTTTCTCTCTATTCAATCTCACACCCAAATGTAAATAGATTCAAATATACATTCAGATTTTGACACACTGATACAGTAACACACTTCACTCACTAACTGCAATATACCTTCACACATATACCAACTAGTTCATATTATCGAAGTACTAATTTATATACAATTTCTATCTTCTTCAAGAAGCAACTAGAACCATACAAAAATCCTAATGAACCATTTCAATTTTGGTGCCTTATTACTAGGGTTTGTATGTCGTTTCAGCATTTTCCTATGCAATGAATTAAAATTCAAACCATGTGTATATCTTTTCCTTAGAATTGGAATTACCATTCAATAGCTTAAAAAAATCTTTGTTGGATGGCGATCTAATAATCTATGTAGGAGATCATATTCGATTATGCTCTTTATTGGATTGATCTCATCTAATGTTTATTGTGAGATTTTGTGTCACTACTACACCATTGGATCGAGCCCATTCATATTTTGTTTCCATTAGAATATGAACTCATTCCATTACCTATGTCATCCCATGCCATGAATTCATGCCTTAGCTGTGTCATTTTAATCTTGCCAAATGACTAGGGTTATGCCTTGAACCACCATTATCGATTACAATGTTTGAACAAATACTGATTTTGCAACAAGAATGCAAAATCATCGAATAATAGATTGCCATGTGTCATCATTTTATTCACCTTCCATATACATGTCATCCTTACCTTACCATGTCCCACCATCGACATTAAATTCTTCCATCATCATATCGTAGAGACTAGCTTCATAGTACTAGTGATATCACTTTGTCTGCTCAATGAAGATTATCATCACTATGTCACTACTTCATAATCCACAAGGATATGAATTACCATTTGCTCAATCTCATCATGCCATGTGTCTGCTTCTTCATCATTTTCAGCAACATCCTTATGACTATTTCCCACAACAAATGACACCTTCACATCGCTAAGTTAGGGAGATAGTATCATAGGTACCACCAAAACCATTCACTCATGTCGATTAAGCTCTCCTTACTCCTTATTGCTCCATCAAATAGAGTCCTTCTAGACTCCTTCCAATATAATGATGTCTCACTGATAAAATCATCATCGAGCCATCGAAGAGACTTCCAGACAAGTCCCACCGAAAAGTATCTATCATGTCGATGAAACTAAACTTTTCTTTACATTGCTTTGTTGAAGAGATAGTGGAGAGTCTTTTGCTGATGTACCCAACTTACATCAAACCATTTCCATATCATATGATCGAAGGGACGATTAAGTGACTTTCTCTGAAATTTCTAAGTCATTCTGACACACCTTCAAGACACTACCAACCTAGGCAAATGGGTTGGTCACCAACACAAAGTTGACGACATAAGTTATCACTAAAGCTAAGCCACAACCTACCATTTCCAGTCACCGAAGAAACATAGCATTGTAACCAGATCTACCAAGACTATAGTTTTCCTTGCATTTTAATGATTGGAATTGCTCATTATTACACCTTTGACATCAATGACAACTTTCTTCCAATATTAAATACCACACACAGCCTAACCAAGGCCATACTATCATTTTATTAGCACTCATTATGCTCTTTGAACGTTAATCTAAAAGAATGAAGCATTGTTCTAAGGTAATTTTGGATGAACAATTCAATCATTTGATGATATTCTTGAAAAAAATGAGATAACATTTGTGTATTTTTAAATGGTAAGTCATCATTATGAAATATCTTTCAAACTTTTCTATGGCCATGGGATGCAGAATCCCATATGGGTTTGACATGCGATGACAGTGCATGCGTATATGTATATATATATGTACACATAATTTCCTTGTGTTTCTCTGTTGATATTTGTCTACTAGTGTTTAATCTAGGTTGATGAACAACCACTATGCTTACTGTTTTATGAGATTTCATTGGGCATTTTCATACAAACACAGATCCCACCACAACCTTTAGGTTATCGATTGACATGTAGAATATTTCAAGGAATCGATAACATGTTACCATTTGCAAGGTAACATGTGTATCGATCATTCTAATAATGACATGGAAAAACTTGTTGAAAATATTAATTGATATGTTGTTGATTTATTGATGATTTTTGTAATTTGATACATTGACAAATCTCTAGTTTGAAACAAACAGATATGTATATATTTGAAACAAACATTTCCACAAAATCGAACTTGAAACTTATTAAATGAATTCTTCTTTCCAAAAGAACGGATGTATCTCCAATTATGAATACTAGGAGAATTATAGCTAATCCATGTTGAATATATGTTTGTGGATAAATGGTTCCAATTTAATTGAAAATTTTGATGTTGCTTTTTTCTGAATATAGATTTCATGCATGAAGGATAATTTGTCTTTTCTATTCAGAATGTATACACATCTTCTAACTTTGTTCTCTTTAGGCATATATGTGCACGTGCATAAACACTTCCTTATGCACATGCACATATATGCAGTATACCTTCTAATTCATCTTGTTTAATCTTGAATAAGATTGCTAGAAATGATTTGCAAAGAAAGGAAATGTATTGATAGAACAATATGTGTTTGCAAAAATGAAACTAATAGACTATGATGAATGAATGAATGGTTGTACCTATAATAAAATGGTAATTATGGTCAACTATTGAATTAAATGATACATGAATTCAATGTAGACTAGGTAGCACATTAGAGTATGTTGCTAGTAGATGGTCTAAAAGGGAGGAATACCCCTTTGATATGATAAGCTTTTCTTTCGGTAATAGGTGCCAGAGAGAGTAGATATGATTTTCCAAATCTAACTAGAGTTGCATTTTTTGCAGCACGATCTTGGCCAAGCTCTACAGTCACTTTTATATATATTTGATACAAAATAGACTATGTTATTTATCCTCTCTAATGTAATGTTTACCTAACATGGAACTTGCATATTCTAACAAAGTGGATAGAAATGCATGTAGTTAGGCACACACAGATTCCACCTTGCAAACTGTATCTCTTGCTAAGTGTTTTGTGCAGGGTCAGGCATTCTTTGACTGACTGAATAATTTTAGGGAAGCAATGCTTCATGGTTGGGTGAAAAAATCACCTCAATAATGTTCTCATCCACCAATGGAGGTGAGCTATCATAAGGAACCATATCATAATTTTGTATGTATTTGAAAGATTCATGTAATGAGAAAGAAAAACTATGTAATTGAGAATTAACTATGAGGCATTGAGTTGGTGCAGGGGCACCTAGTGAAATTGTGCAATTTTGGGTCTAATGTTAAGTTTTGTATTGTGAGTCGTGTTTGGATGTAATAAGGTCATAATAGAACATTTTAAATGTATTGGGTCTTAGTGAGTTCGGTTTGAATACATTGTGTCATGTTTTGTTATTGTTGTCAAAAGTTCCTTTCAACTTTGCAAAATTGTCATTTTTAGTGAACGATCATGTAGTTCAAAAAATAGTTGTGAACCATTGTTTGGAGGTTGAACAAGTTTTAAAAGGCCTCACAAACTTTGAGAAAAGGTTATGTTTGAAGTTTTTATGCACAAACAATTAAAATACCTTAATTTTTTGTGTTTTTTCTGGTAAATCTATTGCTACAGTCACTAGTATAGCTCTGTACAATATCTAAATGCAATATGGTGAATTGGAACTGATGATGGTATGAGTTAAGAACAATTTGGATTTGATTTGAAGAGTTTTCATAAAGATTTAAGAATTTGGAAAGCAAATCTCTGAGAAAAAGTTAGAAACCCTGAATTTTGAGGGTTTGTAGACAAATCATGGAATAAAAGCCCATTCCACCAATGGAATTGTCTATAACTTAGTGGAATGGCACTAGATAGGTTTATTTTCATTTTTATTAGGATAGGATTTGTAGGGGATGGAGTTAGGGCCCTGTTTGTGCAAGCCCTAGCCTAATATCACCAAGTATTAGGCTAGTTTTGATAGGTAGGAGTAGGGTTTTGTGGTTAGGTGAGTTGGTGGTTGAATCAAGTGATAAAATCTATGGTTTTAGACCATACGTGATTTTTTTAAGGTTTAGAAATAATATTGGTGATTTGGGAGAGGAATATCACACACTTATTTTGTAAAAGAGGCCTAATTTACTTAAGGGGTAGAATAGCAGTCCAATTTAGGAGATGTTCTAAAACAACCCTATGCATAACTTTGGTATGTTCAAGAAGAGAATAAAGGGTATCCTGAATGGTATTTCTTTAATGGCTTTGAGTCTTTCTCTAAAATATATTCCCAAATTTCATGTTTTCATGTGCTACAAGGGAATATGAGTGGATTGTGAGTTAGACACCAAGTTGGGGTTTTGAACATTGAAAGATTGTTCCAAATTGATTGAATTGTGTCTGATAAGAGATCTCCTCCCTGCTCTACATCAAATTGGTATCATAGCATAGGTTTTGATCATTTTAAGGAAGAAAGGTTGAAGTTTGAATAAAAGGAAAGTTGCAAATTGAAGGACAAGATGCCTCCTAAAGGTAGTGCAATCATTGATAGAGAGATAAGGATGATGAAAGAGTCTTAAGAAGAAGTTTTGGCTAGACTTTTAGAATTGGAAACAAATCAAAGGAGAGGAAAGTGACCAAGAGGAAGAGGAAGAGGGTGAGAATGAAAACCCTCAGAGAGGAGTCTAAGGTGATGATGAGTTGGACCCTGATGAAAGAAAGATGGTGAAAATGTTGAAGGTTGTCAGAGGAGAGACTACTTAAGTCAAAATGGAGTTGCCCATGTATAATGGGAAAATGGATGCAGAAGAAGTGTTGGATTGGATTGATGCATTGGACAACTACTTTGAGTACAAGGAGGTTGCAGAAGAACAAAAAGTAAAGTTTTCTAAAACCAAATTGAAATGTCTTACCCTAACTTGGTGGAACTATGTACAAGAGGAAAGAGTGAAAAAGGGAAAATAAAAAATAAACTCATGGGATAGGATGTTGTCTAAGGTGAAGAGACAATTCTTGCCCGGTGACCATGCCATTCAAAAATTTAGGAAGTTGCAAAAATTAAAGCAAAAGGAGATTGATGTTATGGCATACATAGAGGAATTTCACAAATTGAGCCTTAAAATAGGCCATGTTGAAGATGAGGTTGAAAAGATAGTAAGATATATGAATGGGTTAAGGTTCAACATTCAGGATGAATTAAGCCTTGCAACCCCTAGATTGGTGGAAGAGTGCTTCCAATTGGCTATTAGGGAAGAAGAGAAACTAAAAGGAAGGAAAGAAAAAAAAAGTAGAGGTAGAGGAAAGAACTTCAGGGGCAGAGGATCTTTTGGTGGAAGAGGACAAGCACAAAAATCACAAGGTGAGTCAAGTGGCAATCAAGAACAAGGCTCTGATTCAAGAGGTGGATTTAGAGGTAGAAGACCTAATAGTAAAGGAAGATTTGGAGGACAAGGTAGAGGTTCAAACACCTTTTCAGGGAGAAGCTACCAATGTAACCAATTTGGACATCAAGCATGGAAGTGCCCGGAGAAATAACCTTCAATATCTCATGGTAGTTAAAGGAGAACACAGTTGGTGCAAGAGGAAGATTGTAAGAGTGTTAACTGTCCTTAGTATGTTGTTGCAGAGGTTGGAGAAAATTTGATGATGAAATTCTAGTTCAACTGATAATTTAGTTTCTTTGGAGATGGTTGAAAAACTAAAGATGAAAAGGATTCCACACCCCACACCTTATAAGGTTTCTTGTCTAAATAAGGGTCAACAAGTCTTGGCCAATGACCAAACATGGGTAGAGTTTAACATTGGAGGGTATAAAGACAAGATCCTATGTGACATCATCCACATGGATGTTTGTCACTTGTTGCTAGGAAGACCCTGGTGGTATGACAAAAAATCCAAGCATGATGGGCAGAAAAATACTTATGTAATTGAAAAAGATGTTGTGTCCTTTATCCTCAGTCCCTTGCAAGATGATAATATAGATACTCAAGTTGGATCAAGTGTTATGTTAGTTGGGGAGAAATAATTCTTGAAAACCATGAAAGAGGAAGGTGGTCAAGGGTATGCAATCATAATCAGATCCAAATCTATTTTGACAGCAGCAACCATGGAAAATGTGCCTAAGGAAGTGCAAACTTTGTTGAATAAGTATCAAGGCATAGTTGTTGATGAACTCCCTAGTTCTTTGCCACCCATTAGAGATGTGAGCCACCACATAGGCTTTATACTAGGTGCAAACTTGCCTGATAAAGCTGCATACAAGATGATTCAAGAAAATAAGGAAATAAGGAAGAAAATACAACAGTTGTTGAATAAGGGTCTTATAAGGGAAAGTTTAAGTCCATGTGTTGTTCCTACAGTGTTGGCACCTAAAAAAGGTGGAGATTGGAGAATGTGCACTAATTCAAGGGAAATCAACAAAATCACCATAAGGTATAGGTTTCCAATCCCTATAATGGAGGATTTGATGGATTGTTTAGAGTGTGCTTGCTATTTTTCAAAAATTGACCTCAAAGTGGCTATCATCAAATTAGTATAAGAGAAGGGGATGAGCAGAAAACTACTTTTAAAACCAATGATGGGTTGTATGAATGGATGGTGATTCCATTTTGATTTTCAAATGCTCCAAGCACTTTTATGAGGCTAATGAATGAGGTTTTGAATCCTTTCATAGGGAAATTTGTTGTTGGGTATTTAGATGACATACTTGTGTTTAGTAAGACCAAGGAAGAACACTTGCAACATCTTGACATGGTTTTGCAAAAGTTAAATGAAGAGAAGTTGATGATAAACCTCAAAAAGTGTGAATTCATGAAAGAAGAACTAGTGTACCTTGATTTTTTCATCTCTAAAGGTTCATTGAAGATGGATCCCACCAAAGTAGAAGCAATTCTCAGTTGTCCAACTCCAAAATCAGTAGGGGAGGTAAGTGTGTGTGTGAAATGTGGGAGAGTTAGCATATCAATACTAAAGCACACAAACATCAATACGTTATATTATATTAAAGATTTGAATAAAAGAAACTACTCTAAATTGCAGTTAAAAAAATCTCTAAAAACATTCCATTGCTCTCTATTCTCAAGGATTCATTAAATCATTTGGCTCTCAGATTTTATATGTGCACTATGATTGTTAGAATGACAACTTGAGAAACAAGATGCTATTCAAAAATGCAAGAAATCTAAGTTCCTACATGATATTGCATGATGTAAATGATAATGGTGATATTGAAAAATGGATAATGATGCTAACTTATGTGATGAAAATGTTGCAATAAGAAGCTAAAATGATTTTGCATATGCTCAAATAACCATTAATATGATAAACTAAAATGCAACTATAAAGCAAGACATGAAATAAAATGCAACTATAAAGCAAAGCATGATTTAAAATGCAACTATAAAGCAAGACATGATTCTACAATGCTAACTATAAACTCCAAATGCTCCAAAGATATTCCTGCATAATAAGTTTACTAAAATATGTGATGTTAAATGCTATAGCAAAGGGTTGTATTTATAGGATTTTCAAAGCATCTTGTGATGTGGCTGCAATCGACGGTCCAGATTCAAACATGAGGGATGAATGGTGGAGTTGGAGAGAATCAAGAAGGATGTTCCCTTGAACAAAGATAATGTGCCAAGTGGATGAAGGAATAAAGTGTGTGAGAAAGAGACCATGTGTTGAAATTTTGTTGAAGATAATTGGTTGAAAATAATGTAATTAAATATTAGTCATATTTAATTACATGTGACATTTGATGACATGGCCAAAAGTATTGTAGACATGTGACTAATTTTTAATTTGAAACTATTCAAACTTAGTGAGAAGATATTTAATTAAATAAAAACAAACTATAGACATTTGTTTATTTAACTAAATTTAGAAGAATGTGGTTTAGGATGAAGAATTTAGAAAAGTGTTAACTATATAAATAAATTGAGAATTTATTTATAAGTAGTTGAAATAAAGGGATTATTAATTAAATAGCTAGTATTTAATTAATTAATTGTCTTGACCAATCTTAGTTGTATATAGTAAGAAGCTTTCATGGTCTTGCTAGTTTCTATAGGAAATTTATAAAGAACTTCAATCATATATGCTCTCCAATTATTGACACCATTAAAGGAGACAAAAGGAAAAGGTTTCAATGGACTGATGAGGCAGAGAAAAAATTTCAATATCTGAAAAAACAGAGTGGAACAACAACCCATCCTTGCACTACCTAATTTCTACAAAGTCTTCACAATAGAGTGTGATGCAAGTGGGTTTGCAATTGGTGCAGTCTTGAATCAAGAAGGAAGACCAATGGCTTTCCTTAGTGAAAAGCTTAATGAGGCCAAAAAAAGTATTCATCATATGATTTAGAATTATATGCAATGGTCCAAGAATTGGAAAAATCAAGACACTATCTCATTCCTAAAAAATTTATTATTTTCACTAACAATCATGCTTTGAGTTTCTTAAACAGTCAGGACAAATTGAGCCATAGACATATGAAGTGGGTGGAGTACCTAAAAATCTATATTTTCAGCATAAAATCACAAAAAAGGACAGTAAAAAAAAGTAGCAGATGCCTCGAGAAAAAGGTCAATATTGGTGAAAAAAATTCAACTTCAAAGTGTGGGAATAGATGCCTTGAAAGGTATGTATGAAGGAGATGAAGACTTCAAAGAGGTATATGCTATTTGTGATCAATTTAAAGGTGCTTTTCATGAAGAATTTTTTTATTTTCTATTACAAGATGGATTATTTTTCAAAGGTGCTCAATTATGTATTCCAAAGTGCTCCATGAGAATTAATTTGATAAAGGAGAAACATTGTTGCAGTTTAGGAGGTCATTTTGGGGTGGATAAAACATTGGAACAGGTAAGGAGATTTTATTATTGGCCAAAGATGCAAGTAGATGTCAGAAAATTTATGGAAAGTTGTGTAATTTTCCAAAGAGCCAAGGGTTCTAGTTCAAATGCAGGTCTTTATTAGCCTTTACCAATACCTAATAGACCATGGGAGTCTCTCAGTATGGATTTTGTGTTAGGTTTTCCAAAAACTCAGACGGGTTATGAAAGTGTGTTTGTTATTGTTGATAGATTTAGTAAGATGGCTCATTTTATTCCATGCAAGTGCACAAGTGATGCTTCTTATAGTGTAGGATTATTCTTCAAAGAGATAGTCAAAATTCATGGTCTCCCATTGGCTATTGTATCAAACAAGAATTCAAATTTTGTAGGTTACTTTTGGAGGACCCTTTGGAGGAAACTTGGAACAAATTTGACCTTTAGTATTGCCTATCATCCACAAACAGATGGGTAGAGTGAAGTAGTCAATAGATCACTTGGAAATATGCTTAGATGTCTCACAAAGGAGCATAGACAACAATGGGACTTGGTTCTTCCACAAGCTAAGTATGCCTATAATGATTCTATTAATAGAAGCATTGGGAAAATCCCATTTGAGGTGGTGTATGGACTAAAACCTAGAGGTGTGTTTGAGCTTAGGGATTTGAGTGGAATGGAGAAGAGGAGTGCTTTGTAGTTTTAGATTTATGGGTGATTTATGAACATAAAAGTTCTTAATAGAATTAGCTTTTGAATTTGTGTCATAAATAGAAATTATTCATAATGTCAATTTTGGTTAATTGGTAGAAATCTAGTTGAGCATGTTACATTTAGTATCAAAGCTCAAGGTTTAGCTCTAGGCCTATGAGCCCAGAATGATTGAACTAGGGAATAGTAGACCCTTAACTAGATTTGAAATGTTGAGAGAATGACCAAATTTGGATTGGTTGCATGAAATAGGAAATTCCAAGTTGGGTGAAAAGGGAAAACCAATAGGGATATGAAAAAGGAAAAATGTTATTGAGGAGAATCCCAACCCAAAGACCAACCTAATATTCCTGATGAAGAAACTCTAGCACACACCCTCACACATCTCAAGGTGGAGAGAGGAAAAAGATAGAGGAGGCCAAGCAAACTCCTAAGACTAAGAAACCCTCCGTAGTTAGAGATTGGCCAATAGGATATGGACCAAATGCACCACTATTGACTAAGGAGGAGGAATTCCTGCATACACATTCTACCTCACCCAAGAGGGAAGATGTAGATTTGGATGAGGATCCTAAGGAATGTCCTCTTTTTTATAATGGGGGTCCCTTTTTCCTCTCTCTCTATCTCTCCCTCTCTCTCTCCATATCCCTCTCTATATCTCTACCTCTCTTCCCCCTATATCTCTCCCTCTTTCTATCCCATATCTCCCTCTCTCTCCCTCTCTCCCTATTGCAAACATAACATGAGCCTATTGGTAATGAATCCTTATTATCCTCTTGATTCATAGGTTCCGTTTTAGTTGTGTTGGGATCCCTATAAGAGAATGTGTAGTTGATTTGAAGCTATTACTTCTCCATTGAGACATTTGTTGCAAAAACATCATTTTCTATGTATGTAAAAAATAGACCCAAAAATTCCCCAATTGACCTTCCACACTTCTTTGATGTACCCATTGCACCCCAAGGTGTGATTTCTAGTTTATTATATGATTTATAAATTTTAAATTTTAATTTAAATAATTTAGTTCAATGTAAATTTATTTTAATACAATTTTGTATATAGATTTGTATGGTTGAGCAAGTTTCTACTGAACCAAATGCTTATGATCAATGTGCTCCAATTTTATGTGATGATTATTGAGAACATAACAATTCCCTTGCATATATAGACCACATAATTCATAATTCTTAGAACCTACTAAATAGAAACAAGTTGATGACTATTAGAGGGGAGTTTACATGTATCTTCAATATTATTCAATGATCAAATCCATATGATGACCTCAATATTGACCAAATTTATGCATCACTATATATGAGTGTTGAAGAGAAACAAAATGGTCAATTGTGAATAGAGTAGTTTCTATATCAATGTCCACACCACATTCCCTTACTACATAGGATCAAATGGAATGATATTATACCCCATCACTAGGTTTCATGATGCCATTATGATTGGTTTATTTTATCTAAGGCCTATAATGATGGGTTGCCTTCATATTTTTGTAAAAATTAAAAGGTATTCTTTCATATGAATGTTGACTACACATGTATTTCCCTAAATTTTGGATAGGGAAAAGATGGGTTTGGAGACAACCCTCCATATCATCAACAATATTGTTCACCTCTATAAAATAAGAGGGCATTTGTTGGTCCAAATATTTTTTGTTCTAAAAAATTTGGACTTTCAGGTTGTTGAGTGATCACTTATCTCATGGAGGAATGAAATTCTAGTCATAATTATGGATGATCCCTATAATTTATATTCTTTCATATATAATTATAAATAAATTAAAATATTTCTTGTTCGATTAGTTTATTTTTCTTATAATTTTTATTGGTTTTTTTAATTAAGGTAAGTTGAGTTTTTGATAGGGCCCAAACCTTGTTACAGAAGAACAATAGAAAAATATTCTTGCACAAACAATAGAAACCATGTTTCCTAAAATAAAAAGAAACAAATATATCAATTATAAACAATGTTTGATCCAAACCTCTGCAACCTCACACCCATAGGATTGGTGTATAGTTGAGAGACTAATTTGGGAAGACCTTTATTGCACCTTTTAACAACTATCTATGAAGTGTTGACTTCCAAATCTATAGATCTATGAGAAAATGGAAGGGTTTCCCCCAAAAGGAACCATCTAAGGGCACTACACAATATGAGGAATTATGTGGATTTTTCAACCAAAACAATTATGTCAAAAACACCAAACTAACAATTTAAAGTTGAAAGAAGAACATGAACAATAGAAACTATTTTTTGAGTTTTAAGAATAGAATGCAAAGGATAGAAAGAAGCCTTTTAAATCCCAAAGGTAAATTTGCTAGAACGGAGAAGAGTGAATTTGATTCCCGTTAGTCAACTATCAAATTTTCAAGAAACACTATAAGATGGTTAGGAAGTGCATTTCTCCACCAAGTTGAGAAGGGTTGCTTGAAAATACCACAAGGACAATCTAGATCCATCTTCCCAATAGCAAAGAAACATATACATCAACAAAGAACACCCTCATAATCAATCAATTGAGACAAAGACCATTCATTAACCTATATAAATTCACCTAGTAAAGATTTCAACAAATCACCTATCATTGATATATGTGCAAGAGAGGTGTCAGTAAAGTTCATATAAGCTAAGTGCACCTTCACTAATTTACCCAAATCATTTCCAATGGCTTCATAGGTCAATTTACCTCGAAATTGTGAAGGTAGATAAATCAATCTAATCCAAATAGCCATTATTCTTTCAGGGAGTTGAAAGAGGGAGACAAAGGAAAAACTAAGAGGGGATGTGAATCCCACATCCAATCGCCAATTGCTAACACAACCTCTCTATGATTATGAGAATTAAAACATACCACAAAAGACCTCTAGTACAAGGAAAAGTCTCAATCTTAACCTCAACCAAAGGAGTCTAGTGCTCAGAAATCAATTGATATAGATTAAGGAGAGAAGGCCATGAGGGGTAAAATCTACAAATCAAACCCTTTCTCATGAAGAAATCATCACTATCAATCACTTCTTTCCCTAGAACCACTACTAGAGTGTAGCATAGGGAAGAGGAAACTATTTTTTTCTTTCAGTGATGCTAGATATTCTTAACAAAAAATGCCTTACATATAGTAGTTCACTTGTCAACTTCAATAGCAACAAAAAACAAATAGTGGAAGGCATTCACATAAGTTTCTCATCTCTACGTAAGAGTTGTGAGAAGGGGATGGAAGCACACAAACAGAGGTGTAATGCATCCCACCTTCAAATCTAAGAACCCAACATTCCCTTGTTATAATAATAAATTAAAATATGTCAATATTCCACCTCACTTATTTGTATTCTCCTTTTTTGTCACCTAGTTCGCTATGATCTCCCAATTGCAACATCTTATATGATAAGTCAAGTTACTTAACACTTATTATGGTCAAGTGACACTTGTCAAGGAATTCTTAATTTTATTTTTTCTATTATACTCCTGCATTTTAATAATATTTGTAATGGAAAAAATTACTTATTATTAAATAAATAAAAAATATGTTCTCATGTATATTTTTATGTGCAAGATTATTTCTTTTATTTTGTATTATATAGCATAGTTGTTTCTTTTGGATTTGATTATCAACTTGGGTAGATTTCACATATATTGCTATTTAACTACATAACATAGTTGTTGTGTTTATATTATGCACATCATTAGAAATTTTACATATATGTATTTAATTAAATCAAGTTAAATATGTATCAATTTATAATTTTGTATGCATATGTATAAATTCAATTTAATTGTGTATATGTAGTGATCTAAATTGCATATGTAGTTATGTAATTTTATAATATATTTTATTTACAATTGTGTATATTTTATCATTTTAAATGTATAGTTTATTAATTACAAATGATTAAATTAAATAATTTAGTTCAATGTAAATCTATTTTAATTCAATTCCATATATAGACTCACTTGGTTGACCAAGCTCATTCTAAGCCAAATGATTATGATCAATGTGATTTTTATGTGATGACTGTAGACATAATAATACCCTCATACATATATATCACAAAATTCATAATTATCCAAACCTACTAATCATAGATAGGTTGATGATTGTTAAAGGGGACTTTACATGTATCTTAAATATTATTCAATAATAAAATCCTAATAATGACCTCAATATCCACCAATTTTATGTATCACTATCTAGGAGTGTTGAAGAGAGACAGAAAGGTCAATTGTGAATAGAGCAGTTTCTATATCAGTGTCCACACAACATTCCATTGTTACATAGATCAAATGGAGTGAGTATGTCCCATCAATAGGTGTCATCATGTCATTATGGTTACTTTATTTTCTCTAAGGCCCATAATGATGAGTTATCTTCATATATTTGTAGGAAGTATATGGAAATATATCCATTCAGATAAATGTTGACTATAGAGTATTTCCCTACATGTTGAATAGGGGAAAAAGAGGTTTGGATACAAACCTTGGTATCAAGCAAGATTCTTACATTTGTTGGTCCAATTTTTTTTTATTCTAAAATTTTTGAATTGTGGATGATTCTTGTAATTTGTATTTTTCATATAATTATAGATAAATTAAATATTATTAATTTAAATTATCTCTTACAATTTCTATTGTGTTATGATAATAAAAATAAATAAAATATTCCATATTTCATGTCACTCTTTTGTATTCTCCTAGTTTATCACCTGGTTATCTACAATCTCCCAATTGCAACATCTATTATAAGTTTATCCCATGTCACTTCTTTGCATTATCCTTTGTAACCTAGTTAGCTACAATCTCTAAATTGCAACATCTATGATAAGTCAAGCTACTTGACACTTATTATGGTCAAGTGACTTTTCAAGGCATTCTTAATTAAGGTTTTTATATTATACTTCAATGCATTTCAAAATATTTATAATGGGGAAAAATTACCTAGTAATTGAAACAAATATATTCTCATGTGCATTTTTATGTGCAAGCTTGTTTCTATTATTTTGTATTATTATATAAGATTTTTTTTTCTTTTGGATTTTATAATCAAACTTGGTAGCTTGCACATTGTTTCATAGAAAAAAGGGTTCACCAAAATGAGTTAACAAGATCATGAATCACTAGGTTTTTCTAGGGGAGATGTTCCATTCAATTATGAAGGCCAAAATACACAAATAACAGTTAGAAATGACTCCTAACTATAATAGCAACTATAAGGGAATTTTTGAGAGGCTAAAACATTTTGTACCTTGTTGAAAACTTGTTTTTAGGTCACAGAGAACTCATTCACCTTTAATGGTGAATGGGTCCCTGTTAGGGTTCTGAAATTTGACTTTTGGGTTTTATTCCTCCCAGTCTACACTCCCAAATCACATATTTTCAAGCTTCGTTGAGGACTCATTCACCTTTAGTGGTGAATGGATTCTCTTAGGGTTTTGAAAAACTAGTTTCTCAGTTTTGTACTTCAATGTTTGCACTCTGAGTTACTAGGATTTTAGCTCCCAAAAGTCAAAAATTAATTATGTAGAGCTCTTTCCATGATCTTGCAACAAAGATGACAACTTTGCAACTTGACAATTTTGACAACTTTGCTTCAATCTTGTTCTCCACTTGATCTTCAACCTATAAATCTGCAGACATACATTCAAGAGAAGAAAAACTTGTTGATTGTTAGTTAATAGGGGTTTGACTTGGTCAAACCCCTTTTAGGTAATTAAATTGAATGATGAAATAATGAAATAGAAGCATGAAACATGCAATACTTTGGAAGTTGTCTTGGAGTATGAATCTGCAAACTAACATGAAGTGGCCATGAAGAATATAGATCTTGATCTCAAATAGGATGTGGAAAAATGCTTGCAATTGATCCTCAATGATACATCAACAATCTTAGCTCAACAACATGCTTGAATGCACTATGCCTTTGACATGATGAAATAACCTTGAATTGTTGCAATAAACTCTTGATAATCTACCTTTGGATATCTTTGAAATTCTCTATAAAACTCAAGCTTGCTATAATGCATGAATACTCAAAGTTTCAAGGATAAACTATGTGAATTAACCCCATGTTTTTACTAAATCTAGAGATTAACCTCAAAATTTAACTAATTCAAGCTGACACCAGATTTAGGATTAAAAATCATAATGATCCCACCACAATTAAATTCAAAAAGGGGTGTCTTATATGAGGAGGACCCATTCAACAGTCTAGCACAAATATTTAGGACCTTGCTTCCGGGGGGTGAAAAAACATCAAAAACCCACCTCAAAAATGCATATAAAGGGGTGTCATATGTAGAGAGGACCCAATCGCCACTAAAGGCGAATGGGTCCTAGCACCATTTTCTAAGACCTTGATTTTTCCAAATTAAGTGTTATGCACTTTGATTATTAGGTGTTCGGATAGATCCTTCGGAATGTGTCATTGATAAGGCTTAAATTTGAATTAAAGGGGCTAAATAAGCTCAATTAACCACAATTAACTAATAAAACCCTAGATAAGTGTGAAAGTGTACTACAATACTTTACAACACCATAAATAAGGTACAATTTAAGTATATTTTGTTAAAAAGGGGCCCTAGATTAATGTGAATGTGTACAATACATTACAACACTAAACCAAGGAATTATTTAGGCTAATTATATATCAATTATTCCCAAATTAAGTGTGAAAAAGGGTTACTTTTTTTTACACTACATTTTTCCCCTACGACAGACTCACACTAAAGTAGAAATTCAAGACACTTAAGTATGCAGCAATAATAAAGGTACATAATCATACCCTGTCAAAGGCCAAGAAAAATAAAGAAAAACAAAGGATCAAGCACAACCCTTTCCAACATAATGTGGAAAGGGGTTGTTTGTCTGTAACATACACTGCTCACTCTAGGGTAGTGGAACCCCAATTCGTCCACTAGGTAAGTTATCCCAACAAGGTGGCAAGTGAGAGAATCATATTAGCCTCCCATACCATACCAAAGTTACCCCCCTAAAAAATTCAATAAGACACCACAATGTAATGCTTTTGTATGCTTTTGAATGTCATGTCTATAATTTTTTGTTAAAGGAGATTTTTCTTTGTTCATGTGTAAGGTCTTCTTCTTAGAGAACATCGTGCCTAATGTCTCCAAGAGAGGACAAGTCAAAGAGTATCAAATCGCCACTTATAATATGCCTCTCACTTCACATCATCCACTAAGGGGAATCGTATGCTTAGAAATATCACACTCTTGGAGGACATCAAACCCAATGACACCACCAAGAAAAGGACACATCCCAAGAAAAATAAAATCATGCCATGAAATATGCAGAAAGTGTTAGAATAATAAGTTATTATGCTTAATTAATTATATCATATTGATTAATTAATTAAGTCACTTATTCCTCTTTGTTACTTAAGCTAAACTTAGGCACATTAATAATTAATTAATTATTAATTATTAAGTCTGCACACTAGGGTTTCATTTAGGGTTTCCCTTTTAGGGTTTATTGATCTCCTTCATAAGGATTGATCTCTTTTGTAATTATTGATTTCTCTTAATGCATTTTTACACTTTGAGGTTCACAGAACATCTTCTTTGGTTCTTCATATCTTTTGCATGTGACAAGTATCCATCTTGCATGCAGGTGATCTTGGTTTCTAACATGCTATCAGAGCTCTAGACCTGTAGCTGCCTGTTCATGATTTGAAGATATGGAATTTTAGTGAGTTTCAAGTGCAAGGGTTTCCACAGGCATATTTTTTGAGATTTGGGGGTACCCAATTTTTTGGACATTTTGGGCTCAAATGGACGTCGCCATTGCATTCGCAGTGCCCCAAAACCCTAGAAATGCCTGTCAAATCATCAATTTTGGAGCAGTTGATTCTGAGGCAAAAAAAATTGCCCGTATGGCCTCTGTGCACGCGATCCGAGGAAAATTATTTTCAAGGTTCAATTTTTTTGTTTTTTTAAAAAAAATCTTTAATAGAAATTTTTTAAAAATCAAAATCCTTTTCAAAAAAAAATAATGTAAAAGGTTTTTTGAAAATTTTTTAAAGGATTTTTAAAAGCCTGTGGCAGAGGGTACCCATACCCTACCACGGCAGGGCCGTACGCCGCCGCTGGCAGGGCGGGCCCCTACTCACCGCCACTATTCAACACCTGTCGGCGGTTATTGTCCTTACCACTGACCGGCATCACCCACCGCTGGCAACAAGGCCACCGACCCCTTTTAAAATCCGGCGGCAAAAATCTAGCGACGGAATCTACAAGATTCCTTTGGAATATTGCGACCGACAAGTATTTTGCAGCGGACAACGAACATACCGACAACTGCAGAATATTCTGGGGAGAGAGGAATATATCGGCAATGGAATATTCTAATTATTTATGGCATATACAGGCGGCTAAAAAAATAATTTGCATGGGGCCGAGTTTTTGTGGCAACGACCAGACGGCCGTCAATTTTATGCTCATGAACCGCTGACGTCAGCATGATGTCAGCGACCGTACGGCCACTCTTTGCCCCCTCCTAGTACAGTTTGCCCTAAAAGAGCAGTTTTTTTCTTTTGGTCATAACTTGGGCATACGGTATCGAAATCAGGCAAATGAGATATCGTCAGAAAGCTAGTTCCGAGCACTTTCCAGTAGTGCTATTTATTTTTCAGTATTTTACTATTTACCTATATTTATTTCTGTTTGAAATCAGATGTACTTTTTATGCTTCCGAGCTCATAACTTTTTGCCACGATGTCCATTTTTCGCCTCGTTTGAAGCGTTGGAAAGGTATTGAGGAGCTCCATGTTGCTGTCCATGCACTGTTTTTGTATCTATCCCAGGTTGATCACTTATTCCAGATTTGGCCCGATGGGTTGTTTGGCGATTACTTGGATGTTTTGGCAGTTGGAAGAGTGCATCTTGCATCTTTGCACTTCGTTTTCAGTAATACATCATTAAATAATTGCTTGTTACTTCCTAGATTCTAGAGTTGTTCCTGTTTGGAGTTTTTGAGTGTTCCGTGGCATCAGGTCTTCTGTTGCTTTATCATAATTCCTTGAGTCAATCAGTGACTCTCATCTGGTTTCAGTAGTATACAGAAGAATATTTCCTTTCTTGCCAATATCAAGTTCTAGTGTTACTCTACAGAGTTCTTCCAGTGCTTTTTTGCAACATGTCATCTCATTGTGGGGGGGTTTTGTCCCACTGGGTTTTTCCTTCTCTACTCCATTCTTGCATTTGTAAATGGGTATCTAATCAGGCCTAGTTTTCGGAACCCATCTTTGCTTTCATGTATCTTATTCTAGTGTTTTAGCTTCTTCCTAAGTTCATCTTAAGGGGGGGTGTTAGAGTAATAAGTTATTATGCTTAATTAATTATATCATATTGATTAATTAATTAAGTCACTTATTCCTCTTTGTTACTTAAGCTAAACTTAGGCACATTAATAATTAATTAATTATTAATTATTAAGTGTGCACACTAGGGTTTCATTTAGGGTTTCCCTTTTAGGGTTTCTTGATCGCCTTCATAAGGATTGATCTCTTTTGTAATTATTGATTTCTCTTAATGCATTTTTACACTTTGAGGTTCACAGAACATCTTTTTTGGTTCTTCATATCTTTTGCATGTGACAGGTATCCATCTTGCATGCAGGTGATCTTGGTTTCTAACAGAAAGATGTCATCGATGTATTCCCCCACTTTAAAACAGTTGCTAATACCATTACTATGAGAAATTGCTTTAAAGTAGCCAATTGTTGGATGTTGTGGGTGTGTTGCTGATATGTGGTTTTCATTGATGTCAACACTATTAGCATCATTGAATAGAAGGTTGTATATGTCGAGGATATTGAGAAAATTGTGAAAGGAAGAGTTATAGAGTTGTCTATTGCCAGTGGAATTGTGAAGGTCATGAAGGTATCATGTTTTGTACATTGGAGGTCAACTACTGTGGACTAAAGGGCTTATTTTTTAGAGTATCTAGATCATCTACTAGAAGTTTCAGAGGTTCGCGTGTAGATTTGATCATGTTGTGGTCTGACAGTATTTTTGTGGTCTATGTCAGTGTTTCGAGTGAAGATTATGTGATTTTGATAGTCTCAGTTGTTTTGGATGCTTCTCTATTAGTTCCTAGTGTTCTTGGATGTTTCTAGATCAGTCTCCATCATTCTTGTATGTCCACATTGATCAGTGTGTTCGTGTTCAAATATTTTTCTTGTGCATGTTTGGGTTTTCATGTTCCTGCTAACATGATGGTGGTAATGTGTTGTGGATCCTTGAAAAGTAAAATTTGAATGTTTGGCATGCTTGTGAATATTATTTTGGGTTGCATCATTGTATTGGCTGACGGTGTTTAGATCCACATTGAAAATTTAATTGTAAATTTGGGTCAACATTGCAAAAATGTTTTATTTTTCTGGCTGACTAAGTTGTTGATGTAATCCATGATGTGGATATATAAGAATGATTGTTTCATCTGTGTAATGTGTGTTGGGTTTGCTCCTATGTGTGTATGTACAAATATCATTTGATTGCAGAGAAGAGTGTGAAGAAGACTGAGAGAAGTGTGAAGTAGTTTGAGTGAAAAGTGAAGGAGTTTTTTGTGCTTAATTGGAACTATAATTAGGCTTGTGTAGAAGCTATTTTCTCAATTTGTACCCTCCATATTTAATCCTACTCTATATTGTTGGGAAGTGAGCCCCTTTTGTAACTGAGCAGTGAGCTCTAGGTAGTGTGTCTGAATGCATGTGCATTCCCATTTATTATTTTCATTATACTTTTAGCAGGGTATAATACTGTGGACTAACATCCATCGTGGTTTTTCCCCTAATAGGGTTTCCACGTAAAAAAATCTTGGTGTTCTCTATCTCTCTAATGTGTTAATTGTTTATGGTTAATTGATTATTCATCAGATATGAGATTAAGTTAAGTAAAGTTTGAAAAGTTTATTATTTTGTGACAACTGATTCACCCCCCCTCAGTTGTTTGTCCTTGTTTTTCCAACAATTGGTATCAGAGCAGGTTCCTCTAAAGAAGTCTAAAAGCTTGAGGTGATTCGGGATGGCATCATACAAGAAGGACAGTCCTAGATTTTATGGAACTAACTACTCACTGTGAAAATTCAGGATGGAATGTCACTTGAGGTGTATTGGCGAAGCTTATTGGAATATTACAAAAGATCCATATGTTATTCCTCAGAATGGTCCCTCCATTGCTAATGAGATCAAAGAAGCTAAAAATAATATTAGGGCTATTGAAGCTTTGGTGAGTGCTCTGACAGATTCGTAGATGGAAAACGTAATAGGTCTGAAGATAGCTCATGAGATTTGGATGAAGCTGGAAACTTTGTATGAAGGAGATGCACAGGTGAAGATGGCTAAGTTATAGAGTTTGAAAGGAAAGTATGAGAATTTGAAGATGGGTGAAGATGAAAATATCACTTCTTTTATGCAAAGAGTAAATGAAATAGTGATGGGTATTAGATGTGTCGATGGTTCCCTGGATGAGGATGAAATTGTGGCTAAGATACTCAGATCCTTTCCTCCCTCATACAAAGTGAAGGCTCATGCTATTGAAGAGCTCAGATCAGTAACAAAGATGACAAGAGATACACTAGTTGGTAAGCTTGTTGCTTTTGAGTTAAGTGAATTTGGTGAATCTTTTCCAAAGACTAAATCTGCATTCAAGGCTACTATATCCGGAAGTAACAAGCAAAGATATAATCTGAGAGAGTGTTCCAGAAAGATATCCAAGTATGAAGAAGAACTGAAACAACTTGAAGATAAAGAAAGAGAGGTAGAAGAGTTGGAAGCATTGATTATAAAGAAAGAAGGGAAAGGAAAAGGTAAGTATGAAGGTGTATTTCCTATTAAATGTTTTTCTTGTAGTAAAATAGGTCATTTTGCACCAAGGTGTCCTAAAAGAGTTCCTATATCTAAGCATAACAATTCTAGATTCCAAAAGAAATGTTACTTTGTTGAAGGAGTGACTGATCATGAGTTTGATAAAGATAATGGAAATGAATATGAATGGGTTTTCATTGCTACCATTCAAAATAGTCTTGTTGCTACTAAATCTGCTAAAGATGAGAAAGCTCTTACAACTCGAGTTGAAGAAAAGGATGAGTGGGTTATTGATAGCAGATGTTCACGTCATATGACTAGTGATAAAAGCTAATTTGTAAGTCTAGAGAAGTATGATGGTGGGGTTTTAAGGTTTGGAGATAACAATGCTGGTGTGATTTGTGGCAAAGGTTCTATTTGTCTTGGTGGTAAGCATAACATTGATGATGTTCTTTATGTTGAAGGCCTGAAGCACAATCTCTTGAGTGTTGGAAAGATGGTGGAAAAAGGCTATGATCTACAGTTCAAAGATGGGAGATGCAGGATACGTGGAAGTTCTGGCAATATGATTGCTACAGGTAAACAGACAAAAGGCAATATTTTTCAACTAATCACTACTAGTGAGAGTTGTTTCATTACTCAAGTAGATGAAAGCTAGTTGTGGCATAGGAGGCTATGTCATGTGAATTTTTATAACATTTCCAAAGTAAGTTCCACTCAAGTAGTAAGAGATCTACCTAAGTTAGTAAAGCCTTCTAACACAGTTTGTAAGGAGTGTTAGATGGGTAAACAAACTAGAGCCTCTTTCTGAAGCAAGCAATTTCATTCAAATGATTTTTTGGAGTTGCTACATACTAATCTCTATGGTCCCTCCAGAGTCAAAATTATTCATGGAGAAAAGGTTCTTTATGTTGATTATTGATGATTATTCTAGAATGATATGGGTTTCTTTCCTAAAAGAAAAATGTGAAGCATTGGAAAAGTTCAAAACTTTCAAGGCTATGGCAGAGAATGAGAAAGGTCTAAAAATTAAATTCCTAAGATCTGAAAAAGGTGGTGAGTTCACCTCCAGAGAATTCAACTTTTTTTGTGAAGAACATGGAATCAGAAGATAGTTATATGCTCCCCAGACCCCTCAATAGAATGGAGTTGCAGAGAGAAAGAATAGAATAATTCTCAATTCTACTAGAACAATGATGATAGAGGGAAATGTGCCCTAGATCTATTGGAGTGAAGTTGTAAGCACTGTTGTGTATACTTTGAACCGGGTAGATGTTAATGGTAATTCTAGAAAGTTTGATGCAAGAAGTGATGAAGGAATCTTTCTAGGTTACTCTACTAAGAGCAAGGCTTACAGATGCTATAACAAAAGACTAAGAAAAATGGTTGAGAGTGAAAATGTCAGAGTTGATGAGGACTCTGCCAAATCATGTAGATATCATGGTTATGATTCAGATGAAGACAATACAAGCCAAGGGAAGAATTGTCAGACACATAACCAACTTCATATTATTCCATATGTTTCGGTAAAGCAACCTCAATTCATTCTGGTAAATCAAGTAATTCAGGAAGCACAGACAAGTGCAAGTACTGAAGAAATAACTGAAGAACCAAAAGCTCAAGAAATTCCTAAAGTTCCAAGGTATGTAAAGCTAAATCATTCTGAAAATCAAATTATACGAGATAAGAGCAAAGGTACGCAAACTAGAAGAAATATTGTAGAAGAGTATTGTCTGATTTCCAAGATTGAACCTAAAGATGTCACTAAATCCTATCAAGATGAACACTAGATGGAAGCTATGAAGGAAAAAATGACATAGATTGAAAAGAATGACACATGGACACTGGTTCCCAGACCCAAAGACAAAAATGTGATTGGTACTAAATGGGTGTTTTGGAACAAGCTGAATGAACAAGGTGAAGTGGTCCGGAATAAAGCAAGACTAGTATGTAAAGGGTATTCTCAAATGGAAGGTGTTGATTTTGAAGAAAAAATTTCCGCTCTTTCCAAAATTGAATCTATTAGATTATTTCTTGCTTATGTTGCATACAAGAACTATAAAGTCTATCAAATGGATGTGAATTCAAATTTTTTGAATGGAGAACTAGAAGAAGTATACATTGAACAATCAGATGGATTTCTATTCACTGACAAGGAAGACATTGTTTTCCATTTGAAGAAAGCTCTGTATGGACTTAAGCAAGATCCCAGAGCTTGGTATGCTAGATTATACAAATACTTATTGAAGCTTGGATTTAATAAAGGTACTGTTGATAGCAATTTATACTTCAAGTTGGATCATGATAAAGAGTTAATTATAGAAGTTTTTTTTATGACATTATTTTTGGAGGAGATGATAATCTATGTATGAAGTTTTCTAATGAAATGAAGAGTGAATTTGAGATGAGTATGATTGGAGAAATGAAGTTATTTTTGGGATTGCAAGTTACCCAGTTAGACAAGGGAATTTTCATATCTCAGTCCAAATATGTGAAAGAGCTATTGAAGAAATTTCAGATGGAAGAATCAAATCCAATTGGTACTCCCATGGTGACTAGATACAAGTTAACACAAAATTATGATTCTCCTAAGGAAAATCAAACTAGATATAGGTCAATGATCGGTGGATTTCTCTATTTGACCCAGACTAGACTAGACATTATGAATGTTGTATGTATGGTTGCTAGGTTTGAGGTTGATCCAAAAGAATCACATGTGACTCTTGTTAAGAGAATCTTCATATATTTGAAAGGAACAATTGACTTTGGACTTTTTTATCCAAAGGATGATGATCTCACTTTGAGTGCATATACTGATGCGGATTGGGTTGGAGATGTAGATGATAGGAAAAGTACTAGTGGTGGTGCTTTCTTCCTAGGGAAGAAGTTGGTGTCCTGGTTGAGCAAAAAGCATAATTCCATTTCTCTATCTACTGCTAAAGCAGAATATATTGCTACTGCCAATTATTGTACTCAAGTGATATGGATGAAACAGATGTTGAAAGATATCAGGGTGGTATATGAAGAACCTATTGCCATATACTGTGAAAATTCAAGTGCAATAAATATTTTGAGGAATTCGGTACTACACTCTAAGACAAAACATATATCAATCAAGTTTCACTTCTTGAGGGAGAAGGTGAATGAGAAAGAAATCAAATTGGAGTATGTTCCTACCAAAGAATAGATTGCAGACATCTTTACTAAGCCATTCACGAAGGATACTTTTGAGTATCTCAAAGGAATGCTAGGGGTGATTACCCCTCCTGATAAGAACTAAAATATGCATTTACTTGCATCAATCTGTGAGCCTAATTGCTATATTCTAATCTGAATTGATGTCTCTGTGGCTGCTACTCAGAGGGAGTAGTCAGATGTGCAGATATGTGATTTAGAGCATGAATATGGAAAGTTCATGGTTACCTTTTCCATTGATGTCAAAGGGGAAGAAGAGTAATGTGAAAAATATTTTTAGGGGGAGAAGAACAATTGAGAAGAGTCAAAATATAAGGGGGGTGGCTAGTATAGTTGTGTTGATGGTGTTTTTCACATCATGTGTTGCCATCAATGCCAAAGGAGGAGATTGTTGGATGTCGTGGGTGTGTTGTTGATATGTGGTTGTCATTGATGTCAACACTATTAGCATAATTGTATAGAAGGCTATATATGTCAAGGATATTGAGAAAATTATGAAAGGAAGAGTTACAGAGTTGTTTGTTGCTAGTGGAATTGTGAAGGCCATGAAAGTGTCTTGTTATGTATGTTGAAGGTCAACTACTATGGACTAAAGGGTTTATTTTTTAGAGTATCTAGATCATCTACCAAAAGTTTCAAAGGTCCACGTGTAGATTTGATCATGTTGTGGTCTAACAGTATTTATATGGTCTATGTCAATGTTCTGAGTGAAGATTGTGTGATTCTGATAATCTCAGTTGTTGTGTATGCTTCTCTATTAGTTCCTAGTGTTCTTGGATGCTTCTAGATCATTCTCCATCATTCTTGTATCTCCACATTGATTGGTGTGCTCATGGTCAAATATTTTTCTTGTGCATGTTCAGGTTTTCATGTTCCTAGCCGACATGATGGTGGTAATGTGTTGTGGATCCTTGAAAAGTAAAATTTGAATGTTTGGCACACTCGTGAATATTGTTTTGGGTCACATCATTGTATTGGCCGATGGTGTTTAGATCAACATTCAAAATTTAATTGTAAATTTGGGCCAACATTGCAAAAATGTTTTATTTTTCTGGCCGACTAAGTTGATGTAATCCATGATGTGGATATATAAGAAAAATTGTTTCATCAGTGTAATGTGTGTTGGGTGTGCTCCTATGTGTGTATGTGCGGATATCATTTGATTGCAGAGAATAGTGTGAAGAAGACTAAGCGAAGTGTGAAGTAGTTTGAGTGAAAAGTGGAGTTTTCTGTGCATAATTGGAACTGTAATCAGGCTTGTGCATAAGCTATTTTCCCAGTTCGTACCCTCTTGATTTAATCATATTTTGTATTGTTTGGAAGTGATCCCCTTTTGTAACTGAGCAGTGAGCTCTAGGTAATGTGCCTGAATGCATGTGCATTCCCCTTTATTATTTTCATTATACTTTTAACAGGGTATAATACCGTGGACTAACATCCACCGTGGTTTTTCCCCTAACAGGGTTTCCATGTAAAAAAATATTAGTGTTCTCTGTCTCTCTGATGTGTTAATTGTTTATGGTTAATTGCTTATTCATCATATCTAAGATTAAGTTAAATAAAGTTTGAAAAGTTTATTATTTTGTGACAACTAATTCGCCCCCCTCTCAGTTGTCTATCCTTGTTTTTCCAACATGTATGCCCCCACTTTAAAGTAGTTGCTAACACCATTACTGTGAGCAATTACTTTAAAGTAGCCAATGTTTTCTCCTAAGATATGAGAGCTTTCCTTGAAAAACCCTATGCCAAGTCAAATGCTTCTGAAATAAAGCTATGTCATGATAAAGGAAGGGTTGTCCCCAAAAATACAATAATAAAGATAACTCAGTACGTCACATGTGAGCCAACTTAAAGCATGTCAGTCACATCCCAATCTTGCTCTTATATATACATGGAAGGCGATCAACTAGACAATCAGCAAGTGACATATGAGGACAAAGCTACCTAACCCCTTGCCTCCACTTAGTGCAGAACAAGGGTGAGCTAAGATGGTTGATGAGAAACATAAAAATTGGTATCAATTAAAGGAACTAGGTGCTTCAACACAAGAAAGAGTGCCACACTCCTTAAGATGTTGAATTTTGTTACTCAAAGCCTTACACTCGTTAGTAGAATGACCATGAACTCTATGATATGCACAAAATGAACTCTTGTAATAAAATTTATTTCATGTTCTTGGAGTGAGAGATATCAAACAATCTTGGAGGAATCTCAACAAGATACTCTCTTGATCAATAGTAGAAGATGTCCGTTTATTTTGCGACAAAGATATCTCTTGCTTAGTACAATATGTCATACTTACAAAAGAATCTTTAGATTGTGAGATTTTGTACTCTCCTTTATAGGAAGGTGTAAAATCTATGAAATTTCAATCATTAGTGTTTTGCATGATGACATTTAAGTTAAGTGAATTTTTCTTTTTTTCTTTCATTTCTTTCGAAGGACAATAACCAAGACCACTAGTGTTTATCAATTCAGGATGCACTAATGTTAAAGTTGGCTTAGAAGAATCCTTTGTAAGAGTTGATATTAAGTGAAGGATTTTTTGATGCTTTTATTTCTATCAAACAATAATAACCAAGACCACGAGTTGTTTCTTGTGTGTTAGGCTCTATAGGGACACAGGTACCTTATTCTCTAACACCACATCCTTTTCTACTATAACCAATTTGTCGCATAAGTTCATAACCTCTTCTATAAACCTTTTGTATTTCGTTAGAATTTGGTGGTTGTTCATAATCAACTTTTTCAAAAAAAATTGTGTATGTTGTCTTTTCTTCTAAAGTGGTTGAGGTGGATGCTTTCAAATTTTGTGTTGACATTACCACTTTTTCTTTTCCCTTTTCACTCTCTTTGTTTATGATCTTGTATTCTCCCATGAATGTAGGTGTGAAATCTAAGGAACCCCAATCATCGTCCAATAGCTTCGTGACCTTTTCAATAATGCTCTCTTTTTCTTTCTCTTGCACGATTTCCACTTGTGTAATTGGTGTCAATTTCTTTAAAGGAACTTATTTTTCTCTCTTAGCAATCAAACAAATTTCAGGTTCAGGATCGGCCTCGAGTGTATAAACTTTGTTGTTGTAGATATACTTCATTCTATGATGAAGAGTATAAGGTACTCCATTCATTGCATGAATCCATGGCCTTCCTAAAAGAAGATTATATGAAAGATCGTGAGGCATAACATGGATCAGAGTTTGCAAGGTAACCTTCCCAACTTTAATAGGTAATGTAATCACACCCAGTGGTTGTTTTCCCATGTTATCAAACCTATGAATAGATAAAGAATCAGGTTGAATTTGTATTTTGTCTACTTAAATCTTATCAAGGAGGCTTACACTATAAACATTAAGATCTGAACCATTATCAATGAGGGTATGTTTAATGTGAGACTTATTATCCTTAATTTCAATAATAGCCACTATCATTAAAACATAATTTTTTTTCACTTCAAACGAAGGTAACTCATCTTGATGGAAAGTAATTTCTAAGTTTTCCAGATTTATAGCTTGAATTTGAGTTGCCACATCCTTTGATTGCACATTAGGAATGGTAGGGACATTTTGTAAAGCACTTTGAAGCATGTTATCATAAATAGGCGAGCTTTGAATAAGGTCCCATAAGGATATCTTAGCAAAAGTATTCTTAAGTTGTTCATCGGGATCATACTCCTTTCCACTTTTTTAAGGAAAACAAGGAGGACTAGGTAAGATAGGGTTAGGCAATGAGAGGTATGTTTGAGTTGTTTATCTTGGTTGCAGATTGTTTCTAGTGCTATATGTATGAGCAACAGTGTTATAATTCACTTGCTATGAAACATTATTCTTAGGTGGTTTGAGGATGAGGATGGGTTTGTTTTAAGTTTTTGGTTGTTGTGAGGGTGGGTAAATAATTAGAGGATTCTTATGGTGTCCTACATGGTATAATTTAGGAGGTCCAGTAATCAAGGGGGATCTAACAGACACTTGTGCATTCATAACCTCAACAGTTTCGGTTTGATGTCTTTATAATGAAGGGGATTCTAGCATCATCTTTTCACCATCATCTAAGGAAGTCACATCACTATTGTTAATGTTGTTATTTTCATCCACCATGATATCTTCTCTAGTAGGAGAGTTTTTAGGAGATCTACAAACTAGATGTTCATGACATTCAATGTTTGGTTCTTCTAAAATAACTTCATCACAAGTAGGTGAGTCATTAGTGATGGAATTATCTTGTTCAATAATGTTTTTCCTAATATGAGAGGTAAGGGAAGAGAGACAAATAGGATTCATAAATTTCTCATTGGTTTGATCTTCTAACACCAAAATATCTTCGTCACAAATAGGAGAGATATTAGGAGAAGACCAAATTTGATTGTCATGATTATCCACCATTGTATTCTCTTTCAATAAAGCATTCTTATGAGTGTGAGGGATGGAATTTTCCTTAGCATGTTTAGAAAGTTAGGATACTAACATTGTTTGACCAAAAATGAAAAGTACTTCTAGCCATCTTATGCAATGCTTCACAAATATAAACAATGTATATCCAAAGATGATGAGTACTTTTATCCAATTTATGAAAATCTTTAAGAATGCACACAAAGTGTATCCAAAAATGAAAAGAACTTTTATCAAACTTATGCAAAGATTCATGAATGTAAACATTGTGTATGCAAAAGTGAAAAGTACTTTTATCCATATTATGCAAAGTTTCAAAAGTGTAAACATTTCCAAATTTTTAGACTTAAAAAAAGGTAATTTTCCTAATTACACTATGCAATAGACTAAAAATGAATTTTTGGAAATTCCATTTTGAATTTTAACAATTCCCTAGATGAAGAAAATTAAGCTAGATTCATTGAATTTAATAAGACAAAAAATCTGAAATCTGAAATAGGAAAGTAACAGCAAAGAATAGAAGCCTAAAACAGAGATTTCAAATCCTAGAAAATGCAAATTAGAAGCTATCAGGGACTCATTCACCGATAAGGGAAAATGTGTCCTAGATAAGAATTTTGGAAATGTTTTTGCTGATTCCTAAGTGATTTTCAATCCTTTTCATATGCCAAAAAGTACAGGCCCAACGTAATCAGGAACTCATTCACCAGTAAAGGCAAATGGGTCCTTGATTAGGGTTTTGTAACTATTTTTGGATGATTTTCATGCTTTTTGTAATGTCTTTCAATTCCAAGTCTAAGATAGTAACTTGCAGTATCAAATTTTCCAAAAATACAATGTGAAAATGCAATAGAATGATGAATGTAAAGACCTAATTTGAAATGCAATTTTTTTCTGATTTTCAAATGAAATTTTATGAGATCTAAATGATATGCAAAATGACTTTTTTTTTTTTGTATTTTTTAGATTTAGAGAAATGCAAAGCAATGCAATTCTAAACCCTAAATGAGATGAAAGTTTGAATGAAAAGTAAGAAACCCTAAATGAGGTCTAATTCAATTCAAATTAATTGCAAATGAATGCAATATCTAACCTAGGATGCAATGTGTTGCAAGAATGATGGAGGTGTTGTCATTGATGTCAACTGGTCAATTGGTTAGCAACTGGTTGTTGTGGATATTGGTTGTTCATGTCGAGGATATTGAGAAAATTGTATCAAAGAAAGGTTGCAAGTGTTCAATGGTTGCCCCGAGTTTTTCTCTGAGATTTGCTCCTATGTTTGTGTGGTTCAAATATGTTGATCATGTTTGTTGGAAGCTACTATATCTAGATTTTTGGATTTTGATTCATTGTATAGTGTGATTTATGTTCACCAATTGTGAACTATGGTTTTCTATGTTTCTAGCTAAAGTCTAGAAGAAATGTTGTCAGTCCATATTTCTCTTTGGTAAAGTCTTATGACTTGCGGTTCTAAATTTAAGTTGTTATAATTGTGTTGAAGATAATTTTCTATCTGAAGGATCGTGCTTAATTGTTCTATGTGTTTTACACTAGTTTGGCCAAACTTGTGTTGAATACTATCTTCGGAGTTGATGAAGCATGTTGGACCTATTTGGGTCCTCATCAAGCATGTGTTTGGGTCGCCCTCATTCTAATTCCACCCTAGGATGTTTTGGCACTGACCTAATTTGAATTTATTAATGGATGGCCAACTTTGGATATGTTTCAAAGTTGAATATGATATAAATATAGGATGAGTTAGTGGTGAAAGGTGGGAAGGAGATAAGTGCAAAGAAATAGAGCAAATAGATGTGAAATAGATGCAAATCAGTGGGTGTGTGTGATGTGGGTGTGGAATATCAATGTGAAGCCCAAATGCTAAGTTTCTGGATGTAGTGAGTTGAAGGTGTACTCTATCATACATGCATGTCTGCAAGTAGTTGAGAAAATTGTGGTGGATTTCTCTATTGCATTGAGATTGTTTTCTCTCTATAACATACCTCTTCTATCTTCTTTGTATCTTTGTGGCAGTGAGCCCTCCGTGCGGTTAGCCCTTTTGGATAGTGAATCCTGATATAGACAGTGAGTCCTTGTTTTGGTAGTGAGCCTTATTTCTCAGGTAGTGAACCTTTGTAATCGATTTTGATATTCTATAGTGTGAGTTAATCCTCACCGTGGTTTTTCCCTTATTAGGTTTTCCACGTAAATCTGGTGTTGTGTTCGTGTGATGATTTTTTAGTTTTTGCACTTGCACTTAATGTCTAATCATTTTAGCAATGTTAAGGATTTGTTTCGGTGAATGATTTAAAGGTTAAATTTATTACAACTAATTCACCCTTCTCGCAGTTGTCTTGTTCAACACAATGAAAGCCTTTAAAATCATAAAAGTTGCAATATTCAATAGGTCGGACTCACCATTATGTTTCATAGAAAAATAGGGTTCACCAAAATGAGTTAACAAAATAATGAACCACTAGGTTTTTCTAGGGGAGATGTTTCATTTAGTTATGAAGGAAAAAATACATAAATAATAGTTAGAAATGACTCCTAACTGTTATAACAACTATAAGGGAAGTTTTGAGAGGCTAAAACAATGTGTACCTTGTTGAAAAATTGTTGTTTTTAGGTCACATAGGACTCATTCATTCTAGAAATTGACTTCTAGGTTTTATTCCTCTTAGTATGCACTCCCAGATCCCAAATTTTAACTACTTTAGGCCTCACTAAGGACTCATTCACCTTTAGTGGTGAATGGTTCCTTCTAGGGTTTCAAAAAACTAATTTTTGGATTCTATACTTCAATGTCTGTACTCTCAGATCCCAGGTTTTCAACTCTTGGAATTCATAAATTAATCTTGTAGAGCTCTTTCCATGATCTTGCAACAAAGATGACAACTTTGCAACT
Source organism: Sequoia sempervirens (assembly GCA_007258455.2). Taxonomy (NCBI): domain Eukaryota; kingdom Viridiplantae; phylum Streptophyta; class Pinopsida; order Cupressales; family Cupressaceae; genus Sequoia; species Sequoia sempervirens. The sequence continues at coordinate 176,983,861 of VDFB02193867.1, forward strand.
TGAAATTTTTGACAACTTTGCTTCAATCTTGTTCTCCACTTGATCTTCAACCTATAAATCTACAAACATACATTCAAGAGAGAAAAAAAAAATTGATTAATAGTGAATAGGGCCTTTCCTCATTCAAACCCATATTAGGTAATTAAACCAAAAGATGACATAATGAAATAGAAGCATGAAACATGAAACATGCAATACCTTGGAATTTGTCTTGGAGTATGAATCTACAAACTAACATGAAGTGGCCATGAAGAATGTAGATCTTGATTTCAAATAGGATGTGAAACAATGCTTGCAATTGATCCTCAATGCTACATAAACAATCTTAGCTCAACAACATGCTTAAATGCACTATGTCGTTGACATGATGAAATAACCTTGAATTGTTGCAATAAACTCTTGATAATCTGCCTTTGGATATATTTGAAATGCTTTATAATGCTCTTGTAAACTCAAGCTTGCTATAATGCATGAATACTCAAAGTTGCTAGGATAAACTATGTGAATTAACCCCATATTTATACTAAATCTAGAGATTAACCTCAAAATTCAACTAATTCAAGATGACACCAGATTTAGGATTAAAAATCATAATGATCCCACCACAATTAAATTCAAAAAGGGGTGTCTTCTATGAGGAGGACCCATTCAGCAATCTAGCACAAATATTTAGGACCTTGCTTCCGGGGGGTGAAAAAACATCAAAAACCCACCTCAAAAATGCATAGAAAGGGGTGTCCTATGTGGAGAGGACCCATTCGCCACTAAAGGTGAATGGGTCCTAGCACCATTTTCTAGGACCTTGATTTTTCCATATTAAATGTTGTGCAATTTTATTATTAAGTGTTGGGATAGATCCTTCAAAAGGTGTCAATAATAAAGCTTAAATTTGAATTAAAGGAGCTATTTAAGCTCAATTAACCGTAATTAACTAATAAAACCCTAGATAAGTGTGAAAGTGTACTACAACACTTTACAACACCATAAATATGGTAAAATTTAGGTATATTTTGTTAAAAAGGGGCCCTAGATTAATGTGAATGTGTACAACACATTACAACACTAAACCAATCATTATTTAGGTTAATTATATATCAATTATTCTCAGATGTGAAAAAGGGTTACTTTTTTCAACACTACACACATACATTGATATGTGCATACATATTTATCTATATTGTACTTTGTATTGCATTACATAGTTGCTTCTTTAAAATTTTGAAATAAATTTAAATTGTAACTTTATATTTTAGATTCATATCACATCATTGTAAACTTTTGTTTGATATACTCTACTTGATTTCCATACCAAATATATACTACACCTAAGAATTATGAATTTGTCCTTCATGTCCTCATAATTCATGAAATCAACATTACAAGCTTGACTCAAAGTTGAGTTGTACTTTAACGCTCTTCTAGAAAATCTACAAGGTTGATAATTAGCATTGAATTGATACTTAATCAAGTATCTTCACAAGTGCCAAGTGTAGCATAGGGAAAATTCACGGATTAAGCAATTCAAAGCATAAACAATACTAAACCCAAGCCAATTAATCGAGAACAATAGAAAATAATAAAAACATGCATAAACAAATGATTTTACCAAACACACATTTTATTCCATGAATAACCTCCATTATCCTTCTCCATTTCATCATTGTATGATACTTGCCCTCAGATTTTCATTAAGCATGCAAGTATGGCCTCATGATCATGATAATAAAAAAACATTGAAGATTTATAAAGTAAGTTGCTTCCAAAACTCATAAGATTTTGGGAGGAGTAATAATGATAGAGGTAGTAGAGGTGGAGGCGATGATGGTAGAGGAGGTGGGAGCGGTGGTCGATGGGGTTGACGAGGCAGTACAAGCCGGGGTAGAGATTTGGCACCCGTCTGTGAGGGTGAGAGGTAGGGAGAGGATGTTATCATGTTGGAGACAGGTGGAGGGGTGGAGGCCATCACTGAGGAGGAAATTGCAGAGGAGGCAGTTGGGGAGGCCATTGGAGAGGAGGTCGTTGGAGAGGAGGCTGAGTTGAATGCCCTTGATCTATTATGAGCAGGATATCAGGATGTAGATTATTTTCCTGAGAAGGAGATGGGGGATCAGGAGAGAGAGCTCCAAGACTGAATTGTTGATGAGGGGGAGAGGCCATGGCGGGAGGAGGAGGGTCCCATAAATCAGCAGCTGGCCGATTTGCAAGTCATGTTAGAGGCCTTCGAGGAATGGGTTAGAGTCATGTTCGTGAAGAGAGATGAGATGCGAATGGAGAGGGATAGTGCCTATCTGGAGATAGATCAGGCGGTGGTGCGGAAGCAAGATACAGAGCAGAGATTTATGGAATTTATAGCTCTTTGCATTGGACCAGTTGTAGCTATGGCTCGGGAGTTGGTCAAGGCTGGTGATAGGGAGAGATATTACATAGATTTGTATGAGCAGGAGGTACCTCTTGAGAGACAGGGTCCTAGTGCTTCTCAGGCCTTAGCAACAGATCATGCAACAGGTCTTCCCACAGTAGTGGTGGTGTCCTTGAACCTCATAGGTTGGAACATTATGATAGGCCATCTTCCACATAGCGATCATCAGGACCTCCCCGCTAGTCACCTCCTCATTCTCCTCATCATAGTAGTGGGAGTTCAAACTAGGGAGATGTTATATATTTGTAGACATTGTATTTTGATTATAGAGCTTGTGAGCTCCATTTTGGGAGGTATATTATGACATTGTACTGTGACACTTTTTTTTTAGTGATATATATATCATTTTTAGTGGCGATTATATGATATACAGCTCTTTATGTGATATGCAATCTCCTATTTATGCATATGTTATGGATGACAATGTTTATTTTATGATGATACAACCTATGATATTTTATTGATTTTATATGATATTGTATGCATTTACTTTTATAGTATTATGGATGTCATGTATGCATTCTATCTTTATGATTATGAGATGCAATGTGATTTATGTATTTACAGTGCCATGTGAATGTACTTATTGTGATAATATGTTATGCAGTTTATGATGGTGAATGTATGTTATGCCATGGATTCCTAGATGCGATAAATGTGTATATATATATATATATGTTTTCCAATGCAGCATATATGTATGATTTAATATGTATATATGTATGGCAATGTCTAAATTATTTTTGAAACATGAATGCATATGTAGGATTCTTTATGTTTTTGTGTGTCACAAGACTCTCATAATGCAAGAAAGAAGAAATGTTAGCGCGAAAGATATGGATGTTAGTGTTAGCAATCTTCAATATTTTTTCGAAACATAATAGGCCTTGCATTAAATCATCATTTGGCATTAAATGATACAAATGGAAAACAAACACCATGACATGAGATAGACCAAAGTGTGCAATGTCATCCACCTACTAAAAATAGACAGTCACAAACAAGGAATGTCCTAACTCATACTAAGGGAAAAGTTGTCCTAGTCTTTTTGTCAAGAGAAACTGTAGACAACAATCAAATAAAAGACAAGTCATGAGACATCATCGCTCATCTAAATCCTTCATGGTACATCCTCGAGGAAGCCAATAACCTGACTCAAAGACAAAGTCAAAAAACAATTGACAAACAACAATCAAAGAAAAAGAGTCCTGATACATCCTTGCTTCTCTAAATCCTTCGTGGGACATCCTCGCGAAAGCTAGTAACCAGACTCAAAGACAAAGCCAAAAAGAAAAGATAAGACAAAACAAGCCACAATGTCAATAGCCAATAAGAATATTTACCAAAATTTGATCATGTTTATTGTTTAATTGATATTTGATAAATCCTGGTTTTAGAAATGATACATATCATATAAGACGTTGAGTCTGGTTTCAATCATGTGACCACCTGTATAAGGCAATGATTAAGCCTGGTTTTAGAAAGAAACATATCGTATAAGACGTTGAGTTTGGTTTCAATTATGTGACCACCTGTATAAGAAAATGATGATTGTTTGACTAAATGATCATGTCTATTTTTAGGAAGGACACATCCTGTTAAGACATAGGTTGATTGTTTTTTTTATTGCTTTGGAAATTTGTTTGTTTGACTTGATGACCTTGTTAATTTATTTGTCTTGTTCATGCATGAATTTTCTTGATGTTCTGAAGATTTTTTGTGTTTGACAACAATGTCTAAATTATTTTGACTGACATGACGGACCCTAAAGGACTGACCTAGTGCAGCCTCAAGGGCTCATCGATTGATGGCCTTGCCTACGTTATACATGTAGATATCTCATAGTTCGACCAGGCTTTGATCAACAAGACTGACTAAAAAAGATTTGATTTATTTGAAGATATCCAACGTGTGTGATAGTGAATGTGATGAACCCTAATGGACTGACCTAGTGTGGCCTCGGGGGCTTATCAATTGATGGTCTTGCCTATGTTATACATGTAGAGACCTCGTAGTTCGACACGACCATTGACCTTGTTTTATTTACAAAGAACTGAGCCATGATTTAATGCAAACAAACCTAAAAATACTGACCTAATGCCTTGAGGGCACATCGACAGATGGCCTTGCCTACGTCTAGTCATAGAGGCAACATAGTTCGACAATGACAAAGACTAACCAGTGCGACTAACGCTGACTCTATTTTTGGATTTTTGAAAGATTTTGAATTTTTTGTCTTTTTGAAGTTTTATGATGTTTTTGGATTTTTTCATAACATTTTGTTATGTTTTTGGGTTTTTTAGGACATTTTGTGATGTTTTTGGATTTTTTTCAAGACATTTTGAGATGTTTTTGGATTTATGAGGATCATGACAAATGCATGTGAATGATGCCTACAAGCAAGTGAACAAGTATGCACAAGAATCCAAGGACAGCCATGATCTTGCCCCTAGTCAACCTAAAAACCAATTGACAGGTGATGAGGATGATGACAACATTGTTTGAGGTGGGAAGGACACATCCTGAAACGTGAGGATGACAATAATGTGACTAAAGGATCAAGGTTTGCAGCAAGGCTAGAAACAAAGCCAAGGAATGTTTTGAATGATGTGCTAGGATGCATAGCAAGATTGTATGGACTGGGCTTGTTGCATTTGGAATGACTTTTCAGGATTGGATTGGATAATGGAAGATCCTTAGACCATTGACAAGGGAAAAACCAAGGCATGCAATAGGTATGAATAGATGATGGGTGGATTTGGTAAAAGATAAGTGACATGAGGATTTTTGGATAGAAAAAATTATCATATGGTTTCCAAGGACTATGTCATATAAAGATAACTCATTTTATTCAAGGTATGGGTTTGGAAAATGTTATGAAGGCTATGACAAGATATTTTGTGGATAGTGTATGACCAAAAGATAGACATGTCAAGAGTTTTTCCAAAGTATGATTTATGTTTGTACCCCATTCCTTATCAAGATCAAAGTAGGTGGAAAAATGTACATGAGTGGTAGGGCTTAGATGGATAGATAGAAATGTCATACAAAGGATATGGGAGATGAAGCAACTTACCCCCAAGTGTAATGGTCCACATAGATAATTTCTTACACATGACACCTATTTGTCAGGTTTTCATCATGGTACTTATCCATCCAAAGTTCCATAAACAAGGTTTTCACTATTTGATGAAATTTTTCTCTTGAACCCTTTTTTTTTGTTGTTTTTGGTGTCACCAAGATGCCTGTTTGCCAGGTTTTCTTCAAGGTAACATTTTTTTTATTTTTCATTTTTTTTGTATTTTTTGAATGGCTTTGATACTTTAGATGATCAGTAATTGTGTTGAATCCATTGATTGTGTTGATGTAGAGACTGGTGCCATGATATTTCAATGGCACGACTGTTGCGCATTACGTCCACATTGCTTACGGTTGCCGTTCAGCTATCGAAACCCAGCTACCAGTACGTGCCACCGGCGCGGTGCTGGCGGCATCAGCGTGATGGGTCAACCCTTTGGTGCAACAACCGGACCAACAACAATTGGTATCGAGAGTTGGTGGAAGGTTCTAAATCCTTGCTTGTCTTTGGGGTGATTGTTTACCAAGGTGGTGTGCCTTGGATGTTGCCCAGTAGCATGGTGCTTGGGTTTGTGACATGGATCCTTACCTCACAATGGATCTTAGCGATGCTTGTCAACGTGATGAATCGACCGATGCAGCGACAAGATTGAACAAATCTGTGTTGATACTAGAGTTGGCCATTTTCATAATACCTGCGGTCGCAATGGGAATTCTGCTAGGAGTCCCCTTCGATAAAGAGTTGTTGCCAAGATCGATGGATTTGTGACATGGGATTTTTTGGACTTTAACAGGTGGAATGCTGGGATTATATGATGGATGATGGTAGATGTGGGAGGATTGTTTACATGTTTAGATGAATCACTTTTTATTTTCCAAACTTGGGATGTTGGATGGAGGAGTTTGGAATTTTGATTGGGATAGCATTTGAAACTAACACTTTTATATGCCTTACTTGATGACCATTTTGAAGGAGATGGACATTTATTATATGTGGGAGTCCTATTTTCTTGTGGCTCCACATTTTGATTGACTTTTACTTTTGAACTATTTTCTTTGCTTGATCCATTTTTTTTGGGATCCATTTTAACTTTATTTGTCCACTTGGATTTTTGTTTGATTCAATGGCCCTTGACATTTGATTTTGAACTATGGATTTGTAATAATTTTATTTTTGTTGGTTCCAAATGGAAGGTTTATTCATGTTGGAACAACAATTTATGTTGTGGATGGAAGGAGTGTTGACAACAACCTTATGGTAAGAACTACTCATGGACCCCATTTTCATGTTTTTATCAGATAAAGTTTCCCTCAATATCAAGGAGGTACCAATAACATCATTTGATTCTATGTCTGAAGAATAGCCAACTTTGATGTCTAGGATTTTCATAAAACTGTATTGGTTCTTGAATGCCTTGCTCATCTATGCCTAGTCCTTTTCCTTGATACTACATGCTTTGACATATTCTCTTTGCAATGAGGTATTTGTCATTTTGGAAGCAAGATGTGAAGCCATCATTGTGGAAAATGTTGCTCAAAATATTCTCCTCTATGAGAAATTTTGATGCAGAGCATCCTAACCAACACTCAACAACATCAATTTTTCAAGGGAATTTCAATCCCAAATAGAATCAAGAGAAGATCAAATATGTAATCATCAACTTTTCACTTAACTTCATCAAAACACTTTCAGTCTTCCAATCTACACAACTTCAAGGCATCAAGTTAATATTCTATTTTGACAAACCATACTCCAAATTATCATCATTATCAAGTTGATCAAAAATCAAACAAAACTCAAATCAGGACCTTTGAAGATAGTCCCTTCATGCACCATGCCCATTAGCATCTCTACCAAATTTTAACAAGTTTCAATTCAACAACCCACATCATGGCACACCAAACAATCACCAACTTATTCATTCACCAAGGCAACACATTTTTCTTAACAATTACCAAATCTTCAAGCATCTCTTATCTTATTATCATGATAGATACAAAGTAATTCTTACCACTGTCTCTCAGTTACAATCAAACACTCAACTTGTTCCTTATGAAATCTTTGTTCAAGTCACTCAAACAATAATCCTTAATGTATCTCTATTGTCACTACTATGAAGGCAACCATATCTCTGTTTCTTCGAATTCATGACCACTGAAAGTTCCTTCAACAAGCTAAGTACATATTCTTTATAGCTTTGTTCTGTCAGATTATTAGATTTTGCACATAAACATTACTAGCACATTGAATCCACAAGTCCACCAAAATACCAAAATTTTCCTTCCATACCTTGCCCAACCATGGAAATAACCTTAACAACATCAATAGGTTAGTATTCAACATTCCCAAACAATGTTTCATCAGATTAACCTTAACCATGCAAATAAGCACCATTTTTGTCAATTGGGACTCTTTACCCTAGATCGGGTAAACCATTCACTCCAGTTCCAAATCCAAGAACCAAAGATGCACTTAGAGACCTCTTTCCTATCCACATCAACAAAACAAAACACTCCAATGATCTGCTCACAAAAACCTTTAGATATTCAGCCTGTGGACCGAAAATGGGCTACTAAAATAGGGCTATTTTACAGAGGAAGTGCTCATAAAAGTTCACCAAAACACTTCTAACCCCCAAACAGTCTTACAGGTGGAAAAACTCACAATTCATCAAGTTACAAGGTAGGAAACACCCAACAATACCCATAATTCGCAAACCCATGTTTATAGGTTTTTAAAGCATGAACTAGTGAGGGTTTATAGAAAATGCCACCTACCAAGATCATACCACCTTGCCACCACTTGAAACACATCATACTAGGTCTACTTGTACCTTAGGAATTAGACTCCAACCTCCAAATACGTTCTTCATCATGTGCCATCTAGAAACCATCTCTTTTCCAAGGAAAATTTGTGTTTACTATAGGGGCAGCACTTAAGACTCGGTATTCTTTATTATATTGCATCTGCACACACACCACACTTACCACATACGAAATATAAACTAATTTAGTCCATCCCATTGTTCTACAAGGTCTACATCGATGGGATGGAGGTTAGAAACCTCAAATGACTCTCAAAACCCTTATTCAAATCGAGACCTTAAAAATATACCCTCACAGCCTTATTTCTTGATAAAATGCCCTTAACTCGCTATCAAAAGGAAATAGACTCTTTATATTATGAATTCTAATCAAGAACTAAGCCAAGAATAAAACTGTACAAACTGAATACAAGAAGAAACTCAGATTTTCAGATCACAGTGCTTTATTGATAAAAGTTTTCTTCAAGAATACAAGCCTCTCTCTTGCTCGCCCCTACAAATGTGTTTATATAGGTTTTCCTTCCACTAACTAACCCTTCAACTGCTTCCACTAACCTATCCCCTCAAGTTCCCACTTTTTCTTTTTCATATTCCTTCTTTTTCTCCCTTTTTACATATTTAGCAATTTTGGCAATATTACAAGTTGTGCATTTTTTTCCATTTCTTGGACCTATTACATGACTTGATTACATTTAATTTAGGCATCACATGGCCTTGATACATCATTTTGGACTTAAATACACACATTTGACAATTTATCATTTTAAAGGCATTACATGATCTAGGTGCTCCTACACCAAAGTCTGATTTAACAAAAGTGGTTGATCCTAGTTGACAGGATATTTTGGCATCATCATTTGTTAGGATTTTCTCTTCTTGGCCCCTCAAGAGATCAATTTGATCAATAATATCTTGTGTTCCTTCATCTTTGACTTGGTCAATGATAGCTTCCTTATGTTCTTCTTAAATGTTGTCTATGTCATTCGTTTGATTATCTATGTGTCCCAAGAGGCAAGTGTCTCATTTTGGGAAATTTTGATATTTGGAGCGTGGATAGGGTCATCTTCAAGTGTTTGATCATGAATGGCATAAAGGTCGATGAGTGGGTCATTTTGGATTTCTTCATCAATGGTAATGTCTTGATCAAATATGGGTCTGTCTTGAATGATATGGTTGGGAAGGGAATCTTGATCAATAATAGGTGTATTTTGGATGCCATGATTATCTAGGACTTCTTGAATAAGCTTAAAGATAGGATCATGGGATGGACTACTTTGATCTTTACATGAAAGTGAAGCCATGATGTCATGCTTTGGACTTTCCATTTGACATGTATCATCAAGTTTAGTAGATGGAATGTGACTTTGGAGACCATGACTAGATGTATTTCATGACTAGATATAGATTGAGATAGAATGGATTAGAAGGGATTAGTGGATGAAGGACTAGGATAAGACATGGAAGGTTGGAAGGGATTAGTGGAAAGTTGGTTTCCCTTGTCAAGGTTAGGATACATGGATGCCTAGGGATTAGTGGAAAGTTGGTTTCCCTTGTCAAGATTAGGATAGGCATGCCTAAAAGATGTTTGTCATGGATTAATGGCATAGATTATGTCAAGTGACTCTTGATAGTGACGACAGATGGTTGAATGACTAGGCCTTATGGATTGTTGGTAGGAAGGGTATGTGGGTATTTGACCATGGGTTGACATTGATTGGCATTTGGATTGGATAAATTGTCTTTTGAAGTCTATGGCTTGTTGGTATTGACCATTACAGAGTAACTGGTATGCAACTTGACTAGCAAGCATATCAAGGTAAATTACAGACATGGTAGGGGATCTGATGCAACTTTTAAGGTCACAATTGCATTTCAGAATACAAATATGATGTTTCAGATAGCAATTGTGTTTCAGTTTTAACATGTGTGTTGTTTATCATCAGTTGCGTTGCAATTTTTTGGCAAATGCATTGTTTAACAGTCAATTGTGTTTAACAGCAACAGTTGTAGTTCACAGTAGAAGATGTAGTTTACAATAGCAGATGTGGTTTTTAAAAGCAAATGCAATTCTCTATAGTAAATGTGATTTATTGTAAATTTGTAGGTTTGTTTCAGTCTAATTTTGATCAAATTTTTACAAATAGAAGACAGTCAAAAAACACTTTGCTTTGGTTTGGTTTTGACTTGAAAATGCTTAATTCCAAGAAGACAAGTACGATCCTATGATTGGCCAATACAATATTTGTTGAGTTCTCACTTGGATTTCTCTAGCTGCACTTATTTAGAGCGAATGATTAGAAGTTTGACCACACTGGCTCCCCTCCACAGCACTCACTTTATTGGGTCAGCCAAGCTTTGAGTTCTCATGAATCTACCATAACAAACTCTTCATCTCTACTAATAATCGCAAGTATGTGGGACGCCTTCAAAGGTCCAACTTCTTGCACCAACAAATAGAATGATTTTGGTAATCTAAAAACAAATGGCTTTTAATAAGGGCACCCATTCAAGTGGCTATACATGAAATAAAATTAACTTGTTTGTATAACAAATTTGCACCTGTAATGCTAAGTTTTTCATTAGCATTCACATTTGTATACCAGTCGAGAGTAGTTTAGCTTTACCTCATTGCTAGTTTGAGTTGCCTTGAGGTGAGTACTTTTTCCCACCAAAGAAGGCTCAGTTCTAGAGTCAATAAAAATTTCTCTTACACCCAGGATCACACAAGTGCACAAGGGAAGAGGATACTCTTATTTTTTAATCTGGTTTTAATCTAGACAAAATGTGTGAATGCACCAAACACAGAGAACAGTGATTTATTTTAAGCACCAAATGAAATATGATCTAATCTAATCAGACAATTAGTTTCAAAATTAATCTTCAACAAGCGTCTTACAAGACCAAACATTAGAAGTTCAAATTTTTGTTTTCGTCAATCGTCTTGCAAAAATAGTTTGTATATTTGTCTTCTATGAATCGTCCTACAAAAATTATGTTAACTCCTAAAGATCACATGCTGCAAAATCTGAATTAGTCATAACAAAAAGTTGCAATTACTTAAATGAAAATTCAAAATTTTAGAAATTAGAAAATTATTTTTTTACTAGCCAAATATGTCACAGGAAGCCACAGATGTGTCGCACAAAGTTAGATGCGTCACACAAAGTCAGATGTGTCACAAGAAGCCACATATGCATCATAGAAAGTCAGATGCATCACAGGAAGCCACAAATGCATCACAGAAAGGCAGATGCATCACAGGAAGCCACAAATGTGTCATTTTGGCTTGCAAATGTGTCACTTCAACTCACAGCGACAAAAAAAAAATGTTTTTCTTGTAAAAAATGCTACCCTTAACCAAAATATGCAATATAATATATGAAAATTCGTCTTGCAACCCTTTCAGATGCAACCATACTATTTATTTGACCTCAAAAGACTCCCAAAAGTGTGATTTTCAAGATTCTTCAAAAGTACCTACACCCTTCAAGACAAAAAACACCAAAAACCTCTAAACAAAGAATTCCAATCAAGAGGGTTAGTAGTTCATGCCAGGTTCACCAGATGTAGCACAAGGAAAATTGCAATATTAGCAATACATGTGTAAATCAAACTAAACCTAAGCTAATTACGAAGAACAATGGAAGACAAAACATGTATAAAAGAATGATTTTACCAAACACACATGTACTTCCATGAATCACCTTCATTATCCTTCTCCATCTCGCTATTATATGATACTTGACCTTACATTTTCATTAAGCATGCAAGTATGGCCTCATGATCATGATAATAGCAAAACATTGAAGGTTTCTAAAGTAAGTTGCTTCCAAAACTCATAAGATTTCCGGAGTAATAATGATGAAGGTAAAGCCTATTTATAGAAAATATGATTTTTGAATGACATGCTTAGATTAAAAGATAATTAATTGACGATTTAGATTAAAAGATGTGACATGCAATAGGGTTAGCATAAGTGATAAAGCATAAATGGTGGGGATTAAATTAAATAATAATAATTTAATCTTTAGTGGAAATTGGTTGAGACACAGAAGAATAAAGATTGCATGTAAAAGATAAAGATTGACATGGATAGAAGATAAGAATAAATTAATTAAATATTAAAGTTATTTAATTAATAGAGGCTTGCACGTAGAAGATAAGATCTAATCTAGATAATGGACTGATTAACACAACAAATCTATTTGTTAAAAATAATCAAATATTATCTCACTAGATAACTGAATGATCTAATTATAACTAGAGTTAAGTGATAAATGATTAATTAGGTAACAAAGAGATTATCTAATTATAGAAAAATATGCTATGGATAAATCTTTTTATGAATTAAATAATGATTTAATTCAGCATTAATTTGGATTAAATTAAATAAATAAATATTTATTTATTTAATTAAAGAGAGAAAAGGCCAACGAATAATTAAATAATTAAAATCATTATTTAATTATAATGGAAAGTAACATATAAAATTAAATAAATAAAATAAGTTTAATTAGCAACGTAATTAAATAATTAATCAAGGACGAATACAGGTGAGAATGAATTAATTAAATAATTAAAGTTATTTAATTAATAGAGGACAAATGACTTTAAAAAATAATTAAATAATTAAACATTATTTAATTATGAAAATGAACATAAAAATTATGACGAAAATTAGAGTCGCAGGCCTAGGACAATTTTTATTGTCTACACCAAGTTTCAAAACTTTGCAACAAAAAATATAAATTTGTGTAATCCCACACTTAATCATGCACATTAACATTCATACAAAGTGAAAAGGTCAAAGAGAAGTCAATTATAAGCATTTTCAACAAATATCTAATATTCCAAAATCTAAAATCCATCTTCAAGAACATCAACAACTCCAACTCAACATAAAAGCTCAACAATTCTAGTCTTATATTAGTAGGTGATCCCACAATACTGGTTTACAATTTTTGGCCAAACTGGACACTGAACTAATTTTTTCTAACTAAATCTTCACTTTCGAACACCTATAGCAGCTAAACCATGAGGAATTTGAAAATGATGCAAACTAGTGATTTGTGACATTTTGTCTCTAGATTCTAAATATTTTATTTTTTAAAATTTTTGGAATCAGATTGCACTTCTTTTTCCATCTCCTTCGAAAACTAGTTTTTTCAATAAACACCATTTTTAAGGAATGATGCTCACCATATAACACAACTTTTTTTCGTGAAGAATAAAATTCTATTTTTTTCGAATTTATATTTGTAACTACAATATCTAGTGCTTCCAATTTGTTTCATAGTGTTTTATTGAATATTTTTTCCTTAATCAAGTTTCAAAGTCAAACCAATTACAATTCAAACGTAAGCAGACCAAATATAACAACTTCTTTTGTATGTATCGAAATTCAAAAAAACAAATTGTTGGATCAAGGACTTCAATATCTGGTGCACTCATATTTTTCAAAAAAAAATTATAATCTTCTATTTTTCCACATGTACAGAATAGAAAGCTTGATTTTCAATGAAAAATTTACATTCACAAGAAATAAAAAAATAAATATAATAATCATATTTAATTTAATTAAAATTATACTTTTTTGGAAGCTTATAATAAGGACTACATTTACAAAAACTAAATTTTAAATGAATTCATTTGATCCCTCAAAAAGTAAATCAAAAGTGATTTTTTATCAGCATTTTGATAGGTGTAAAGGAGACTCAGTTATATGTATGGTTTAAAACTAGCGGGGTTCTATCCAAGGGGGCTTGGTCTGAGGTGGTTTGATCAAACTCTCTTCAATTGAAATCCTTTAAATGGAACTTTTCAAAGCTTAAATCATTATTTTTAAAAATATGTGATTTCAGCAAAAATCAAGATCTCCTAAAAAGTGTAAACCACTATTGTGGAAGCACCCTACTTTAATCATTTTCAATCTTAACTCATTATATCTAGGTTCCATTATATTGTTTAATTCTATCATTCAATTTTCCACTTCACATGTGTAGGGTACATTTTAATTTCATCTACATTTACAAAACAGGGTTAAAAATACCTTAAAAGATGCAAAACTCTAAAAGTAAAGTGTTACATCTACCCTCTAATATTATTGTACTATTAGGATAATTTGACAATCAATCATCTTTTGAGAGTAGGATCCGCATTCTAGTTCTCATAACCATGTCCATCACCTTATTAAAACAGATCATAATTTTCATCCTCAATTCAAAATTCATGCTTGAAATCCCACTAATGTCCAAAGTTTTAATTGTGAACACTCAATTTATGTTGTAATGCTAACAAAAGGAAAACTTTTAGCAATTAGCAAAATATAACTGTAAATCATCTATTTAAAGTGCAACTAGGCCACAACATACAAACTAATCTCAAATGTTTCTCTTACCACACATGATACATTTTATGAGATGATCTACACTACACTCGTGTTTTGTAAGTATGTAAATCATCTATTTAATGTGCAACTAGGCCACAACATACAACCTAATCTCAAATGTTTCTCTTACCACAGATGATACATTTTATGAGATGATCTACACTACACTCGTGTTTTGTAAGTATTGTTGGATAAGGAATTTCCTTTAGAAACCTAGGTGGTTTTATAATTTGGCTTGTTGAACTATATATTTGTTCAAGATCTCCCATCACTCCAAGGTTGATGTAATGCTAAATATTTAATATTGATATTTTTAGAATTAAGGTGTCATTTACCTTGCAATCCTCACCATAATTCACATCTCCAATTCTCTTGAAAAATATTTATAGATATTTAAATCGCAATTGAAAATTAAATTGTATTTTAGATTCTTCAAAAATATTGATTTTCTTTGACACAATAGTCAAAAATGCATTGTATCAAAGTGAGTAAAAATATAGATACTTGAAATTGTCATAGCCTGTGAGAAACACTTTTACGCTAATTAACGTCTTTTCCCTATTGATTAAATAATGTTTAATTATTTAATTATTATTTAATGTCAAATTTCACTATTAATTAAATCATATGCACTCATGATGGTTTTACACAACAATGGCAACTGTAGTCGACTTTGGACTTGCTAAATGCACTTCCCCAATTCTGGGCACTAAGTTTGAGAGGAGAATCTTGTATGATAGATGGGACTCACAACAATGGCAACTACAATTAACTTTGGACTCGCTAAATGCACTTTCCCAATTCTAGGCACAAAGATTGAGAGGAGCATCTTGTATGATAGATGGGACTCACAACAATGGCAACTACAATTGCCTTTGGAGCACTTCCCCAATTCTAGGGACTAAGATTAAGTGGAGAATTTTGTATGATAGCTTGGACTTGCAAGGATTGCCCAATCCAGTATGGAACATTATGAACATTATGCTTGAGGATTTGAGACATTAGTAATTATTACACTTAAGATGTATTTTTTATTACATCTAGGATTATGGAGGCCAATTGATTACACCCATGTTATGTTCATGTGATTTTGCTATTCTTATAAGATGCTCCAAGGTGGGTATAGAGTTCTTACATGATACCATGGTTTTAATATCCATTTTTTTGGTAAACCATTCATAGTTTTGTCCACTCTCTATGCCTTTGAGAGCATGAGATAGTAATTTTTTAGATTAACTTGTGTTTCTAATACATAAATGCATTGAGAGTATGAGATAGTGGTTCTAGATGAAATATTTTTTCAAGGTGTTGCTACCTTCAATGTGAAGAGTGTTGGTGTGTTGTATTAATCTCATTACTAAAGATTAATACACCATTATAAACTTTCTCGCGAGTTTTTTTCAAAAAAAATCTTCACACAAATCCTATGTTGTTATGGTTTGTTGATTTACTTATCATATGCAATAACTTAAATAATCTTATAGTAATCCTTGATTCAAAAGAAATCAATTTTACACATATTTGTAGAAGATTATATTGCAGTAGTTTCACCTTATTTCTAGATAAATATTGTTATTTAATGTTCTATCAAAATATTTAACTACACAATTTTTGAGTCAAACTCATTGATTCACAATTCATGAGAAGTTCAAAGGACCCCATTCATCATGAGCATATAAATGGTCCCATATGAAACTCTACTCATGGAAAAATTGACCATTCAGTTTTGACTCGTGCAAAAATTGGCCATTGGAGTTTGACTCATGAAGAAACAAGATTTGACTTGTTAGGAAAGACACCACCTACTTATGGAATGTTCTTAGTATAAGTAGTTTACAACATGATAAAACAATTCCCATGTATTTCATTGATAAATTAAAAAAGTATTTGACAAGCAAGCCAATAAGTACCAATCAAATTCAACAAGAGTATATTTCAAAAATTAAATATTTTTGAAATTCTTTCTCAATGGCCCATTTTAAGGTAAATAAGCATAATTCCCACAAGCAATATACAAGCAAGGTAAATAGGCACAATCCTAACAAGCAATGAACAAGCATGGTTGAGTTAAATGTTCTAGATGGTGTATGTTTATATGTCCGAAACAATATAATTAGTGTATGTTTATATGTCCGAAACAATATAATTAGAATGACAAAGTTAAATTAAAAAGAAAATATTTTCTTCCCTATTATTGAAAGGGCATGCAATCTTATTCTATCATGCAAACTTAATTCATCCACCATGTAATTCATAATTAGAAGACGCTCAAAAGATCCAAAGCTCGTAGCTAAAAAAAACATCATAAAACCATGACAAAAGAAAATGTAAAGTAACAACTAAGTCTCAAAAACAAGAACTTGAGGAATGCAAGTCTTATTAAAGATCATAAGGGCATTGGATATTGTAGATTAAGAGACCATGGATCAACCTTTCCAACAAAAGAACTTCATAGCTATTCATCCCATCTCTAAACATGAATTTCTTTGATCCGCACCAATATTATATCAAAATTCGAACCCCCTTCTAAATCAGCCATCTTAGCTTAGTCGATGATTTAACAAGGATTAAGAAATATTATAGTCCTTGACATTAAACAAAAATATGCAAATCCATAATTTTGTCTAAACTTTGAGATACTTCAAAAATATGCAAATCCATAATTTTGTCTAAACTTTGAGATACTTATTAATATTTTGCAATTATAATAAAAAAGAAATATATGCAGTTGGGGAGAGGGCTGGTCGACATTATCAATCAAATCTAAATCTCCGTGCAAAAATGGAGCAATTTAAAACAAAAGCATCTTGAAAATGAAATAGAACCCAAGAATTAAAAGAATGCAACTTTAAAAGTTAAAATTGTATGCTTACAGCAGCCAACAAACAGGCCTCAAGAGACATGCACGACAGAAACAAAACCATTCCCAAGCGTATCTGAGCAAATAAGACTGTAATGTCCGCATTTTTATGTCAGCATAAAATTAAATAATTAATTTAAGTTGTCAGAAAGAGTAAATTAAAAAAAGACAACTTAAATTAATGGTGCTAAAAGTACCTCAAGTATAAAAGAATTAAAGTGAATTAACGAAGTTACTTTTTAAATGGATTCTCAAAAGAATTAAATAAAAAAGGAAAAAGGAAAAAGGAAAAAGGAAAAACTGAGAATTCAAGAAGACAAAGCTTATTGCAGATATGGTGGATTCGATTTTGGAGAACAGGTTTTTTTATTGGTTAAACAGAGTTCACCACAAAACTATGGGGACGTAAACCTCCATAAAGAATATCGCCTTCTAGGCTGAAAGACGTTTCCCGAGTGATTGCTGACAATCACAACCTATGGCTGTGCTGGTGCATTCCCAGTGTAATTTAATATGAGTTTGATATTCAAAGTATCATGCTTATAATCTAGTTTTTGAGAAAAGAAATCCAATTTCACTTTATCAGAGTATTATGATGTCATAATCACAGTGAGTGTTCAAAGTTGGAAAATTGTTTTAATGTCGAGTAAAAAGTATTGAATGAGATTTTCTATATCTTCAGCTATTCCATGGTGAGTTACAGGCGTACAATATTTTGATTGAATCCGTTGACTGGGAGTAAGGTGGATTCTGAGTATTTGGGCATTGCAATTTAATGACCTGATATTTATTTCTGTGCACATAAACCAAAATTAATGTACATTATTATTATTTCCGAGTCAAGCTTTACACCCCCTAGCTGTTTCTTGAGCCGTCCCAAAGAGATCACAGAATTACTGATTGGTGTGTTATTGCTCATGAATCTCTACTTTGGCTGGGTGAGAATATTCCAAAAGAAGTATTGAGGCTGTTTCTAATTACTGTGAAGCCGCGTCTCTTTAGGCATAACCGTTCAGACCCTTCTATGCAATAGTTTTCTAAGACTATTCTGGATTAAGTTTGGCAGGAGGATGGTGTTTGAAGTTACATTTAAATATCAAGGTTATGCGATTGGAAGTGCTAGCGCAGCAAGCAATATTGTGAGTCGTCGTTGGATTTAATGTGAAGTGAGCAATTCAAGAAAGGGTCGCGAACTCTTTAAATTCTGTCGTAGCCTTCAAAACAATCAAACTCCTTAATTTCTCAATGTTATTAGATTTCCACAATCCATAAGAATAAGAATAGTAGTTTCTGGATTCGATTGTGTAAACTTTTTTGAATCAACGTTTCGAATCACACTCCATGATCCATCATCAGGCTAGAGATTCGAAATGTTGATTCAAAAAAGCTTACACAATCGAATCCAGAAACTACTATTCATATCCTTAATTTCTTTCAATTCAATCAGTGAGCAGCTGTGCTGTAATAGGAGGGATGGTAATAATTAGGGTTGGTTACTATTTGTATTTAATATTGCCATCTGTTAAGAGCTAACCAGGTCAGAATCAAATATATATATATATATATTCTGGGTAACTCTGATTCTTTGCATCTGTTTGTACTTATGAATGCATGTATTCAAAATTGAAATAAGATATTTGTATTGAATGGACTATTCAAGAATGCTGTTTCATATATTAAACTTGTGGAACAGTGGGTTATGTCTGCATAACAATTGTTATCAAGCCAAATTGGAAATTTAAACAATAGGTCACCTGTTTGTCGAAATTGCAAAAAATTGTGTCCAAATTCGGGTAGCACATTACAAAGACATTGATATACCTCCTAATTCTCCTACGAAAATTTTGCTTAATCTTCGTCACAAACTCGTTCCAGCTGCTGTTATATATATATATATATGATTTCTGGGTAACTGTGATTCTTTGCATCTGTTTGTACTTATGAATGCATGTATTCAAAATTGAAATAAGATATTTGTATTGAATGAACTATTCAAGAAGGCTGTTTCATATATTAAACTTGTGGAACAGTGGGTTATGTCTGCATTACAATTGTTATCAAGCCAAATTGGAAATTCAAACAATAGGTCAACTGTTTGTCGAAATTGCAAAAAATTGTGTCCAAATTCGGGTAGCACATTACAAAGACATTGATATACCTCCTAATTCTCCTACCAAAATTTTAGCTTAATCTTCGTCACAAATTCGTTCCAGCTGTGATTAGCAATATCACTTGTGGGGCAATGGTTACGGCCATACGAAGTATCAGAATGATCTAGTAGATTACAGGATAGATACAAAAAGGCCTCATAAAATCTAGGGCATGCTGGTAGATCATGTTAATACTTCATTTGCGTGTAACCTAATGCACCAAAGGTGCTATTGCCAGTATGTTGCCTTTCAATAAATCTAAACCTAAGGGCTCTCTAAATAAAATTTAAATCTAATTCTAAAATTCAACTTTTGTTATCGACATGATCAGCAGACTGCAGCACTCTTAACCCTATAAAAGGTTTGGGGTTGAAATTGGCTTCGCCCAGAGCTAGTGAAACGACAATCATAGTTACCTCTCTTATAGTTTTTCACCATAGTCCGACTGTCATGGTGCATGTGCTGATACTTGTTGCTGCAATTTGTAGGTTGCCAAAGACCGCGGATGACTCTTGTCACTGTTAAATTCTGCCCACTGCGGGGAGGATCAAACACTAATGGCAAATAGTTATCTGTATCACAATCAAGCCTGGCGTTTCGAAAGTGATCTTCTAGTTGACGACGGCCCTATCATCAGATCATCAACAATAGTGTTAAAAGTATGAAAGGGTATACCAATGTGTATTCTTTCTACTTGTATCAGGTTAGTGTTGCAATGTAGATGATTCAGAAATATTGTGAAGCCAACATATATAGATATATAAAGCTTTGGTAGAGATCACAAATTACCTGGAGTCTGGCATATGTAACCTCACAAATTTTTTTGGAATAAAATTCAGCCCAATGATAGTTGTGGAAATCTTTATAAAACTTCCATGTAGCTTTAGCAGATGTAAAATTCACAAACGCATAACCCAAATTACATCTATTGCTGCAAACCAAAATCAAGTTTATCTAATTATTAGTTGAAAGCTTTTAAAACCCAATAATTAAATTGTAATTGTCAATGAAAAGCGATTATCCGATATTTTAACACACGTGAAATCTATAGGCAAGTAAACGAAATCATATTCCGAGAGAGGTTCGTCCCCCTCCATGATGTTCTGGTTGCACTGCATGCAGTGACTATCCAGCATTTTTAAAATCATATCCAGACTGCAAAACAGATAAAACATGATAATTATTATCATTAATGAAGTTTTCAGATTAAGTAAAGAGAAATAGCTAAAACACAATATTTCCAAATGACATGATAAGACCAAAATAAGGGGCACTTACTCGTATTTATTGGGAATGTTTTTTATCATTATAGTTGTTCTGGCCTGTACACGGTTCGATAGTGCTTCGTCCTCGTCAAAAGCAAATTGGGAGAAGCTTTCCGCTGGGAATGATCCTGTGTGAGCATTGGGAATGGTATCGGCGGCCCAACCTCCTATACTTGTAGCCATTCCACTTGCTTGCCCGTCGGCCATCTTTGTCTGACCTCCGAGGAAGTCGGTGTAGTTGTTAGTTACACCTGCCCGGTGAGTTCATTTATAAAAAAATTATCTAGGGATGCCAAAAAACATTGAAACAACTATATAAATTCCCTAGTGTAGATGCAATACCAGCTTGGTACGTGCAGGCTTGTTTGCCATTAATCCATCTGAAATTATCAGTATGTTGTTGACGAGGCGGACGATTGTGTGGACCAGCGGGGCCTCTAAGAGCTCGGCTGCCCAGATGACTGAAGAGGATTTTCACTGGCTTTGACCCAATTAGCTTCTCGTCCAGGGCCTCTCGGGCTCGGTAGGCGTCTCTCACGTCGAAGAACTCTACAAACTTGACTTGACTGTTTAAAGGAGACTCCCTTACTTCCTTCAAAGCTCCTGAAACAACCAAACCAATTACATTGAATCCAGAAGTATACGAGTTCAACTTATGTTGTTTCCACTCTTAAATAATTCAAGGAACCAGAAAGAAGTATTCGAAAGTGTAACTCGACCAAATAAAAACCCAGTCATAATTTTATAAACAATTGTAATTCTAAAGTCATTGAAAAATACAGAATAACGCTAGCATTTAATTATAACACACTAAAGAACGTCATTTAATGCCCTTCCTCATTTGCAGAGCCAAGCTTATTGTAAAACTTTCCCATTTTGAGGAAGCATTTTCAATGGATATAGAATAAACATACCAAATCGTTCAAAGTAGGACCTTATACTGTGTTGAGACATGGTGGTGTCCAAATTGAAAACGACAAGCGTACCCTGGTTCTTCGCAGTGGGTCTGGCGTACTCAGCCCATACTGATTTGCCTCCTTCCACTCCCCAACCATATGCTGACGCCTGTTGACCAATAAACACCCTTCCATGCTGTATATCAGCTAGTGCTTGTTTTGCATGTCTGAGGTCGTAGAAATCCACTATGACAACACCCTCATATTTTCTCTGCAGGTGGAGTGCTCTAATGGGACCCCACGCCTTCAAATTCCGGCGCAGCTCTTGTTCTGTAAGCTCCGGTGGGACAGAACTGAGAAGCAGGCTTCGGGACTGAATACCTGCACAGGGCTGTGGAGCGACCATAAAGTCTTGCTGGGAAGGGTAAACCGAAGCATTCAGCAGAGTAGATGAAGCCGGACCGGTTATGCTTTCACTGGGAAAGTGAGTATTCACAAGAGGAAAAGAAATGGGGCAACCCATCACAGGGAAAGTCGGTGGAGATATTGGTGGAAAATAATTCATTTGCACATGCAGTGGAGGGTAGATATTATAAGAAATGGGTGTGGGCGCATTCATTGTTGGCGGGGGAAGAAAAGAGGATGGAGTAAGTGGAAGAAGAGGTTGGAGAGGGTGCGCGTATGTGTATGGTAGAGGAGGAACGAACGCCTCAGCCCATGGATTCAAACTGCCTGTCTGTTTTATGGAGCCACCAACCTCTGATGGTAATACAGATTGGGGTGTCATGGCTTTTACTGGCTCTTGCTTGCAATCCTGAAAACACAGACGTCCTGTGTTGAGATTTGAGACCACCTCTCTGCAATGCCAAATTTGTTTAGGGTAAATGAAAGACGGTGAAAGTAGTGTAAACCCTAATTGTTAAAGCTGTTGGCAGAAACAGAGGGTTCCAAGTGGCCCGCTCCCTCCACTGCAAAAACTGGTCATAAGAAAAGATATTATTTGGACGCACAATTGAAATGAGTACAGAGTCGGCTGAATGAGGATGGACAGAAGACGTGAAGAACAATTAAATGGTGACGTACATCTTATTGACCTGTTCTCGGGTGTATTTTTCTTACATTTGTTACCTCATGCCATTCATTTTTTACCTAGGTGAACCTCTTTCTCACAAGTGTAGTGCGACAATCTTCCAAAGCTTGAGCAAAGAGGGAAGAGATTATCAAATTAAACAAATAATACATTATAATTTTATAAGAGCAATTTAGAAAAATATATAAAATATAAAAATAATATTTTTATGTCTATTGTTATTTTTCCAATTACATAATGTTTTCATAGTTTGTGAGGGCTAAACTTGTTGACAATATAATGAGTTGTTAAGAAAAAGTCTTATTACTTTTTATTTAATAAATCAATTTTCTAATATATATTCTATTATTGAAGGTATTTAATTAAAAATAAGATCATTCATTTTTTAAAATTCATATGGAAACAAGTATTGACATATATTTTGTATAATAAAATAAACATTACACAAATAAATATATGATTATGAAAAAGGATTAAATACTTCTTTCGTATTTTTTATGTGCGCATAAGCTTTAAGAAAATTATGTGAATGTATGGATGTTCAAATATGCAATCTTTCATACATGACTTACAAAACTTTCTATATAAAAAAGATACTGTTATGTGAAGATTGTAAATCTTGTCATCCAAAAAGATGAATTTATGTTGAAAATTGCAAGACCTTGAGTCTAACTTTCAAATATAAAACGTTACATTATAGGTAAATTTATTGCACCTCACTTAGGTCATACTTCTCCATTACAAAAGTTAGTACCTACAAAGTGTCAATTCAAAATTCATTCACCAAGCTCATAAAACTCCAATTTTCCTAAAGAGGGATTCCAACTAAATCCAATCCATATGAATAATAACTAGCCAATTAAATTGACGCATGAGCATTTATGTTTACAAGCAATCTTGTGTCAACCAAAAAGATTTTCAGTTTCTACTCCAACTTTTGTTTTGTTTCTATTGGTTTTTGGTAGTCTTTTACTTCTAAAAGAAATTTTGTCCAAATTGAAAACATCATGTTGTAGAAGCGATTAATGAGCATAGATGCAGTTTTAACTTGGTGAAAATTGGTGGAAAATTGACCAAATTATAGGTGGTCAAAGGTTTTGGGTGTTTCTGAAACCCACGATAGCTCCAACAAGTTCTTAGTTCCTTACTTAGCACTGATGAGTTCCTAGTCGATGTGTAATCTTTGATTTTTCTCATTTTCAACTAAGTCACTTTTGATTGAATAGTTTTTAAAGGGTAGCAACCTCTAATATGGTTTTTAGTGTTGAGTTATCATTGAGGACGGAAACTTCGACAAGGATTGACCAAGAACCACGAATTGGTGTTGGTGTAGGATCTCTTTGAAAAATCTAATGGGGTGCTTGGTGTTGGGTTCCCTAAAAAAAAATGACACAACAAAAGGGTGCTAGTTCTTATCAAGGTAAGAACCCTCGACCAAGTGCATGGTGCTAGGCTCCCATGGAAGGTGAAATCCATAAAGAAGTTAGATTCAACATTTAAAAAGTTCTTAAGGATGTAGGAACCTCCATCTCTAATGAAGGGTTTGGTGCCTAATTCTTAGTAAGGTTAGGACCCTCTACCAAGTGATGAAGCTTAGCATGGTTCATATTGAGGTAAGAACCCTTAATCAGTTGGTTGTTTTCAATTCCCAATGAGGTTGAAACCTTTGATCAAAGTCTACATCAATGTAAAACAAGTTGTAGATTTTTTAGAAAGAAAGAATTTTCAATGAGATGGTGAGTTTTGAACCTTTACAAGTGAAAGAAAAATAAAAGCATGTTAGATGGTTCCTAACTAGGTAGAAACCACTAACAGAGGTGGTCAATTATTGGTACCATTAAAGTGGGAACCCCCAACATGGAAAGGCAACGAAGACTTTAAACCTACAAAGAAATTGAATGAAAGGTTTGGGATGATGATTGAATTGTCTTCTTAGGACAATTGAACTACCACACTCAACGAGTATATTAGGAAGGAAAGTGACATTCTTGAGGTGTTTTAAAAAATAGAAAGATAACAAAAATTTCAAAGCTTAGAGAAGAAGCATTTCAGAGTAATCTAGGATTGGAGCACATTGATTGGAAAAAAATTTAGGATAAATTATTTATAAAGTATATTAGTGATTTGAATTAAATAAGACAATTACTTTGAACTAATTTTATTGTATTCCTAATCATACTATAGATTTGAAGTAATTTGATTATAATCATGAGTAACTGGATTTGACGTATGAATAAAAATTTAAATCTTATTATTCATATGTAAAAAAATTTGGTTGTGGTTATGTGATTGGGATGCCTTATATGACCCCCCATCATGACTACATCATAAATGCAAGTCCACAAATTGAATAACACACACAACCAATCAAATGTAAATCCACATATCAAATAACTTTGGTAGATGAGAAAGGAATAGATATATAAATTTGATATTTCACATTGATCATTAATAACATTAGTTTTCTTTGAAGATCCCTTAAATACATTTTTTTTTTGTATATATTATGATAATATGATATTTTGTTTATTAAATTTACAATGGTTTTAGTTGAGAAACTTAAAGTTTATCAAAATTCATTGGGTGTAACATTTTTTTTATGATACAATCATATAATATTGTTAGCTATTGACATCATAAATAATACAAAAGAACACACACAATGCAAGAGATTTTATGGGATAAGAAGCCCCGATATCTAATATGTACTTAAAAATATAATAAAACTTGATGTAGAAAAGCATAGTACTACACTCCTTACATGGAAGAAGCCATATTATGTTTTATCTCCAAATTAAGATCCCAAAGGCATAAAATACTATTGAAATCTCATTACAATTGTATTCACCTCCTATGTGTATACATACTCCTTATATAATCATGGAGGAGCAACCCACTAGTCTTAATACAAGATTTCTTATCACATAAGCTATAAAATTACCCTAATAGTGTGAAATAAAGTAATGTGTGACACATATCAACATCTACATCACCCCTTAATATCATATGTCTAAGTGCCAAATATGTCATCTCTAACATTGTAAGGTCAAAATTTGCATACCCTACAATATTGACATTACAAGATGACCTCATATTTGATATATTTCCCCCATAACATGTGTTTAGTTCATTTAACTTGACCTTGACCTTTACATATTCTTAGGTGTTAGCTTGGTTTTGTGTTCTTGTGTGTCGAAGTCTTCTTATTTTTTAATATGTTCTATGTGTTCTTGTGATAACTGAATGAAAGCGAAATGGGTGGTCCACCTTTTGGGAGATGGAATTGGACCTATTTCACACTTTAATTCATTAGGAAACCTAGATCCCTCAACCAAGTGGGTTGATTGAGGAATGGCTAGGGAATTCCTAATGTAATTGGATGGGGGTTCACCATTAAATGAAGCTTCAAAGGAGAAATGCAAACACGTATGCGCAAACCCTAGAAAATTGAAAGCATGAAATCATATTGACAAATAGAATGAAACAAAAAAGTATCTGGAGGAGTGAAGAGGCCAAAACAAGGTCTGTAAACCCTAGAAATTGATGTCTCAAATTGCACCAAGACTAATATGCCAGGTAGGGCAATTTAGTCCCACTCTAGGGTTTTCAAGGCAGAATCTAGAATCTTCTAATGATTGATTAGGATCTACAAAAAGATGACAAAAATGGGTATATTGGGACTAATACGCCATGTTGGACATATAAGTCCTATTATCAGGGTTTGGCTAATACTTATGTAGCCTCTAGTGATCTTTTATAGCTTCCTTCTTGTTCGATCTTCAAGTCTAAAAGTCTAAATTCTAGTCTATAGGTGAGTTTCCATGAAGATGACAACTTCTTGACAAATTTTGCAACTTTTCCTTCAAAGGATCTTCAAGCTCCAATTCACCTAGATCTTCAAACACACATCAAGAGAGAAAAATGTTGTTTTGTTAGGGAATGGGGGTTTGCCTTGGTCAAACCCGTTTTGGTAATTAAACCTTGAAATGAAATAGAAAATCATAAAGGAATTATGAATGAACAAATGCTATGTTGCAACTCACCAAACCCTTGAAATGAAGGTTGCAAACTTGTTTGAAATGGCTTCAATGGATGTGCATCTTGACTCTTGATTGAGTGCTTGAAACTTTTTTTCAAATGCTTGTTTGAATTATGAAAATTACATCACAAATGTTAGCTCACAAACACACATGATGCATGAGGACTTTGACATGATGCTTGAATCTTGAATGTAGATCCAAATGCTTAATGATTTTCTCTTGAATGATCTTGATCTCATAAACTTGCCTTAGGAATGCTCTAGCTCCAAATTCTTGATGATTTGCTCTTGAATTCTCTTGATCTCATCAACTTGCCCTAGGAATGCTCTCTTGAAGATCTTAGATGACTCGAAAACTTCCTAGGAGAAATTATGTGAAATAACCTTGTATTTATACTTTTTTGTGCCTAATTTCCCAAAATTACAATGTACTACAAGCCAACATTTGAAAATTGAATCTAAGGATAATAAAATCCCGCCAAGAATTTGAATAAAAATAGGTCCTAGGTTAAAGTGGGACTCATATGCCAAGTTGGGTGTATGATTCCTAGAGGCTTAAACCTAGGACAGACTTTGAGGAATCTTGTGTTTAATGTATCATTTGAAATCAGATCATTTGAAATCAGGGCCCAATTAGAACACAACCAAAAACATTAAATTATGATTTTTCATTTATTATATGTCAAGATTATCTTTAGAAAAATGCATTTAACTAGGCTTGTGGATGCAAAATAGGACCAATTAAGGCATAAATAAGCCAAATTTTAATAGGGAGGGTCCAAACAAGTGTGAAAAGATAAAGGGATACATTTTTCTACACTACAATAACATTTTCCCTTTTTTTCATGTTTTCGACCATATTGTACTTGGATGTAAATGCAATCATACAAATGTATGTACAAGTGTTCTTTTTCCCTAACAATATAGTTGTATAATGATTATTTCTTATAAAATTGGTAACTCGCCAACTTCCACGATTTCTCATCTAACCATTGTGTGATCCGTTGAATAAATTTGAATTGTCACTTTTTCCTCTTGTATTCTTTTTATCTTCCTCCACCATACCTCTCTATCACCCATGAATTCAATTTAAATTTCACAAGAATTCTACAATATTTTTTAGTCTTTCTTGAGAAGATTATAGAAATAGTATTTTTGTGAGCTTGGACATTGATATTCTTAAGCATTTTTATTTCTTGGTTAAGTTCTTGAGCATATGAATTGAAGAATATTTACTCACAAAAATTGCAACTTCTACTCATCAATCAAAGGAGATTTTTCTCACAAGTCTCCTTTGTCCAAGTGAGATTTTATGGTTTTCCATTCATTCTCTTTTTTTCCAAATATTTGTCTTATTGTAATTTTGTAGCACATTTAGATATTTCCATAACATTGTTGTTATTCTCACAGCTTCTATTATTTCTAGAAGGTTATGAAATTTCTTGCATTCTTTGATTTATCTTTCATTTTGTTGGCACCTTTGGGATCCACACCCTCTTTTACCTCCATATACACACTAGGGTATTAAATCCTTGTAGACTTGGGACCTTTTTTTTTTTAGTTCTAGATGGACCTAAGACTTAGAGCACACACAATATCCTATTTCCTCATTTCATTGATCAACTATGTAGATCAAAAGACCAAACTAGGTGATTGACCACCTTGGCAAGCACACAAATAGTCACAACCTTCTTAAACCAAAAATAGGTATGTTATGTCTTCAAAATCGCACAAAGGTTTTGTATCTTCATCCCTTCTTCTTCTTCTTCCTGACAATTTCTTATTATGTGTGGACAATACATATCTTATCTAGAATTTTCAAAATTTTGATATATTCTAAGAAAATGATGTAGAACTAGGACCACAATGCAAATACTAGAGAACAATGCGAGAATGCTATCATTTGTACCAAGCAAGTTCTAGATTCACTTTCCATGTTCCCTATTATCTCTTATTTATTGCTTGATAACTAATTTTTAGATCATACTTATGTAGTTCTAATTTTCCTTGTTTTCATTCCCCAACTAGGTGTTTTTATTAAGTAAACATAAATTAATTATTTTTAAAAGCTTTTAGATAAGGCTAAACACATTTTGAATTTTTGTTAAACAAAAAAGTAATTGTTTTGTTTCTTTAGTATTATCTCTTAAAATATATTAGTTGCAACCTTAGGAAAACATAGGAAAACCAACTTTTACCTTGTAACATATTTTTTTCATGTCTTAAGCATGAAAACAATCCAAATATTAAGTCTTATTCAAAGAATTCCACACATGATTCCATCCTATTGGGTACTTTTACATAATTATACCTATCACCAAACATTGTTTTACATTTTATTATTCTAATCCGATTCCATTCACCTTTGATGTTATTCATCATTTGTTGTCATGAATATCAATATCAATTGATTATCTAATTTCATATATTTATATTTTAGTTGATCCTTTAATTCCCTGTGGATCCATGGTGATTGCTACTTGGATTCAATGTAAGTTGACACTTGTTCCTTTAATCCTATGTGTAGTTATAGTCTTTTCTCCTCCAATTCCATATATTACAATAGTTTGTTCTCCTCGCATGAATACTACAATATATTTGTGATTGTTTATACTCTTGATTATGTACATGCTTATATGATGCACCAATAGGAAGTTTTCAACTGACTTTGAATCCTTATCCTCCACTAACTTGGATTCTTCAATATTTTACACCACTTGTTCATTTCGTTCTAGAGTAGAATTATTCATTTATTCTTGTTCCTTTTAATTTATTTTCTTTTACTTTGTATTTTAATTCTCCATTATATTTTTTCATATTCATCTACTAGCTCTATCTTAACCTTTCTTTTGTCTAGTTTATGTGAAATATCATATAAGATTACCTTTTATTTGTGTGTACCAAAGCCTTATGGATGTCTTTGTAATTTTTCCTAAAAGTATTTAATTGATTATATCTAATAAAAATATCAGTTTAAAATATTAATAAAAACATTTTCTAATAAGCTTCAAATATTCAAAAACATGAACATTCTTGTCATTTGTGAGAGTCTCCTTTTATATTAATTTCTTAGACTTATAATTTTTGAGTCACATCCACATGGATTAATTTATACATATTGTAAAGGTTTTAGATACAATGGCTTTCTTTTTTCAATACATCCATGAAATTGAAATAATTTAGCTTTATTTGTTTAAAGCTAAATCACTTGAACTAGTATCCTCCACTTTATACTATTTTTCACTGTCCTTATCTTTGTATTTCCTTCTCACTATTACCGTAATCATAATTATTTTATCATTTCCTCCTCATCATCCGCATCCTCATTTTCTCCATATTTCACCTCATATCTCTTTGAAAAAATCATGTTTCATTTCTTAGCAAATTTATTTATACCCAGCGACTCATACCATCTCTACATTTAAGCTACATTATACAACAAAATTATTTCTCTCAATATCTTAAATTCATAATGCAATATTTTAACTACAACCACCATTCTCTTGCATGATCACACTTATCAAACCTAGGTACTCTCTCATGAGGAGGTTCGAACAAAAGGACTCCATAGCTCCACAGAACTACAAAGTTGGAGCAAAATACACCGAAAACCCACAAACCAACGATGGAAAAATCTTGCAGGATACAAGCGCTTCACAGGCCTTTAGACCTACAAAGGCATTGCCCCAAGTACTCTCTTATGAAGGAAGCCTAATGTAAGGGGAACTCCACAGAGTCGGACTGCTTCACAAGTGCACCTGCAAAGCAACATGTTAATCCACAAATAAAACATGTTAGAAATAAAAAAGTAGCCACACAAGAAAACAAGTAGATAGTCATGCAAATAGTCAAAAAGGTTGAAAAGCTTTCAAAGGGGTCCCTCGGGAACCCTTCAAAAGAAGAGGGGTCCACTCAAGGGATGCGCTATTTGAAAGTGAAAGAGTGTTTTTTGCAAATCAATTCAATCATCAAGGAGTCCTTTAGAAGGATGTTCACTTCATCAAGGAATTCGAAAGGAAGAAAATGGCCCTTTGCTAAGGGAAGGTCAAGGCTTCTCCCATAGGAAAAGTTGCTCCCTCCTCAGAGGAAAGTTCTTCAAGCTTTTTTTTTGTGAACCCATGACGAAGGAAACATGTTCTAATAGGGGGTCCTTGTTGAGAATGTGATTTTTGAAAAAAATTGCAAGGATTTTTGAGAAAAGATTATGTGACATAGATTTAGGAACCCGAAATGCTAGCTCTCTTTCTAAGATTTTTCACCTAAAAAGAGAGAGATTTAGGCTCCTAAAATGCTTATGCACATTCAAATTAGGATGTATGTTGTATGATATGATGTAAAGGAATTAAGATAAATGAAATTGACTGATTAAAATGATCTAAAATGAATATTAAAGTGCAATTTAAGCTATGTTTGAAAACACACTGTGATATGCAAACAACTATGAAAGATGAAGAAATTGAAAGAAATATGCAGAACAGAAGGTACTGGGTCAAATCTAAGTGCACCTAGATGTTGTATGAGTTTTCTAGAGTGTCTAGGATGCTGATGAAATTTTTTGATTTTTCACAATGGGATTCATTCGCCAAGGGTGGTGAATCAATCCTCCTACTCTTGAAAAAGTGTCTGAAACTGATTTCTGATAGCCAGGAGTTGATTTCTAAAAAAATACAGATTTTCATATTTCAAGTGGGACTCATTTGCCAAGGGTGGTGAATCAATCCTCCCCAATATTTCTAGAAAATCAAGAGACAACACTGCTACTCCGGATCTGACAATGTCTGAATATTAGGTTGGTGGGGTCAATTCTGCAGAAAATGGACATAAAACACTCAAAATTCTTGAAAAGATGATGAGTTGACTTGAATTCCACTTTTCAACACCTTTAAACCTGTTAAATCTGTAAAACAAAGTTGCAAATACACATGCACAAAGGGGAAAAATGTTGGAGGGTTAGTGAAAAGGGGTTTGCCTTGGTCAAACCCCACTTTGGTAATTAAACCCAATAGAAATGAATGAAATATAAAGGAAATGATAAATGAATAACATGCAAGTATTACAAACTTACTGTTATCACTTGAAGTCGCACCCTTGTGAAAAATTGTCGACATGACCTCCCTCCAAGCGGAGAGATACATGAAGACTCATGGCGACCCGAATGTCCTTGCGGCAGGTGTATTAAACCAAGTAGAACACACTACTAGTCGATAAGACAATAGGAGGGTCTTGCCGACTTTCTTCTTTGATGATTTTTTTGCACCAAAACTGATCGAGGCATGCCTCCAATAGACCTCCTTGTGAAATGTCCTCAGGTGCATGATCTAACCCTTGATGAAAATTCCCCATTTGGCCTTTATGAACCTTTGAAACATAATTTGCCCTGCCTAATGAGCCCGTAGGTGAAAATCGAGCAACATTTTTGGCGACCTTTGCTGGGTATTTTCCTGCTAAACATAGAAACCAGTAGCCAAATTTGTCCATTGGGCTCGAAGTCACTTAGAAAAACCCTCAGAACAGACCAAGAGCAACTCACACAACTTTAATTCGCTTGAGATTCATGAAGCAGATCAGGGCAGTGGAAACCTATGAAATCGAAGAAACTAAAAAGAACCATTTACTGTGCTGGAACAACACTTAGGGAAAGAAACAACTAACAAACCAAAGTGCAGAAGCGCCCATTGAAAACATAGAACCTAATCTAATATGTACAATGGAGGAACTTATCAAACCTCAAAACAAGGCTTGAGGTGTATCCCATTGACTGGGATAGGAAGCACTTCACCTTCAGTTGTGGCCAGTTGGTATGCATTGTGTTCTTTGCAGTATTTAACAATAAATGGACCCATTCACATGTTGTCAAACTTGGTGTGATGGCCTTACCTGCTTTTCTAAACATCCCATTTGAGAAAAATATCACCTTCTTTAAAAATTTTGACTACATAGCTTTCTTGTCAAATGTTCTCTTTGTTTGAAGCTGATAGTACTCCAAAGTTTTTATTGCCTTGTCTCTTGATTCCTCGAGCTCCATGAGCTCTACATATCTCACGGACATTGGGTCCTGCTCTTCATACATCTCTAATTGGTGAACAATGTCTAGAGCTGGAAGCTCTACAGACAGAGGTAACCTAGCCTCTTTACCATAAACAAGGACATATGGAGAATTACCCACAGATCTCTTAGGGGTTATTCTATCTACCCAAAGTGAAGATTTCAATGTGGTATACCAAATTCTTTGATTCTCTTCCATAGTCCTCTTAATGATTCTGATCAAGTTTTTATTTTTACTTTCAACTAATCCATTACCTTGTGGGTAATAATTGGAGGAAGTGTTCAAATGAATTATGTGTTTAACAGACCAATCTGTAACTCTTAATCCAACGAATGCACTTGAGAATTATCTGAAATGATGGAGGTAGGAACTCCAAACTTGGTGATTATGTCTTCATAAAAGCTCAGAACTGAAGATTCATTTTCCTCTTTCAAAGTTATTGCCTCTGTCCAGTGTGTAAAATAATCTGTAGCAGTAAGCACCCACTTATGACTGACACTGGATGGTGGAATAATTGGCCCAATGAAGTCGATGCCCCATCTCATGAAGGGCTGATCCACCTGAATTAGATGTAGAGGCATAGCAGGCAACTTTTCTTTTCCTGAAAATAAAGCACATTTAACACACTTTCTTGACCATGCATATGCATCTTTAAACAAGCTAGGCCAGTAATAACCAACTCTCATGATTTTCCAAGTAGTTGTCCTTGGAGCAAAGTGCCCTCCTGAAACTCCATCATGCAACTCATGTAGTACTCTTTCTGTTTGATCAATATCAATGCACCTTAACAAGACACCATTCAGATCTTTCCTGAAAAGGATATTATCAATAAGGATGTAAGGAATTGACTGCAATCTGAAGTATCTTCATTTTACTCTATCCAGACCTGGTGGACATTTACCAGTACAAAGAAAGTGGGTCATTTCTTGAACCCAACTATCTACTGATGCAGGTGCGGCAGCCTAAACATTTTGAGACTCATTCGTATTAGTTAAAACAACACCAGTTTCTGATTTCTGTGGATCTTCAAAAGTGGAGGCCAGCTACTCACAAAGTCCTCTACCCCTGACAAGTTTTGTGATGTTGATGTTAACATCAAATTCCATTACTTTCGTGATCCACCCTGCTCTTTTCTCACTCAGATCTTTGTTCAACAAAAATTCCTTCACACTTGAGTGTGCAACCAAAATATGAATTTTATTGTTTTAAACTAGAGGCTTAAACTTTTTTGGGCTTTTGATCATAGCGAGAACATGTTTCTCAACAAAGGTATACTTCTCTTCATAGTTAGCAAGTACTTGACTAAAGAAAGCTATTGGCTGCTCAAAATTATCACTATTTTTCTGAACCAACATAGCAGAGATTGAACCAATGCTACCAAAAGCATACAAGAATAAGTCTTTAGAGAAATTTGGATTTACTAGTGTTGGAGCTAATGCTAAAGCTTCCTTGATTTCTTCAAAACTGTGTTTTGCTTCTCCAGTCCAACTAAAAACTGCATTCTTTTTAAGCATGGTGGTCAAGGGCTGTAGTAAATTTGCAACATCAGGAATGAATCTTCTTAGAAAGTTAATTCTCCCTAAAAATCTCTGCAATC
This sequence comes from Sequoia sempervirens, assembly GCA_007258455.2. Taxonomy (NCBI): domain Eukaryota; kingdom Viridiplantae; phylum Streptophyta; class Pinopsida; order Cupressales; family Cupressaceae; genus Sequoia; species Sequoia sempervirens. The sequence goes on from VDFB02193867.1 coordinate 177,018,514, forward strand.
CTTTCTTGTGATTGGGTAATGGCAGTTCAAGTATAGCTTCAACTCTTTTAGGGTCAATGGTAACTCCATCTTTTGACATTATGTGACCTAATAGCTTACCTTCATGAACTGCAAAAAAACTCTTTGTCGGATTGAGAGATATTCCATATTCCCTGCATTTTTCAAATACTTGCTTGAGATGTGACAAATGTTCATCTGCATTTTTTGAATATACAGTTATGTCATCTAGATAAACTAGTAGACATTTCTGAATTAAATTTTGAAATGCCATATTCATGGCACATTAAAAGGTGGCACCGACATTAGATAAACCAAAAGGCATTCTCTTGTAGGCCATAGTGCCCCATTTTGTTGTAAACGTTTTATATTGATCCTCCTCTTTGACTAGAATCTGGTTATAACCAGAATATCCATCCAAAAGAGAAAATATTTTTGATCCAGCAATAGCTTGAAGAATTTGTTCCATAGAGGGCAAGGGATAATGATCTTTTAGAGATGCTCTATTAAGGTCTCTAAAGTCTACACATAATCTTATCTTACCATTCTTTTTTCTAACCAAAACAAGATTAGAAACCCAAGATGTGTGTTTGATTGGAAATACGATACCCCCCTCAACTAACTTGGTTAGCTCTTTGATCATCAAGGGTTCTAGCTTGGGGTTCAAAGGTCTATGTTTTTGTCTAATAGGCTTGGCATCAGGTTCTAACTCAATTGTATCTTGTGCAATATGAGGATCAAACCCTCATAAATCAAAATATTGTCAAGCAAAAACATCATGATATTCTTGGCATAAAATAATGAAAGCTCTTTTATCTTTAGCTAAATAGATTTTGCCTAATTTGAGAAGCTTACCTTTAAAGATTTCCACTTCTTCATAATGATCTTCTTTCACTTGAATTCTGACTTTGTTCTTCTTAAGCTGGTCATCAGAATTGAATATGGATTACAAGGTAACCAGCCCTTTTGGAAGTTTATTTGTCTTCAGCTGTATCACTTGATCATCATACTGTTGTTTAATCTTTTCCTGGTTTACTACGAAAAATTGATCTTCTTGGAGCAAAAATGTTAAAATATGTTCGTCATTTTCAAATACCTGCCAGTTAATGTCATTATCAGGAATTGACGGCCTGATAACCACCTTAACATACTGCTGTATTTTGTCTTTTTTAATATCACCTGGGATATCAAACTGTGCTCCAATTGTTGCTAGTCTGTCAGGATGCTTATTCTGATTTCGTGGAATAGAAATCAGATTGAAGGCATTAAATTCTTCAATTATGTTCCATACTATGTTCCTGTAAGACTTCAAAGCATCATTCCTGACAACATTTAGCCCCTTGATCTGATTAACTATCAGTTCACTATCTCCATATACCTTTAAATAGTCAATCCCTCTTTTCCTTGCCCATTCAATGCCTTGAATGAGTCCTTCATACTCAGCACTGTTGTTAGAACATGCAAAAGCAAAATGAAAAGCTGAAAAATACTTATCACCTTGTGGAGAAACCAGCATTGCATCTCCACCTACTCCATTCTTGCTTCTGGAACCATCAAAAAACATTTCCCAAAGTCCACCTTGTTGTTGCAACAACTGATCTGTACCCTTTTCAAGGTTTGGAATCACTACATCAAGTTCAAGCATCACATAATTATCCATACCAACATCTTTAATAAGATCTACAGGACTATCCAACACATTTTCAGCCGCCCACTCATGTAGCAGCACATCAGGAACAACTTCTGATTCAAGTTCTTGAGCAGCAGCCAGCTCACTGTTAGTAAAAATGACACAATTTGTGTCTACAGTAGTAGGAATAGCGTTGATAGGACTTGAGTTATATGGCTCAATGTGGTCCTTAGCCAACTTTTCATATTTAATAGTAACTTTGGTTCCATATCTAGTTCTAAACAACATATGCGACTAGTCAGCTGACACATAACCACCTATCTTAGCTGTAAAGTCTCTTGAGAGGCATAGAGAAAAGAAAGGTGGGAGATCTATGAAACATATGTCCTGAGGAACTAAAAAATTAGGACAAGCATGAAGGGTAAGACTCAAATCTTTAATAACACCCAATTTATTAATCGAAGTATCATCCAATTGAATCACTCCTTTCTCTAAAGGCTGATAATTCAATCCAAGTTTGTCAACAATTTGCTTTGGCATTACTAAGCTACTAGCTCCACTATCTACCATACAGTTATGAACTAACTTATCACTTATGATTACTGACATGTAAAATCGAGGTGGTTTAACTTCTTTTCCTATCTCTTTGTTGGGTTGTTTATCATTTCCTTGAGTATTATTTGTCAACACAGTTCTAACTTGACGTATTGGAGACTCAGATTCATCAGACACTTTAAAATTTGACAAAGATGAGTGTAACATATCTTTTTGACCTGGGATGGCTAATGAATCCCACATAGACATCGTTACATTTGTCTTTTTCATACTATCAAGAATGTTATAGCGTATAGTTGGGTTTAATTTATGATGTACCTTTATGCCAGCATGGTTGGCTTGCAGGCGTGGCTGCTCCTTCACTGGGAGTTGTTGATTTCTTTGCGATCCATGAATCACTTGAGAGGTAGATGGTTCTGCAGCTGATGCTTTTCCTTTAACAACTATTTGATCAAGCTTAAAAGCTCTTTTCTTCACCCTTGTGTTCGCTGCAACTGAAGAATCATCTACATTCAATCCACAAAATTCTTCACCTTGCCAGTTAAGAATAGTGTCATTGGTAGGTTGATCTTGGTGTTGTAGAGATGCATTATTGAATTCATTTTGCTGTGAACTTGAGACATTTTGTACCATAAGTGCCTGATTAATGAGTCCATTTGAGCAAGTGGCTTGATTATGAGGTTGGTTGCAAGGATAACACCACTCATAATCTGCTGTAAATTGTTTTGAATAGAGACAAGATCCTTAAATGCGCTAATAGGTGTTGGAGCATAAGCCTAAAAAGGTCTAGTATTTACACCCTATCTTGGGCCCTGGTAATTACCTTGGTAAGCTTGTCTATTACCTTGATACTATTATTGCTGACCTGAATTCTGCTGTTGATAAGGCCTACTATACGATTGTTGCTTCTCCAAGGTCACAAGCTTATTTCCAAAAGTTTGTAATAAACTTTTGATCTCTTGTAGCTCATTTGAAGATTTTTCAGCAGCAGTCTCTTGAGTTGAAGCAACTGATACCACTGGAACAGGTGGGAAATGTGCAAAAGATGGTATTTGCAAAGGGATATTCGAATGAATATATGGGAATATAGGCATCAGTGGCCTAGGAGCAAGTTTACCAGCTTGTATTAGGCTATTTTCAGTGCTGATTGCTACTTCAAATGCATCTAGTAGAGAAACACCCCCCATTGATTGTATCATAACAGCTATATCGCTGTTAAGAGCCTTCAAAAATACAAAAATGCATATTCTGGAGGTGGTCTCACTGTTGTAGGAATCTTATCCCAGGTTCTTTGAAATCTGAAATTGAAATCATTCATTTGCTCCTGAGGAGCTCTCTAAAGCGTAGTTAATTGCTCCAACAAAGACAAATTGTCAAACCTATCCTGAAACTGCCTGTGTAATTTGTCACCCAACTCATCCCAAGTGGTGACTAAACCTTCTCCAAGGCTCCTGAACCATTGTAATGCTCTTCCCTTGAATGATGCTACAAGAAGTCTTATAGCTACGTCTTCTTGTGTAATGTAATGCACACCACATAAGGAAGCCATGTCTCGTATATGCTCAATCGGGGTAGTCTGGTCTTCTCTAGTGAAAGTTGGCAAGCTTTTCAAAGCTGCCATTGGAATATCATTATGCTATGTCAAATTTAATGGAATACCTCCATTAAATGGCATAAAAGGTTGATTTCTGGGAGCAGCCATTAGAGGTGGATTTTCCTGCACTCTTGGTGAAACAAAAACTGGGACAACAGTTTGGAATCTCATAGATGGAGTAGATTTGGTTCTTCTAGAGTAGATAAATGTTCTCCCTGACCTCCCTGTTACCCTGCCTTGTCTTCTAGGTGGTGACAGCTGCAAATATTCAAAAGGAACTAAGCTACTCCTTGTCTGAACTCTTCTCATAAACTATAAAAGCACTGATTCTGAAGTTCTTCCTCTTTATGGAGTCACCAAGTATGCAAGAATGACTTATGTAAAGTCTAAACTTGTTGGTTGCATGCCAAACCAACAGTATAATGTGGAACTTGTCCCACCGGGCGTGCCAAAAACTGTTATCACCTGAAGTCGCACCCTTGTGAAAAACTATCGACATGCCCTCCCTCCAAGTGGAGAGATACATGAAGACTCATGGCGACCCAAATGTCCTGGTGATGGGTGTATTAAACCACGCACTGCTAGTCGGCAAGACAACAGGAAGGTCTTCCCAACTTTCTTCTCTGATGAATTTTTTGCGCCAAAATTGATTGAGGCATGCCTCCAATAGACCTCCTTGTGAAATGTCCTCAGGTGCATGATCTAACCCTTGATGCAAATTCCCCATTTGGCCTTTATGAACCTCTGAAACATAATTTTCCCTGCCTGATGAGCCCATAGGTGAAAATCGGGCAACACTTACCAAATCCTTGAATATGTAAATCTGAAGTGATGCTAATGGCTACTCCAAAGTGCTTGAATTGATGATGTTGAATGCTTGAGTGCTTGAATGTATGCTTGAATGAGAAGATTGCTTGAATTGTGTTAGGAGATGTAAAATGAGGTTAAAATCACATATTTATACAAATATTGTGCCTTACTATCTGTTCATACCTCATCACAGGCCGATATGAAGTGAATTTGAGTAAAATCCCGAAAGAAATTTTGAAATATTTTGAATTTGGGGCCAAGGGGGACTCATTCGCCACCCTTGGTGAATGAGTCCCACCTGGACCCAAAACCAAGTGTTGGGAAAAATGTTATGTTTAATGTTGTTTGTCGGGATAAGACCCAAAAATACACTTAATATAAGCAGATGAGGGCATAAAGAGACAAAATAAAGCATGAGAAGGGTGTAAATAGTGAAAATATGCCTAGAAAAGCATGAAATCTTGTTACAAGACTTTACAACACCTCAAAATAGGACTTGTTAATGAACGAAAAGGTGGTTTTTAGGTGAATTGCATTAAATAGAGTCTAGAAGAATGTAGAAATGTCTTACAACACTTCACAACACCTTCACAAGACATCGTTCTTTGAATTTTAGAACCAAAATAAGCATGTTCAATCCAAGATACATCATAAAATCAAAGCAACATAGTTCCAACACTATGAAACAAGACCTAAAAGACCATGAAAATGACAAGGGTCCATTTTTTGACGACACATTTAGCCCCCACTTTATTGAGAGAAACTTGCTTCCTCACACTAAAGTAGCCATGAACATCAAGAAGATGGTTCAAATGCAGTTACATTAGCAAGATGGAACACAACAAACAAGGAGGATGATCAAGCCCCTAGGGTGAAGATCCCATGAAAAACTAGACATAAGGACAAAGGAACACACAAGTGTTGAGAGGAATTGAGTGAAGCTTCGATCATCAATCTAACTAGTTGTGAAAAGAGATCTAGGTTGATTATTTGAAAAAGAAAGAATGTGTACTCACTCTGGGGCCATAGAACTAGTTGTTTGTGGGGTGAGAAAGCCCAAAAAGTAAGATACATACGCTAGTTGGTATGCACTCACAAACACACAAAAGTGGCTATGGGGAAAATTCATGCCGCTAGTTGGGCTTTCCGCTCAATCATGCCAAAGCTATACCCATGCGATAACTTTAACAAGGTGCCACAAAGCCAAATAAAATGCAAATGTTGGTTTAAGTTTCATAAAATAAGCAAAATAGGATGGCACCATAGGAATGCAAAATGTGTTAATCAAGGTGGCCAAACAAATAAGACAGCTCCACAGGCATGCAAGTTGTGTTATGCAAGGTGGCCAAATAAGAATGTTATGTGTAAAAATGTTATGTGTAATATGTTCAAAGGAGTCTTGTTCAGTTTAAGCAAGGTCAATCACTTAGGGAATATTGTGTCTAATGTCTCCAAAAGAGGACCAATCAAAGAATAGTATATTTGCAACTTAGGGGATTGAGTGCATCGCATCAAACCACCAAGAGGAATGCAATATGATAAGAAAGATCACACTTATGAAGGACATCACACCCAATGTCATCCACAAAGTGACAAACGCATCACATAAATGACAAGGCTTCACTAAGAATGCAAATGAAATATTGGTAATGTATGTCCCACACTTTAAAGGAATTGCTACACATCGTTCTATGAGCAATTACTTGAAAGTAGAGAAGAGGAAGAAAGCAAGACATGAGAGCTAACTCGAAAAGCTCTATGCCAAGTCATATGTTTCAAAGTTAAGTTGTGTCATGTCAAGATGGAGGAGAAAAGCAAGGAAAGAAGGGAGTTGCCCCCCAGAAAAGAAAGCACACCAAACACATAAGGGATCTATAGATTTGGGGTCAATATGTTTGTTGCTACAGTGTTTTGATTTAAATAGCTTGGAACTATCATCATTCCCCAAAGAACATAGAACAGGAGGAATGACACAAAGAGCGTGAAAGCAAAGGAAAAAGTTTGTTTTGAGTCAACATGGAAGAGACATTGCAATCTCGACACTTTGCATCATCCTCAAAAGGAAAACACAAGCAAAAAGCAAGTGAAAAGTGAAAAAGCCTTTGGGTCAACATTAAGGAGACATTTTGGTCTCAATGCCTTGCGTCATCCCCAAAAGGAAAAACACAAGAAAAGACAAAGGAAAAAAGAAAAGAAAAGAAAAAGGGGTTTTTTGGGTCAACATGGAAGAGACATAGGGCATCTCAATGCTTTGCAACAACCCTAAAAGGAAAACACAAAACAAAAGCGAAAATTATAAGGCACGACAAATAGAAGAATAGAGATACACATAAAAGAAGTGTACAAAGAGAAGGAAACATCAAACACACAATATGAGGGAACACAATACGCACACAAAAAGAAAGAAGAAAAAGGGTAAAAGACAAGCTAGGCAAAGGAAAATCACTCATCTAACAAGTCATCCACCTCCCAATCATTTTCAGTGCAATGCAAAGGCGGTCGACTGTCCAAAGGAGGAATTGCAAGTGCTGAACTAGGGGTTGTACCAGGTTCTTCAGTCGGTGGAGAGGATTTATCATTTAAGTTCATTGTAGATGAAAATAAAGAGTTTAAATCATTGTTTTTTTCTTCGTCTATTTTAGCAATCATCCCATCATCATCATCAAGATTAATAATGACGGGAGGACGAAGGGTGATTTCTAAGAATGGATGTATCAAAAGCATTGGTTGTTAAATATGCTCGTTTTGTTGTGATGGTGGTATAGGACTAGCATGTGGTTGCTCAGGAGAGGGAAGGTGATCATCTATTACTTCTTTCAAGGGTATAGGTTGATTTTCTTTATTGTCTGTTAGGCAAATGAGCAAGGAGACGATGATGCCTTCATTCCCTAGCACCATGATTCCGTTTAATTTGGTTTTGCAATTGTTGAGGTGTAAGAGCGGATTGAGTCGGTATAGGTTTGTCTACTTCCAAAGGGGGGAGAATAGAGGAAATCAAAGAAGAGGGATCAACCACTTTCTCTTTTGCTCTATATACTTGTTTGGTTCGAGGAGGCTGAGTAGGATTTGTGTCAGGTTCCCTTTGTCGTTTGAACGATGGTGGGGAAGGGTCTAAAGGGATTTTTTCTGAAGTTGTGCTGGTTTGTTGAATGTCATGCTCAGGTGTAATCATGGTTTCATCTAGGATAAGAGGAGTGAAAGTGGACGGAGATGTATTAGGAAGAGATAATTCAGCGATATTTTTCGCTTTAAACTTTTGATAAGCGATGTAAAAGAAGTCCTTCGAGGGGTGATAGGTTCAATGGGTGTAGGCCAAAAGGCTTCTAATGAAAAGTTACCTTTGGAAGATAAAGGATTAAATCCACTATGGTGTATGGTGACTACCTCATTGCCATGCGAAAAATTTAAGCACTTGTGAATGACTGATGGGACCGCTTTCATTGAGGGAAGCCAAGGAAGGCCTAGTCGCATATGAAATTGGTTGGATTGTAGAATAATAGAAAACATTATCTCCAAAGTCTTAGGTCCTATTTGTAAAGGTAGTACGATCGATCCAATCATAGGGCATGCAAAACCATGATGTGTTTTGATCCATGCAATCGGTGGATTATAGTTATCTTGATATAGATCATGTAATACTAGAAATTCTTCTGTGATCACATTCTCACCACAAGCAGGATCTATTAATATCCCATTAGTAGGTTTATCATAGATTCTGTCGGCTATGTAGAGAGGACCATTAGGAAGCTTTTGTAGTATGTCTTTAGCAGAAAAAGTAATATCAAGAGAGTGAGTGGTTTGGCCCTTGCGAGGGATAACGTCTATCGTAGTGACAAGTTTATCCATAGGACTAGCTTGGGGAACAGGAGGCGATGTATCAGGTTGTTCATTGTGTGTATCAACAGTCATCACATCAGGCTTGGAAGGTTCACTAGCCTTGACAAACAAGGTAGTATGTTTAGGCATAGGGTTGGTGAAGATTTGGAGATTTTGGTTAGGGGGTGCAATGGACTTATTGCCTTGATCATTAACACCCATAATGGTCAATTCACCCGAATCAATGAGGTCTTGAACTAGATGTTAAGACACTTGCAATGTTTGTTGTCGTGGCCATTTTGATGACGAAAATGACAATAAGCGTTAGGCTTGAAGGTAGGAGGTAGGGGTTGATTATGATCAAGTGGTCGAATAGGTGGTAAGGTAAGCATACATTTTTGGATGAGTTGGTTCATTGTCTGATGGAGGGTGTCAGGTAAAGGGATGAAATGTCTGTTTAGATCACCATAATGATAAGGCACGGTTGTTTTAGAGGTGGCCATTGAATTTTGAACTTGTGGAGTTGGTTGTGGTTGGGGTGAAGGAGGTGAACTAAATTGTAAGAAACCTCAATTAGGTTTCCAAAAATTTTGTGTGTTGTTTTGGTGTGGATTGTTATGTTCAGGTTTGTCAACTCGGTTAGAACTAGATTTTGACTCACAACTTGAAATTGAATTTTGATAATCACATAAGGTTGTGCACAAATGCATGAATGAAGGGAATTTCATCATGGTAAGTTTATCTTGGAGGTTGGTGTGCAAATTCTCAATAAACATCTTCTGCAAATGTGCATTTGGAATTTGGACATCAACTTGAGCATATAAGGACTGGTAACGTGAGATGAAATTCGTCACTTTTTCATCTGTGTTTTGTCTACATCTCATAAGGCCGACCATTGTATTTTTACATGTCATGTGCACTTGAAAGTGATTAATGAAAGCTTCCACCAATTCATTAAATGAATGGATGGAATGATTAGGTAAGTTGGAAAACCATTCTAAGACAATATCTTTCAAGGTCCTTGGAAAGAGTTTTGCTAAAATTTTATCGTCAAGGACAAAATCACAACACAAGGCAGTAAAAGTGTTGACATGGTTTATAGGATCACCTTTTCCTCCATATTTCTCAAACCTCAACATCTCTATTCCTTGTGGCACCGAGGTATGTAAGATTTCTAATTATAAGGGGCTCCTGTGAACAAGATATGTGGTTGGAGTAGTTTGAGCTTGACTAATGGTGGCAAGTTGGTGTTGCATGGATGAAATAGTGTTAAAGAGTTGTGTTATGAAGGGATCGGGATAATGGGGTTGAGATGGAAGGGAAAATGGTGATGGTGTGTAGGTGATGTTAAGGGAAGTGGAAAGAATAGTAAGGGGTGGGAAAGTGGTGGAAGGAGGTTGTAATGCCACAAAAGGAATAGGAGTGCTAGTGGAAATCGGGAAAGAAGTAGCGACATAATTGGATTGATGTAGAGTTGTATGGACTTGCACATTGGTATAAGTTGGTATGGAAGCTATGGTTGAAGGAGGAGGAACTTGAGATGCTCCTTGAGTGACAAGAGTGTTTGTTGATGGAGTATTGGAAGAGGCATGTTTATTATAAATCTCAGCTATTTGTTTTAGCACTTTCAAGCCATCATCACTTTCAATTAAGTGATGAAGGTTCTCAATAGCAGGTATAGCAGTGGTGGAAATGTTTTTAAGGGACAAGTCTTGTTGTAAATGTGCAAAGTCCTCATGAATGTTAATAACCTTTTCTTGTGGGAGAGACTTTTTTTTATTGTCAACATGCATAGGATGGAAAGGGGAAGGCATGGAAGTGGTATTGTCAGGGCCTAATGTACCATTGTCCATACCAGGAGTAGGAGCTTGTGAGATCCCAAGGTCCACAACAAAAGTGCTATCACAGGATGCCATGAGTCTAGAACTTCTTCTCACTAAAGTATTATCAATGGGGCACCAAACACTCATGCAAGTACCACAAAGGAAGGGTGAATGGGAATGTAATCTAATCTAAGAATGTAAAATTCAAATAATAGAAAATTTGCTAACTGTAACAGAGGTGCAAATATAGAAAACAGAAATGTAGGAAAATGCTAGAAATAATGCAAAATTAATGTCTAAAATATGCAGAGGGACTGATTCGCCCTGGGTGGTGAATGAGTCCCAAGATGCAATTTTTTTGTATTTTTTAGAATTTTAAGAATGATTTAAATGCCTTTCAGAATGCAAATGCAGACACAAAATGCAAATTTTCAGTTTTTTCAATGAAATTGAATGCAAGAATGAAAACTAAATGAGTTTTTCACTAATGCAAAATGAAAGATCCTAGAATGCAACAACCAATCAATGTCCTAATTGAATGTCAATGCAAATGAAAACTAGGATGCAAGATATGAATGCAATCAGAAGTTTAAAAATGTTCAAGAGTCGGGTTCACCAAAATGTGACATAGATTTTAGGAACCTGAAATGCTAGCTCTCTTTCTAAGATTTTTCACCTAAAAAGAGAGAGATTTAGGCTCCTAAAATGCTTATGCACATTCAAATTAGGATGTATTCTATATGATATGATGTAAAGGAACTAAGATAAATGCAATTGACTGATTAAAATAATCTAAAATGAATGTTAAAGTGCAATTTAAGCTATGTTTGAAAACACACAGTGATATATGCAAACAATTATGAAAGATGAAGAAATTGAAAGAAATATGTAGAATAGAAGGTATTGGGTCAAATTTGAGTGCACCTGGATGTTGTATGAGCTTTCTGGAGTGTTTGGGATGCTGATGAAATTTTTTTATGTTTCACCATGGGACTCATTCACCAAGGGTGGTGAATCAGTCCTCCTACTGTTGAAAAAGTGTCAGGAACTGATTTCTAATAGCCAGGAGTTGATTTATGACAAAATGCAGATTTTTAGATTTCAAGTGGGACTCATTCACCAAGGGTGGCGAATCATTCCTCCCCAATATTTATGGAAAATCAAGAGAGAACACTACTACTCCAGATCTAGCACTGTTTGAATATTAGGTTGTCGGGGTCAATTCTGCAGAAAAAGAACATAAAACACTCAAAATTCTTGAAAAGATAATGAGTTGACTTGAATTCCACCTTTCAACACCTTTAAACCTGTTAAATCTACAAAAAAAAGTTGCAAATACACATGCATAAAGGGGGAAAATGTTGGAGGGTTAGTGAATAGGGGTTTGCCTTGGTCAAACCCCACTTTGGTAATTAAACCCAATAGAAATTAATGAAATATAAAGGAAATGATAAATGAATAATAGGTAAGTATTACAAACTTACCAAATCCTTGAATATGTAAATCTGAAGTGATGTCAATGGCTACTCCAAAGTGCTTGAATTGAATGCTTGAGTGCTTGAATGTATGCTTGAATGAGAAGATTTCTTGAATTGTGTTAGGAGATGTAAAATGAGGTTAAAATCACATATTTATACAAATCTTGTGCCTTACTATCCATTCATACCTCATCATAGGCCGACATGAAGTGAATTTGAGTAAAATCCTGAAAGAAATTTTGAAATATTTTGAATTTGGGGACAAGGGGGATTCATTCGCCACCCTTGGCGAATGAGTCCCACCTAGGACCCAAAACCAAGTGTCTAGAAAAATGTTATGTTTAATGTTGTTTATCAGGATAGGACCCAAAAATACACTTAATATAAGCATATGAGGGCATAAAGAGACAAAATAAAGCATGAGAAGGGTGTAAAAAGTAAAAATATGCCTAGAAAAGTGTGAAATCTTGTTACAAGATTTTACAACACTTCAAAATAGGACTTGTTAATGAATGAAAAGGTGGTTTTTAGGTGAATTGCATTAAATAGAGTCTAGAAGAATGTAGAAATGTCTTACAACACTTCACAACACCTTCAAAAGATGTCGTTCTTTGAATTTTAGCACCAAAATAAGCATGTTCAAGCCAAGATACATCATAAAATCAAAGAAACATAGTTCCAACACTATGAAACAAGACCTAAAAGACCATGAAAATGACAAGGGTCCATTTTTCGATGGTATAGATTCATTGGCTATGAATGTGTTTTCTGAAAATTGAAATATTCTGAAAGTGACATTGTCACACACATGAGGGACAACTCAAGAAAATAAGAGAGAAAGATACAAAAAAATTAAAAAGAGACAATAATATCACAAACAAAGGGCACAGGGGCAATCTGATATTTTGAGGTCAAAGCTTCTCATAAATATATATATATAATCTGTATAGTAATAGTATATAGATGAACTGTCATCAACCCCCTACTATATAAGACCATATGAAGAATGCACGAGAAGACAAAGTAAAAATAAAAAATCGGGTCAACATGGAAGGGAAGCCTAAATTCCTCCAACACTTTGCATCATCCCCAATTTTCCAAAAATTGATACACATAATAGAGGAAGAATGATGCCACAAATAGAGGAAGTTTTACAAAACATAATCACTCTTGTATCCAAACATCTACAAGGGTGACAAGGGTCATCCAGGAACACATAATGCAAGCACGGGGGAAGGCATCACAACAAACACACACCTAATCTAAAAGTAAAGAAGAGGCACCCCCTAACACTCATCGACCAAGAGGTCATCTGCTTCCCAATCTAGATCATTGTATGGGGAAGGTGGATGAGTGTGCAAAGGCAGAATGTTAAGGGGGAACTCTCTGACTCTCCCGCAACAAGGGTTAAGGAAGGAGACTCTTAGAGGTCTCCTCCACTCGGTTCTTGTGGAACAAAGGTTAGCAATTTTGCAAAGATCGATGATAGTGTCAAGACCTTGTCCAAAGAGTTACACATGCACTTTATAGGAGTGCCATGTGTTACCTCAATGGGTGAGGGAGGTGACACCCGAGATTCACTGCTAGGCTCACCGAGTGACTCAGGAGTAGTGATGAACTCAGGGGACATCGAAGCTTCTTCCATCACAAGGATGGTGCATGCTAATGAAAAACCACCATTTAAAGAGGGTGGACTCCTCTTTTGACCCTCGTTGCTAGCGAGGCCATTCTACACCTTCCACTTCGTCAGAGGGTTCGAGACCCCCATGGACAAGGTAGAAGGTGTAGAGGAGGAGAAAATCGCAACAGACACCATCGAGATATTTAGCATGTCCATAGGCTTAGTGAATAGTGAGATGTCCAAAAGGGACACTAATAGGGGCGGCTCGACCGAAGGAGTGATGAACACCTACACCTTTTTGGGGTTAGGGGCATTCATGCTTGCAGCAAGGGCTAGAAGCATAACCAAATTTGATTGAGCCAAAACAAAGGGGATGAGAGAGGAGGGCACATTAGGAGGCCCTAAAACAAGGGTGGTCAGCTCCCCTTCCTTCCTCTACAAAGAAGCCTGCTCAGCCACCAGAGCCTTTCGCCAATGCTTGTGCTCACGCGCAAGGCAATTTTTGTGAATCCAAGAGCTAGAGAATGAGAGCTAAGACGAAACAGAAGGCTCTTGCTTAGCCAGAGGAGTGTCCATCACAACCATCTTCGATAGAGGGAGAGACTCCTAGATGGGAGCAGGAGGAAGAGGTTGAGAAACAACAGGGGGAGTCAGTTCTAGAGCCTTAGCAGCGGACCTCTTCCCATTCACTACTTTGGGAGCAGGAGTGGTAGGAGGCCATGGAGGCCGAGACATAGAGGATTCCCCATGGGGGGCCTTCCTTCTACCATGTTAAACAAGGCTAGGCACTATGGGCAGAATGAGAAGTTCGAATGCAGGACACTTGGGCTTTCACCAAGCGGGCACCATAGGGTTCTCCCATAAATGCAGAGCAAAATTTGATGATGCTACATTAGGGCGAGAGGAAGTGTCAGGTTGGATAGTGGAAGAGGGACCTCGAGAGTGCTTCTCTTCTTCCAATCTATGTCCCATGGTAGCATCACTGTCAGCTTTCAAACAAGCCCTATGCAAGACAACATAAGGAGATGGAGGGTACCTCACTGTAGTGTAGAAAAAAGTATCCCTTTTTCACACTTGATATGGGAATAATTAATGTCACCTTGATCTAGTGTTGTGAGGTGTTTTACACATTTGCACTAGGTCTTGGGCCCTCCTTAAGCTAAATTAACTTAACTCTACCCTAATTTAATGTTGTAAAATATACTTATTTATACTTTCACATTAAATTTAGAGGGGGCTTGTAAATTAAGGGGACCTAATCTGGTGTTGTAATGTGTTCTACACCTTCACATTGGATTTAGGGCCCTTCTAAGCTAAATAGACCCAATTTTTCCTTAATTTAGTGTTGTAAAGTGTATTTATTTACACTTTCACATTAGATTTTGGTCCCTATTGCATTTATGACCTTTATATCATCATTAATAGGCCCCTATGACCCTATATTGTGCATCCCAAGGTGTATTTTAATTAAAAAAACTCAACAATATCAACATATAAACTTAATTTATTCATTCCTCGACACTTTAGCTGGTAAAATAGCCCCTATGGGACCCATTCGCCACTTTGGACGAATGAGTCCCATCTAGGTGGGACTCATTCACCCAACTTGGCAAATGAGTTCCATTTGGCCTATTTTTGAGGTTTGAGCGAGATAAATTGGGTTTTAATTTCAAATTTTATGAATGTCAGCCTTTGGGATCAAATTAACAGTCATTTGAGTGGATTTCCTATATAAATGAGCTCTCAAATCATTATTTAATCATACATTCATGTCATCAAGTCAAGCATTCAAGAGTTAAGCATTCCAAGTCTTCACAAGGCCATCAAGACAACTTTCGAGATCATTCAAGGATAGATTCTTCATCAATTGTTGTAGCAATTCAAGATCCGTCATCATGGCAAGGTTCTAATTGCATTATTTCATGTTTATGCTTCACTATATTATTTCATCATTTGGTTTGGTTACCTAAAAGAAGTTAGACCAGGGAAAACCCCTATTCCCTAACAATCAACACACACTCTCTCTCTCTCTTTGTGTGATTGAAAATTTAGGTGCTTTGAAGACTTGAAGATCATTGAAGATTAGGTTACAAGCTTGTTGGAGTTGTCTCCCCATTTGCAAGGTCATAATCTTCACTAAAAGGTCATCTACAGCCCTGAAATCAAAGTTTTAGATGCGGGAACCTGGAGGAATAGATTGAGCAAACTGAGAAGAGCAGATTCTGGCTTTGAATTTCCAAAAAATCTAAATAGGACTCATTCACCACAAGTGGTAAATGAGTCCCACTGTAGGTTTTTTTAGAGATCTTTGCAGATTTGGATACCCATTTGCCCAAAACCTACTCCTGCGTAGAAATCCAAAATTGGGACTGATTCACCTAGAATGGCAAATGAGTCCCAGTAGGTACAAAATTCTGGTTTTTTCAGAATTCAGAGCTATTTCCAGTCATAAAGTTTCTAGGTGCACACATTTTGTTCTATAGCTTTTTGTTTTGTTCTTATTGCATTTTTAGGTCATTTAAATCAAGCTTGCATCATATTAGGGTTTTACATTTCATCTTGCATTTCATTGTCTTTTCCAAGTTTAAACTTGGTGGTGAACCCCTCTTGTAATCTGAAATCATATCCTAGGATACTCTATTGTTAGATCTCTTTCCCCCTTCTTCATTGGGTTGAGGTCTCTAGGGCATCCCTGAATTTTAGTTGTAGAAAAGTGATGTTCTATGTCTTAAACCATAAAGCATCCATTTTTTGACAAAGTTTTTGGTGAACTTGCATTTAGAATACCTTCTTTTCTGATTTCGATTCCATCATCACCCTAGATTTAGCTTGCATTAACTTTGCATTAGGGTTTGCATTGGTTAATTTGCATTCTAGGGTTTCAACTTTTACATTAGTGAAAGCTCATACAGCTTGCATTTTTGCATTTAATTTCATTGAAAATCATTGAAAATCTACATTTTCATCTCAGATCTAGATCATATAGCATAGAAAACATAAAAATCAACTAATTTTTTTTGAAAATTTTGAAAAAAATCCCTACTTGGACTCATTCGCCACTTTGGGCGAATCAGTCTTAGTCCAAATTCTGAACTGCACTTTATAGCTCATTCAATTTCCAGTTTTTAAGCTTTTGTTTGTTGTCATTACTTTTTTGTTTCAATTTCATTGCTTTCTGTTACATTCAAATCATTAGAAGTAGCATAATTTTCATTCATTGTAATTGTTGATAGAATTAGATTATTGCACTTTTTATTTTCAACATTATTTCATAGTTCACTTAGATCAAATTACATTCAACAGTAATTAGAAAATGAAAAAAAAAAAACAAAAAACATCAAAGGAAATAAACAAAAAATGGTCAACCTTCGAGAAAGAATATCATTCAAACCATTTAGTAGTGATGACTTTGACATGCTAGATGAAGCCCTTGGTGACTTCATCTCTCCTAGATCATCCACTAAAGGTTTGACACAAGAGGGTGCAAGCATCGACAATCATTATAATCATAATTGTTCTTCTCTCGATATATCGCCCATTGGTGACAAAGGTATCTTGGTGAAAGAAGATACAATCATTGAAGATCATGAAAGTCTTGTTTGTTCTCCTCCCCCTTGGAAAGATATTATGACATATGAAGCTGAGATCATGGCCACTACTTTACCTAGTCTTCATTCATCTCCCAACACCTCCCTTCCCTATCAAAATGCTTTAGTGAATAAGGATACAACTGTGAACGATCATGAAAAACATATTTGTGTGGAGGATATATTGATATTAAGAGATCCAATAATTCAGAGCCATGAAAATCCTATCTCTCCTACTTGGGAAGACATCATAGGACATGGGGATGCAAATATATATAATCATGACAATCAAACCTTTCCTTCTCCTAATATCTTCTCTAGACATGAAGAAGATAGTTTAGTGCTAGAAGATATGCTTATTGAGACTCATGAGAATCTTATTCCTCCCTTTCCTAATGCCCCTACCATTTGGAAAGAATTAATGAACAAAAAAAAAATTTGAACAAAAAGGTATAATCATTGGTAACCATGAAACTCATAGTTATCCTTCTCTTGATGCCTCTCCTATGTGCGACAAATCTACTTTACAAAATCTAACCATGAAATGTGATGAACCAATTGTTTCTCAATTTCCTAAAATCTCTCCTCCTAGGGTAGATATTACGGCACAAGAGAATTAGACCTTAGAGAAAAAGGATGAAATTATGGACAACAATCAAAATTTCCCCTCTCCTAATATCTCTCCTATTGGTGAAGAAGATATTATGGTGTTACAAGATCCAATCAATGAGCATCATGATGAAAACATTATCGAACAAGAAAATGCCCTCATTGACATGGAAGAAAATATAACCACTGATAACCTCCTTAATTGTGATGAAGTTATGTTAGAAGATCCTAACTTTGAATGTCATGAACATATAGTTTTTTGCTCTCCTAAAAACTCTCCTACGAGGGAAGGTATCATGGAGCAAGCAAATGACAACATTGACAAACTTCTTTCAAACAATAGTAATATGGCTTCCTTAGATGAAGATGATGAAGTGAAATTAGAATCCTCTTCACTAAGAGATCATGAAACAAAGGATAAGTCCTTTGAAATTATGCACATTAAACAACCCTTCACACCGACCATAGAAAAACAAAAGCAAATTGAAGAAGCCATAAAGTTATTGGAAGATGCTTCAGAAACCTTTGATTTCATACCTATAATCATGGGATAATACAATATCATAACAAAAGAGTCTAAAAAGGGAAAAGAGAAATTGGTAACGAAAATACAAAATTCAAAAACATTCACTTCGACCACTTTAGAAGAAATGACAACATACATGACAAACTTTGATGAGGTTGAACAACCACTGAATCTGAAAGAAGTGAAAAAGCTCTACGGAAGAGGTTTTGAACTTTTGAAGTAACTTGGGAAAGGATGTGATGCTATAGAACAAGTTATCCATGTCCCTATAAATCCTAAAATGCAAGAAATGACTAATGATCTTGGTTATTGTCCCTCAAACAAAAAGCCTTCATTCAATGTCAACACTATCACAAAAGATTCTTCCAAGACAACTTTAACTTTGATGCATCTGAAACTGATAGATATCTCATTAAATATGTATCAAGTTGACACCTTATTTACTCATCATAATAAATAACATTATTTTTTGCTCCTTGCCATGCAATAGTTGTAGGATCATAGCATACTCACTATTACATGTTTTACATTCATCGCAAGTTATTCCATTTTTGCAAGGAGCAACATGTCACCATCTATTCTAGGCTCACCCTTGTCCTGCACTAAGTGGGGGAAAGAGGGTTAGGAAGCCTTATCCCCGTATGTCACTTGCCGTTGTCTCTTTTGGCTAGTTGACTACCTTTCATGTATATATAAGAGCAAGCTTGGGATGTGGATGGCATGCCTTAAGTTGGCTCGCATGTGACATACCTATTCATGATGTAGTTCAATTAGGAAACATATGACTTGGCATAGGGCTTTCCAAGTTGGCTCTATTGTCTTCTTTCATGTTAGGATTTATCATTTGCTACTTTAAAGCAATTTCTCATAGTGATGGTGTAGCGACCGCTTTAAAGTGGGAGCATACATAGATGACATCCTTTAGAAAAATTTCATGGCATGATTTTTCTTTTTTCTTGTGATGTGTCCTCTTCTTGGTGGTGTCATTGGGTTTGATATCGTCCAAGAGTGTATGATATACTAACATGGCATGATGTGAATGAGGCATCCCATGGGCGACTATCTGACACTTAACTTGTCCTCTCTTGGAGACATTAGGCATAATGCTCCCTAAGAGGAAGACTGTTACACAAATAAAGAAAAATCCCCTTTAACAAAATTTTTACATGACAAAAGCATTTACAAAAAGAATTACATTGTGGTGCCTTATCAAAGTTATCAAGAGGATAAATTTGGTATGGTTAGTATGATGGGAAGCCGACACATTGGCATGAATTTTTTCATTATACAGTGGGGAGTCAACACACTAGCATGAATTTCTCACTAAACCACTTCTTTGGGACAACTCACCCCATTGACAACCTGATGTTCCATGGCCCCAGAGTGAGCATATCTTTGTTAAAGCTTGATCCACCTCATTTTTATTTTTACTCTTTTTTCTTTCTTGACATTGCATGTTCATGTATCTTATTTTGTTGCATATTATATACATCTTGTGTGTGTCCTTTCGTGCTTATGTTGGTTTGATGTAGGATCTTAGATCCTGGGGGCTTGATTGCTTCCTTGATTTTCGTTATCCTAGACCAACCACACTGGTACACCCAGACCCCTCTTGAATGCCTACTTTAGTGAGTTTGAAGCAAGTTCATCCTCTCACTAAAGTGGGAGATAAATGTAGTGTAGAAAAAAGTATCCCTTTTTCACACTTGATATGCGAATAATTAATGTTGCCTTGATCTAGTGTTCTAAGGTATTTTACACATCCGCATTAGGTCTTAGGCCCTCCTTGAGCTAAATTAACTTAACTCTTCCCTAATTTAATATTGTAAAATGTATTTATTTACACTTTCACATTAAATTTAGGGGGGGATTGTAAATTAAGTGGACCTAATCTAGTGTTGTAATGTGTTCTACACCTTCACATTGGATTTAGGGCCCTTCTTAGCTAAACAAACCCAATTTTTCCTTAATTTAGTGTTGTAAAGTGTATTTATTTACACTTTCACATTGTATTTTGGGCCTTGTTGAATTTATGACCTTTATATCATCATTAATAGGCCCCTATGACCCTATATTGTGCATCCCAAGTCATATTTTAATCAAACACCCAACAATATCAACATATAAACTTAATTTATTCATTCCTCGATAGTTTAGCTAGTAAAATAGCCCATATGGGATCCATTCACCACTTTGGATGAATGAGTCCTATGTAAGTGGGACTCATTTTCCTATCTTGGTGAGTGAGTCCCATTTGGCCTATTTTTGAGGTTTGAGCAGGAAAAATTGGGTTTTAAGTTCAAATTTTATGAATGTCGGCCTTTGGGATCAAATTAATGGTCATTTGAGTGGATTTCCTATATAAATGAGCTCTCAAATCATTATTTCATCATACATTCATGTCATCAAGTCAAGCATTCAAGAGTTAAGCATTCCAAGTCTTCACAAGGCCATCAAGATAACTTTCAAGATCATTCAAGGGAAGATTCTTCATCAATTATTGTAGTAATTCAAGATTCATCATCATGGCAAGGTTCTAATTGCATTATTTCATGTTTATGCTTCATTATCTTGTTTCATAATTTGGTTTAATTACCTAAAAGGGGTTTGACCAAGGCAAACCCCTATTCCCTAACAATCAACACTTTCTCTCTCTCTCTCTCTCTCTAGCTCTCTTTGTGTGATTGCAGATTTAGGTGCTTTGAAGACTTGAAGATCATTGAAGATTAGGTTACAAGTTTGTTGGAGTTGTCTCCCCATTTGCAAGTTCATAATCTTCACTAAAAGATCATCTACAACCCCGAAATTAGAGTTTTAGATTTGGGAATCTAGAGGAATAGATTGAGTAGACTGAGAAGAGCAGATTCAAACTTTGAATTTTTAGAAAATCCAAACTGGACTCATTCGCCAAAAGTGGCGAATGAGTCCCACTGTAGGTGTTTTTTAGAGATCTTTGTAGATTTTGATACCCATTTTTCTGAAACCTACTCCTGTGCAGAAACCCAGAATTGGGACTAATTTGCCCAGAATGGCGAATGAGTCCCAGTAGGTAAAAAATTCAGGTTTTTTCATAATTTCAGAGCTATTTCCAATCATCATCAAGTTTCTAGGTGCACACATTCTATTTTGTAGCTTTCTATTTTGTTCTTCTTGCATTTTTAGGTCATTTAAATCAAGGTTGCATCATATTAGGGTTTTACATTTCATCTTGCATTTCATTGTCTTTTCCAATTTAAACTTGGTGGTGAACCCCTCTTGTAATCTGAAATCATATCCTAGGATACTCTATTGTCAGATCTCTTTCCCCCTTCTTCATTAGGTTGAGGTCTCTAGGGCATCCTTGAATGTTAGTTGGAGAAAAGTGATGTTCTATGTCTTAAACCATAAAGCATTCATTTTTTGACTAAACATAGAACATCACTTCTTCCTTTCTACATGTCATGGTGACATCACTGTCAGCTTTCAAACAAGCCCTATGTGAGACAACATAAGGAGATGGAGGGTACCTCACTTTAGGAGTTAAGCACCCTTTCTTGTACTTCTCATAAGTTTGGTACAAGAGATCTATCCAGGTGGAAGTGAACCAATGGGTGTAGGCCAAAAGTGGTCTAAGGAATAATTACCACACTCAACCGATGGTTTATAGCCGGTGTCATGGATCACATGCACTAAACCCTCATAGATAAACTTCAAACATTTACGCATGATCGAGGGAACTGCATTTATAGTGACCAACCAGGGGATACCTAGTTTCACCCTGAAGAGTTCATAAATCAAGATTATGTCAAAAATTAAGTTTACAAACTTAGGTCCAACAAGGACCGATAAGGTGATATTACCAAGGGGAGGTACGAAAAGTCTGTTAGGTATACAAATGGTACTTTCATGTGCATCGTACCCATCTTTATGCAAGAAATTGATCAACAAAATATCCTCAATTATGATATTCACCTGACACATCATGTCAACAAGAATACTTGTTATAGTGTTTCCATTGATTCACATGGGGATGTAAAGAGGAGATGGCTCTCTATTATAACCCATCAGTAGGTCCTGCAAGGTACAAGTTATGCTAGGAGAACTACTTGCAGGCTGCACGGAAGGGATAGGAAGATGAAAAAAGGAATTCATTGCGTGCACTAAACAACACCTTCACAAAGCTACTAAAGGTTTTACAGTCAGACAGTGACCCAACTAAGGCTTCATTCCGCAGTGCTTATGAAACCTTCAAACTATGCCTATTGGGGGTTGCAGGTTGGGTTGTAAGGCAAAACGCCTCACAACACTCACACCTACAATGCTCCTAGGATACAAGGAAAGGACCCTTCAACAATACTAAACAAAACCAACCTGGTTCATGTCAGGTTCACAAAAAATGTAAGAGAGGGGGACCAACCACACCAAGGCTCCAGGTCATGGAGAGAAAAGAGTGAAGGGATGCCCTAACTTACCTTAAGCTAACATATGTTTTGGGATGAGAATTGAGAATGAAGAGCACTCTCAAGTGCTTTTGTCACTCTACAGATTCAAAAATCTGTTTGGGGCTAGATGAGCTGATTTTTGGAGTCTAATTTATACCTCAGATAGCTCTCTATTTGAGGACGGTAGCGTAGGTATGGGATGACAACACAACATGCTATCATCTCTCTGGCATGTTGGCATCTGTACAACTAGAAAATGTAAAGTATTGAATAAAACTCCAAAGAACCTACTAACTACCTAGTAAACTAGTTTTGACGAAACAAACAAAATGATAAGGTATTGAAAGCAACTACATAAATGATAAAGTAAGTAGATAAAGACAATGGTGGTAAAGATCAATGCACACATTCACCTACACATAAGCAAAAGGGGAAAAATGTTGGGGCTGTATAGGGGTTTGCCTCAGTCAAACCCCTACTTTGGTGTTTCCACCTCCACAAATAGCCAGAAAAGCCACAAAGAAGAAAGTATGATAAAGTAAAGATGAAAGGAAAGTATTGAACACTATGAAAGATGTTATGCTATTCTATCAAACCACAAAAGGAAAATGAAGTGTTACCACCTCCACCCAAAGGCTCTCAAGGCTAATGAAGGGAGAATGCAAGCAACGAACTTGACAAAGTCACCACAACCACAACGGTGAGGAAGGGAGGTCTCGCAAGATTCCAAGATTGAAAA
>VDFB02193867.1:177041819-177083573 GCA_007258455.2 Sequoia sempervirens
ATGAGAGCTGGTTATTACTGGCCTAGCTTGTTTAAAGATGCATATGCATGGTCAAGAAAGTGTGTTAAATGTGCTTTATTTTCAGGAAAAGAAAAGTTGCCTGCTATGCCTCTACATCTAATTCAGGTGGATCAACCCTTCATGAGATGGGGCATCGACTTCATTGGGCCAATTATTCCACCATCCAGTGTCAGTCATAAGTGGGTGCTTACTGCTACATATTATTTTACACACTGGACAGAGGCAGTAACTTTGAAAGAGGAAAATGAATCTTCAGTTCTGAGCTTTTATGAAGACATAATCACCAGGTTTGGAGTTCCTACCTCCATCATTTCAGATAATTCTCGAGTGCATTCGTTGAATTAAGAGTTACAGATTGGTCTGTTAAACACATAATTCATTTGAACACTTCCTCCAATTATTACCCACAAGGTAATGGATTAGTTGAAAGTAAAAATAAAAACTTGATCAAAATCATTAAGAGGACTATGGAAGAGAATAAAAGAATTTGGTATACCACATTGAAATCTTCACTTTGGGTAGATAGAATAACCCCTAAGAGATCCGTGGGTAATTCTCTATATGTCCTTGTTTATGGTAAAGAGGCTAGGTTACCTCTGTCTGTAGAGCTTCCAGCTCTAGACATTGTTCACCAATTAGAGATGTATGAAGAGCAGGACCCAATGTCCATGAGATATGTAGAGCTCATGGAGCTCGAAGAATCAAGAGACAAGGCAATAAAAACTTTGGAGTACTATCAGCTTCAAACAAAGAGAACATTTGACAAGAAAGCTATGTAGTCAAAATTTTTAAAGAAGGTGATATTTTTCTCAAATGGGATGTTCTAAAAAGCAGGTAAGGCCATCACACAAAGTTTGACAACATGTGAATGGGTCCATTTATTGTTAAAGACTGCAAAGAACACAATGCGTACCAACTAGCCACAACTGAAGGTGAAGTGCTTCCTATCCCAGTCAATGGGATACATCTCAAGCCTTGTTTTGAGGTTTGATAAGTTCCTCCATTGTACATATTAGATTAGGTTCTATGTTTTCAATGGGTACGTCTGCACTTTGGTTTGTTAGTTGTTTCTTTCCCTAAGTGTTGTTCCAGCACAGTAAATGGTTCTTTTTAGTTTCTTCGATTTCATAGGTTTCCACTGCCCTGATCTGCTTCATGAATCTCAAGCGAATTAAAGTTGTGTGAGCTGCTCTTGGTCTGTTCTGAGGGTTTTTCTAAGTGACTTTGAGCCCAATGGAAAAATTTGGCTACTGGTTTCTATGTTTAGCAGGAAAATACCCAGCAAAGGTCGCCAAAAATGTTGCTCGATTTTCACCTACGGGCTCATTAGGCAGGGCAAATTATGTTTCAAAGGTTCATAAAGGCCAAATGGGGAATTTGCATCAAGGGTTAGATCATGCACCTGAGGACATTTCACAAGGAGGTCTATTGGAGGCATGCCTCGATCAGTTTTGGTGCAAAAAAATCATCAAAGAAGAAAGTCGGCAAGACCCTCCTATTGTCTTGTCGACTAGTAGTGTGTTCTACTTGGTTTAATACACTTGCCGCAAGGACATTCGGGTCGCCATGAGTCTTCATGTATCTCTCCGCTTGGAGGGAGGTCATGTCGACAATTTTTCACAAGGGTGTGACTTCAAGTGATAACAGTAAGTTTGTCATACTTGCATGTTATTCATTTATCATTTCCTTTATATTTCATTCATTTCTATTGGGTTTAATTACCAAAGTGGGGTTTGACCAAGGAAAACCCCTTTTCACTAACCCTCCAACATTTTCCCCCTTTGTGCATGTGTATTTGCAACTTTGTTTTACAAATTTAACAAGTTTAAAGGTGTTGAAAAGTGGAATTCAAGTCAACTCATCATCTTTTCAAGCATTTTGAGTGTTTTATGTCCATTTTCTGCAGAATTGACCCTGACAACCTAATATTCAGACATTGTCAGATCTGGAGTAGCAGTGTTGTCTCTTGATTTTCCATAAATCTTGGGGAGGATTGATTCACCACCTTTGGTGAATGAGTCCCACTTGAAATATGAAAATCTGGATTTTGTTAGAAATCAACTCCCGGCTATCAGAAATTAGTTCCCGATACTTTTTCAACAACTTAGGAGGACTGATTCACCACCCTTGGCGAATGAATCCCACTGTGAAAAATCAAAAAAATTCATCAGCATCCTAGACACTCCAAAAAGCTCATACAACATCTAGGTGCACTCAGATTTGACCCAGTACCTTATGTTCTACAAATTTCTTTCAATTTCTTCATCTTTCATAGTTGTTTGCATATCACAGGGTGTTTTGAAACATAGTTTAAATTGCACTTTAATATTCATTTTAGATCATTTTAATCAATCAATTGCATTTATCTTAATTCCTTTACATCATAACATATAGCATACATCCTAATTTGAATGTGCATAAGCATTTTAAGAGCCTAAATCTCTCTCTTTTTAGGTGAAAAATCTTAGAAAGAGAGCTAGCATTTTGGGTTCCTAAAATCTATGTCACATAATCTTTTCTCAAAAATCCTTGCAACTTTTTTCAAAAATCGCATTCTCAACAAGGACCCCCTAGCAGAAAATGTTTCCTTCGTCATGGGTTCGCAAAAAAAAAAACTTGAAGAACTTTCCTCTGAGGAGGGAGCAACTTTTCCTATGGGAGAAGCCTTGACCTTCCCTTAGCAAAGGGGCATTTTCTTCCTTTCGAATTCCTTGATGAAGTGAACATCCTTCTAAAGGATTCCTTAATGATTGAATTTATTTGCAAAAAACACTCTTTCACTTTCAAATAGCGGATCCCTTGAGTGGACCCCTATTCTTTTGAAGGGTTCCCGAGGGACCCTTTTGAAATCTTTTCAACCTTTTTGACTATCTACATGACTGTCTGCTTGTTTTCTTATGTGGCTGCTTTTTTATTTCTAACATGTTTTATTTGTGGATTAACATGTTGCTTTGCAGGTACGCTTGTGAATTTTCTTTCCAGTCTGACTCTACGAAGTCCCCCTTACATTAGGCTTCCTTCATAAGAGAGTACTTGGGGCAATGCCTTCTTTGTAGGTCTAAAGGCCTGTGAAGCACTTGTATCCTGCAAGATTTTTTCATCGTTGGTTTGTGGGTTTTTGGTGTATTTTGCTCAACTTTGTAGTTTTGTGGAGCTACATGGAGTCCTTTTGTTCGAACCTCCTCATGAGAGAGTACCTAGGTTTGATAAGTGTGATCATGCAAGAGAATGGTGGTTGTAGTTAAAAAATTGCATTATGAATTTAAGATATGAGAGAAATAATTTTGTTGTATAATGTAGCTTAAATGTAGAGATGGTATGAGTCGCTGGGTATAAATAAATTTGCTTGTTAAGAAATGAAACATTATTTTTTCAAATAGATATGAGGTGAAATATGGAGAAAATGAGGATGTGGATGATGAGGAGGAAATGATAAAATAATTATGATTACGGTAATAGTGAGAAGGAAATACAAAGATAAGGAAAGTGAAAAATAGTATAAAGTGGAGGATACTAGTTCAAGTGATTTAGCTTTAAACAAATAAAGCTTAATTATTTCAATTTCATGGATGTATTGAAAAAATAAATCCATTGTATCTAAAACCATTACAATATGTATAAATTAATCCATGTGGATGTGACTCAAAAATTATAAGTCTAAGAAATTAATATAAAAGGAGACTCTCACAAATGACAAGAATGTTCATGTTTTTGAATATTTGAAGCTTATTAGAAAATGTTTTTATTAATATTTTAAACTGATATTTTTATTAGATATAATCAATTAAATACTTTTAGGAAAAATTACAAAGACATCCATAAGGCTTTGGTACACACAAATAAAAGGTAATCTTATATGATATTTCACATAAACTAGACAAAAGAAAGGTTAAGATAGAGCAAGTAGATGAATATGAAAAAATATAATTGAGAATTAAAATACAAAGTAAAAGAAAATAAATTAAAAGGAACAAGAATAAATGAATAATTCTACTCTAGAACGAAATGAACAAGTGGTGTAAAATATTGAAGAATCCAAGTTAGTGGAGGATAAGGATTCAAAGTCAGTTGAAAACTTCCTATTGGTGCATCATATAAGCATGTACATAATCAAGAGTATAAACAATCACAAATATATTGTAGTATTCATGCGAGGAGAACAAACTATTGTAATATATGGAATTGGAGGAGAAAAGACTATAACTACACATAGGATTAAAGGAACAAGTGTCAACTTACATTGAATCCAAGTAGCAATCACCATGGATCCACAGGGAATTAAAGGATCAACTAAAATATAAATATATGAAATTAGATAATCAATTGATATTGATATTCATGACAACAAATGATGAATAACATCAAAGGTGAATGGAATCGGATTAGAATAATAAAATGTAAAACAATGTTTGGTGATAGGTATAATTATGTAAAAGTACCCAATAGGATGGAATCATGTGTGGAATTCTTTGAATAAGACTTAATATTTGGATTGTTTTCATGCTTAAGACATGAAAAAAATATGTTACAAGGTAAAAGTTGGTTTTCCTATGTTTTCCTAAGGTTGCAACTAATATATTTTAAGAGATAATACTAAAGAAACAAAACAATTACTTTTTTGTTTAACAAAAATTCAAAATGTGTTTAGCCTTATCTAAAAGCTTTTAAAAATAATTAATTTATGTTTACTTAATAAAAACACCTAGTTGGGGAATGAAAACAAGGAAAATTAGAACTACATAAGTATGATCTAAAAATTAGTTATCAAGCAATAAATAAGAGATAATAGGGAACATGGAAAGTGAATCTAGAACTTGCTTGGTACAAATGATAGCATTCTCGCATTGTTCTCTAGTATTTGCATTGTGGTCCTAGTTCTACATCATTTTCTTAGAATATATCAAAATTCTGAAAATTCTAGATAAGATATGTATTGTCCACACATAATAAGAAATTGTCAGGAAGAAGAAGAAGAAGGGATGAAGATACAAAACCTTTGCGCGATTTTGAAGACATAACATACCTATTTTTGGTTTAAGAAGGTTGTGACTATTTGTGTGCTTGCCAAGGTGGTCAATCACCTAGTTTGGTCTTTTGATCTACATAGTTGATCAATGAAATGAGGAAATAGGATATTGTGTGTGCTCTAAGTCTTAGGCCCATCTAGAACTGAAAAAAAAAAAGGTCCCAAGTCTACAAGGATTTAATACCCTAGTGTGTATATGGAGGTAAAAGAGGGTGTGGATCCCAAAGGTGCCAACAAAATGAAAGATAAATCAAAGAATGCAAGAAATTTCATAACCTTCTAGAAATAATAGAAGCTATGAGAACAACAAAAATGTTATGGAAATATCTAAATGTGCTACAAAATTACAATAAGACAAATATTTGGAAAAAAAGAGAATGAATGGAAAACCATAAAATATCACTTGGACAAAGGAGACTTGTGAGAAAAATCTCCTTTGATTGATGAGTAGAAGTTGCAATTTTTGTGAGTAAATATTCTTCAATTCATATGCTCAAGAACTTAACCAAGAAATAAAAATGCTTAAGAATATCAATGTCCAAGCTCACAAAAATACTATTTCTATAATTTTCTCAAGAAAGACTAAAAAATATTGTATAATTCTTGTGAAATTTAAATCAAATTCATGGGTGATAGAGAGGTATGGTGGAGGAAGATAAAAAGAATACAAGAGGAAAAAGTGACAATTCAAATTCATTCAATGGATCACACAATGGTTAGATGAGAAATCGTGGAAGTTGGCGAGTTACCAATTTTGTAAGAAATAATCATTATACAACTATATTGTCAGGTAAAAAGAACACTTGTACATACATTTGTATGATTGCATTGACATCCAAGTACAATATGGTCGAAAACATGAAAAAAGGGAAAATGTTATTGTAGTGTAGAAAAATGTATTCCTTTATATTTTCACACTTGTTTGGACCCTCCCTATTAAAATTTGGCTTATTTATGCCTTAATTGGTCCTATTTTGCATCCACAAGCCTAGTTAAATGCATTTTTCTAAAGATAATCCTGACATAAAATGACAAATCATAATTTAATGTTTTTGGTTGTGTTCTAATTGGGTCCTGATTTCAAATGATACATTAAACATAAGATTCCTCGAAGTCTATGTCTTGGGTTTAAGCCTCTAGGAATCATACGCCCAACCTGGCATATGAGTCCCACTTTAACCTAGGACCTATTTTTATTCAAATTCTCGGCGGGATTTTATTATCTTTAGATTCAATTTTTAAATGTTGGCTTGTAGTACATTGTAATTTTGGGAAATTAGGCACAAAAAAAGTATAAATACAAGGTTATTTCACATAATTTATCCTAGGAATTTTTCAAGTCATCTAAGATCTTCAAGAGAGCATTCCTAAGGAAAGTTTATGAGATCAAGAGAATTCAAGAGCAAATCATCAAGAATTTGGAGCTAGAGCATTCCTAAGGCAAGTTTATGAGATCAAGAGCATTCAAGAGCAAATCATTAAGCATTTGGAGCTACATTCAAGATTCAAGCATCATGTCAAAGTCCTCATGCATCATGTGTGTTTGTGAGCTAACATTTGTGATGTAATTTTCATAATTCAAACAAGCATTCAAGAAAAAGTTTCAAGCACTCAATCAAGAGTCAAGATGCACATCCATTGAAGCCATTTCAAACAAGTTTGCAACCTTCATTTCAAGGGTTTGGTGAGTTGCAACATAGCATTTGTTCATTCATAATTCCTTTATGCTTTTCTATTTCATTTCAAGGTTTAATTACCAAAACGGGTTTGACCAAGGCAAACCCCCATTCCCTAACAAAACAACATTTTTCTCTCTTGATGTGTGTTTGAAGATCTAGGTGAATTGGAGCTTGAAGATCCTTTGAAGGAAAAGTTGCAAAATTCGTCAAGAAGTTGTCATCTTCATGGAAACTCACCTATTGACTAGAATTTAGACTTTTAGACTTGAAGATCGAACAAGAAGGAAGCTATAAAAGATCACTAGAGGCTACATAAGTATTAGCCAAACCCTGATAATAGGACTTATATGCCCAACCTGGCGTATTAGTCCCAATATACCCATTTTTGTCATCTTTTTGTAGATCCTAATCAATCATTAGAAGATTCTAGATTTTGCCTTGAAAACCCTAGAGTGGGACTAAATTTCCCTACTTGGCATATTAGTCCTGGTGCAATCTGAGACATCAATTTCTAGGGTTTACAGACCTTGTTTTGGCCTCTCCACTCCTCCAGATACTTTTTTGTTTCATTCTATTTGTCAATATGATTTCATGCTTTCAATTTTCTAGGGTTTGCGCATATGTGTTTGCATTTCTCCTTTGAAGCTTCATTTAATGGTGAACCCCCATCCAATTACATTAGGAATTCCCTATCCATTCCTCAATCAACCCACTTGGTTGAGGGATCTAGGTTTCCTAATGAACTAAAGTGTGAAATAGGTCCAATTCCATCTCCCAAAAGGTGGACCACCCATTTCCCTTTCGTTCAGTTATCACAAGAACACATATAACATATTAAAAAATAAGAAGACTTCGACACACAAGAACACAAAACCAAGCTAACACCTAAGAATATGTAAAGGTCAAGGTCAAGTTAAATGAACTAAACACATGTTATGGGGGAAATATACCAAATATGAGGTCATCTTGTAATGTCAATATTGTAGGGTATGCAAATTTTGACCTTACAATGTTAGAGATGACATATTTGGCACTTAGACATATGATATTAAGGGGTGATGTAGATGTTGATATGTGTCACACATTACTTTATTTCACACTATTAGGGTAATTTTATAGCTTATGTGATAAGAAATCTTGTATTAGGACTAGTGGGTTGCT
Source organism: Sequoia sempervirens (assembly GCA_007258455.2). NCBI lineage: Eukaryota > Viridiplantae > Streptophyta > Pinopsida > Cupressales > Cupressaceae > Sequoia > Sequoia sempervirens. Next base: position 177,049,707 of record VDFB02193867.1, read on the forward strand.
CCTCCATGATTATATAAGGAGTATGTATACACATAGGAGGTGAATATAATTGTAATGAGATTTCAATAGTATTTTATGCCTTTGGGATCTTAATTTGGAGATATAACATAATATGACTTCTTCCATGTAAGGAGTGTAGTACCATGCTTTTCTACATCAAGTTTTATTATATTTTTAAGTACATATTAGATATCGGGGCTTCTTATCCCATAAAATCTCTTGCATTGTGTGTGTTCTTTTGTATTATTTATGATGTCAATAGCTAACAATATTATATGATTGTATCATAAAAAAAATGTTACACCCAATGAATTTTGATAAACTTTAAGTTTCTCAACTAAAACCATTGTAAATTTAATAAACAAAATATCATATTATCATAATATATACAAAAAAAAAATGTATTTAAGGGATCTTCAAAGAAAACTAATGTTATTAATGATCAATGTGAAATATCAAATTTATATATCTATTCCTTTCTCATCTACCAAAGTTATTTGATATGTGGATTTACATTTGATTGGTTGTGTGTGTTATTCAATTTGTGGACTTGCATTTATGATGTAGTCATGATGGGGGGTCATATAAGGCATCCCAATCACATAACCACAACCAAATTTTTTTACATATGAATAATAAGATTTAAATTTTTATTCATACGTCAAATCCAGTTACTCATGATTATAATCAAATTACTTCAAATCTATAGTATGATTAGGAATACAATAAAATTAGTTCAAAGTAATTGTCTTATTTAATTCAAATCACTAATATACTTTATAAATAATTTATCCTAAATTTTTTTCCAATCAATGTGCTCCAATCCTAGATTACTCTGAAATGCTTCTTCTCTAAGCTTTGAAATTTTTGTTATCTTTCTATTTTTTAAAACACCTCAAGAATGTCACTTTCCTTCCTAATATACTCGTTGAGTGTGGTAGTTCAATTGTCCTAAGAAGACAATTCAATCATCATCCCAAACCTTTCATTCAATTTCTTTGTAGGTTTAAAGTCTTCGTTGCCTTTCCATGTTGGGGGTTCCCACTTTAATGGTACCAATAATTGACCACCTCTGTTAGTGGTTTCTACCTAGTTAGGAACCATCTAACATGCTTTTATTTTTCTTTCACTTGTAAAGGTTCAAAACTCACCATCTCATTGAAAATTCTTTCTTTCTAAAAAATCTACAACTTGTTTTACATTGATGTAGACTTTGATCAAAGGTTTCAACCTCATTGGGAATTGAAAACAACCAACTGATTAAGGGTTCTTACCTCAATATGAACCATGCTAAGCTTCATCACTTGGTATAGGGTCCTAACCTTACTAAGAATTAGGCACCAAACCCTTCATTAGAGATGGAGGTTCCTACATCCTTAAGAACTTTTTAAATGTTGAATCTAACTTCTTTATGGATTTCACCTTCCATGGGAGCCTAGCACCATGCACTTGGTCGAGGGTTCTTACCTTGATAAGAACTAGCACCCTTTTTTTGTGTCATTTTTTTTAGGGAACCCAACACCAAGCACCCCATTAGATTTTTCAAAGAGATCCTACACCAACACCAATTCGTGGTTCTTGGTCAATCTTTGTCGAAGTTTCCGTCCTCAATGATAACTCAACACCAAAAACCATATTAGAGGTTGCTACCCTTTAAAAACTATTCAATCAAAAGTGACTTAGTTGAAAATGAGAAAAATCAAAGATTACACATCGACTAGGAACTCATCAGTGCTAAGTAAGGAACTAAGAACTTGTTGGAGCTATCGCGGGTTTCAAAAACACCCAAAACCTTTGACCACCTATAATTTGGTCAATTTTCCACCAATTTTCACCAAGTTAAAACTGCATCTATGCTCATTAATCGCTTCTACAACATGATGTTTTCAATTTGGACAAAATTTCTTTTAGAAGTAAAAGACTACCAAAAACCAATAGAAACAAAACAAAAGTTGGACTAGAAACTGAAAATCTTTTTGGTTGACACAAGATTGCTTGTAAACACAAATGCTCATGCGTCAATTTAATTGGCTAGTTATTATTCATATGGATTGGATTTAGTTGGAATCCCTCTTTAGGAAAATTGGAGTTTTATGAGCTTGGTGAATGAATTTTGAATTGACACTTTGTAGGTACTAACTTTTGTAATGGAGAAGTATGACCTAAGTGAGGTGCAATAAATTTACCTATAATGTAACGTTTTATATTTGAAAGTTAGACTCAAGGTCTTGCAATTTTCAACATAAATTCATCTTTTTGGATGACAAGATTTACAATCTTCACATAACATTATCTTTTTTATATAGAAAGTTTTGTAAGTCATGTATGAAAGATTGCATATTTGAACATCCATACATTCACATAATTTTCTTAAAGCTTATGCGCACATAAAAAATATGAAAGAAGTATTTAATCCTTTTTCATAATCATATATTTATTTGTGTAATGTTTATTTTATGATACAAAATATATGTCAATACTTGTTTCCATATGAATTTTAAAAAATGAATGATCTTATTTTTAATTAAATACCTTCAATAATAGAATATATATTAGAAAATTGATTTATTAAATAAAAAGTAATAAGACTTTTTCTTAACAACTCATTATATTGTCAACAAGTTTAGCCCTCACAAACTATGAAAACATTATGTAATTGGAAAAATAACAATAGACATAAAAATATTATTTTTATATTTTATATATTTTTCTAAATTGCTCTTATAAAATTATAATGTATTATTTGTTTAATTTGATAATCTCTTCCCTCTTTGCTCAAGCTTTGGAAGATTGTCGCACTACACTTGTGAGAAAGAGGTTCACCTAGGTAAAAAATGAATGGCATGAGGTAACAAATGTAAGAAAAATACACCCGAGAACAGGTCAATAAGATGTACGTCACCATTTAATTGTTCTTCACCTCTTCTGTCCATCCTCATTCAGCCCACTCTGTACTCATTTCAATTGTGCGTCCAAATAATATCTTTTCTTATGACCAGTTTTTGCAGTGGAGGGAGCGGGCCACTTGGAACCCTCTGTTTCTGCCAACAGCTTTAACAATTAGGGTTTACACTACTTTCACCGTCTTTCATTTACCCTAAACAAATTTGGCATTGCAGAGAGGTGGTCTCAAATCTCAACACAGGACGTCTGTGTTTTCAGGATTGCAAGCAAGAGCCAGTAAAAGCCATGACACCCCAATCTGTATTACCATCAGAGGTTGGTGGCTCCATAAAACAGACAGGCAGTTTGAATCCATGGGCTGAGGCGTTCGTTCCTCCTCTACCATACACATACGCGCACCCTCTCCAACCTCTTCTTCCACTTACTCCATCCTCTTTTCTTCCCCCGCCAACAATGAATGCGCCCACACCCATTTCTTATAATATCTACCCTCCACTGCATGTGCAAATGAATTATTTTCCACCAATATCTCCACCGACTTTCCCTGTGATGGGTTGCCCCATTTCTTTTCCTCTTGTGAATACTCACTTTCCCAGTGAAAGCATAACCGGTCCGGCTTCATCTACTCTGCTGAATGCTTCGGTTTACCCTTCCCAGCAAGACTTTATGGTCGCTCCACAGCCCTGTGCAGGTATTCAGTCCCGAAGCCTGCTTCTCAGTTCTGTCCCACCGGAGCTTACAGAACAAGAGCTGCGCCGGAATTTGAAGGCGTGGGGTCCCATTAGAGCACTCCACCTGCAGAGAAAATATGAGGGTGTTGTCATAGTGGATTTCTACGACCTCAGACATGCAAAACAAGCACTAGCTGATATACAGCATGGAAGGGTGTTTATTGGTCAACAGGCGTCAGCATATGGTTGGGGAGTGGAAGGAGGCAAATCAGTATGGGCTGAGTACGCCAGACCCACTGCGAAGAACCAGGGTACGCTTGTCGTTTTCAATTTGGACACCACCATGTCTCAACACAGTATAAGGTCCTACTTTGAACGATATGGTATGTTTATTCTATATCCATTGAAAATGCTTCCTCAAAATGGGAAAGTTTTACAATAAGCTTGGCTCTGCAAATGAGGAAGGGCATTAAATGACGTTCTTTAGTGTGTTATAATTAAATGCTAGCGTTATTCTGTATTTTTCAATGACTTTAGAATTACAATTGTTTATAAAATTATGACTGGGTTTTTATTTGGTCGAGTTACACTTTCGAATACTTCTTTCTGGTTCCTTGAATTATTTAAGAGTGGAAACAACATAAGTTGAACTCGTATACTTCTGGATTCAATGTAATTGGTTTGGTTGTTTCAGGAGCTTTGAAGGAAGTAAGGGAGTCTCCTTTAAACAGTCAAGTCAAGTTTGTAGAGTTCTTCGACGTGAGAGACGCCTACCGAGCCCGAGAGGCCCTGGACGAGAAGCTAATTGGGTCAAGGCCAGTGAAAATCCTCTTCAGTCATCTGGGCAGCCGAGCTCTTAGAGGCCCCGCTGGTCCACACAATCGTCCGCCTCGTCAACAACATACAGATAATTTCAGATGGATTAATGGCAAACAAGCCTGCACGTACCAAGCTGGTATTGCATCTACACTAGGGAATTTATATAGTTGTTTCAATGTTTTTTGGCATCCCTAGATAATTTTTTTCTAAATGAACTCACCGGGCAGGTGTAACTAACAACTACACCGACTTCCTCGGAGGTCAGACAAACATGGCCGACGGGCAAGCAAGTGGAATGGCTACAAGTATAGGAGGTTGGGCCGCCGATACCATTCCCAATGCTCACACAGGATCATTCCCAGCGGAAAGCTTCTCCCAATTTGCTTTTGACGAGGACGAAGCACTATCGAACCGTGTACAGGCCAGAACAACTATAATGATAAAAAACATTCCCAATAAATACGAGTAAGTGCCCCTTATTTTGGTCTTATCATGTCATTTGGAAATATTGTGTTTTAGCTATTTCTCTTTACTTAATCTGAAAACTTCATTTCAGAAGTTAATGATAATAATTATCATGTTTTATCTGTTTGCAGTCTGGATATGATTTTAAAAATGCTGGATAGTCACTGCATGCAGTGCAACCAGAACATCATGGAGGGGGACGAACATCTCTCGGAATATGATTTCGTTTACTTGCCTATAGATTTCACGTGTGTTAAAATATCAAATAATCGCTCTTCATTGACAATTACAATTTAATTATTGGGTTTTAAAAGCTTTCAACTAATAATTACAATAACTTGATTTTGGTTTGCAGAAATAGATGTAATTTGGGTTATGCATTTGTGAATTTTACATCTGCTAAAGCTACATGGAAGTTTTATAAAGATTTCCACAACCATCATTGGGCTGAATTTTATTCCAAAAAGATTTGTGAAGTTACATATGCCAGACTCCAGGTAATTTGTGATCTCTACCAAAGCTTTATATATCTATATATGTTGGCTTCACAATATTTCTGAATCATCTACATTGCAACACTAACCTGATACAAGTAGAAAGCATACACATTGGTATACCCTTTCATACTCTTAACACTATTGTTGATGATCTGATGATAGGGCCGTCATCTTCTAGAAGATCACTTTCGAAACGCCAGGCTTGATTGTGATACAGATAACTATTTGCCATTAGTGTTTGATCCTCCCCGCAGTGGGCAGAATTTAACAGTGACAAGAGTCATCCGCGGTCTTTGGCAACCTACAAATTGCAGCAACAAGCATCAGCACATGCACCATGACAGTCAGACTATGGCGAAAAACCATAAGAGAGGTAACTCTGATTGTCGTTTCACTAGCTCTGGGCGAAGCCAATTTCAACCCCAAACCTTTTATAGGGTTAAGAGTGCTGCAGTCTGCTGATCATGTCGATAACAAAAGTTGAATTTTAGAATTAGATTTAAATTTTATTTAGAGAGCCCTTAGGTTTAGATTTATTTAAGGAAAGGCAACATACTGGCAATAGCACCTTTGGTGCATTAGGTTACATGCAAATGAAGTATTAACATGATCTACCAGCATGCCCTAGATTTTACTAGGCCTTTTTGTATCAATCCTATAATCTACTAGATCATTCTGATACTTCGTATGGCCGTAACCATTGCCCCACAAGTGATATTGCTAATAACAGCTGGAACGAATTTGTGACGAAGATTAAGCAAAAATTTTGGTAGGAGAATTAGGAGGTATATCAATGTCTTTGTAATGTGCTACCCGAATTTGGACACAATTTTTTGCAATTTCGACAAACAGTTGACCTATTGTTTGAATTTCCAATTTGGCTTGATAACAATTGTAATGCAGACATAACCCACTGTTCCACAAGTTTAATATATGAAACAGCATTCTTGGATAGTCCATTCAATACAAATATCTTATTTCAATTTTGAATACATGCATTCATAAGTACAAACAGATGCAAAGAATCACAGTTACCCAGAACTTATATATATATATGTATATATATATATTTGATTACGACCTGGTTAGCTCTTAACAGATGGCAATATTAAATACAAAGAGTAACCAACCCTAATTATTACCATCCCTCCTATTACAGCACAGCTGCTCACTGATTGAATTGAAAGAAATTAAGGAGTTTGATTGTTTTGAAATCTACGACAGAATTTAAAGAGTTCGCGACCCTTTCTTGAATTGCTCACTTCACATTAAATCCAACGACGACTCACAATATTGCTTGCTGCGCTACCACTTCCAATCGCATAACCTTGATATTTGAATATAACTTCAAACACCATCCTCCTGCCAAACTTAATCCAGAATAGTCTTTGAAAACTATTGCATAGAAGGGTCTGAACGGTTATGCCTAAAGAGACACGGCTTCACAGTAATTACAAACAGCCTCAATACTTCTTTTGGAATATTCTCACCCAGCCAAAGTAGAGATTCATGAGCAATAACCCACCAATCAGTAATTCTGTGATCTCTTGCAACCCAAACATGGGACGGCTATGAACAGCTAGGGGGTGTACAGCTTGACTCGGAAATAATAATAATGTACATGAATTTTGGTTTATGTGCACAGAAATAAATATCAGGTCATTAAATTGCAATGCCCAAATACTCAGAATCCACCTTACTCCCAATCAACGGATTCAATCAAAATATTGTACGCCTGTAACTCACCATGGAATAGCTGAAGATATAGAAAATCTCATTCAATACTTTTTACTCCACATTAAAATAATTTTCCAACTTTGAACACTTACTGTGATTATGACATCATAATACTCTGATAAACTGAACTTGGATTTCTTTTCTCAAAAACTAGATTATAAGCATGATACTTTGAATATCAAACTTATATTAAATTACACTGTGAATGCACCAGCACAGCCACAGGTTGTGATTGTCAGCAATGACTCAGGAAACGTCTTTCAGCCTAGAAGGCGATATTCTTTATGGAGGTTTACGTCCCCATAGTTTTGTGGTGAACTCTGTTCAACCAATAAAAAAACCTGTTCTCCAAAATCGAATCCACCATATCTGCAATAAGCTTTGTCTTCTTGATTTCTCAGTTTTTCCTTTTTCCTTTTTTATTTAATTCTTTTGAGAATCCATTTAAAAAGTAACTTCGTTAATTCACTTTAATTCTTTTATACCTGAGGTACTTTTAGCACCATTCATTTAAGTTGTCTTTTTTTAATTTACTCTTTCTGACAACTTAAATTAATTATTTAATTTTATGCTGACATAAAAATGCGGACATTACAGTCTTTTTAGCTCAGATACGCTTGGGAATGGTTTTGTTTCTGTCGTGCATGTCTCTTGAGGCCTGTTTGTTGGCTGCTGTAAGCATACAATTTTAACTTTTAAAGTTGCATTCTTTTAATTCTTGGGTTCTATTTCATTTTCAAGATGCTTTTGTTTTAAATTGCTCCATTTTTGCACGGAGATTTAGATTTGATTGATAATGTTGACCAGTCCTCTCCCCAACTGCATATATTTCTTAATCTTTTTTTATTATAATTGCAAAATATTAAGAAGTATCTCAAAGTTTAGACAAAATTATGGATTTGCATATTTTTGAAGTATCTCAAAGTTTAGACAAAATTATGGATTTGCATATTTTTGTTTAATGTCAAGGACTATAATATTTCTTAATCCTTGTTAAATCATCGACTAAGCTAAGATGGCTGATTTAGAAGGGGGTTCGATTTTTGATATAATATTGGTGTGGATCAAAGAAATTCATGTTTAGAGATGGGATGAATAGCTATGAAGTTTTTTGTTGGAAAGGTTGATCCATGGTCTCTTAATCTCCAATATCCAATGCCCCTAAGATCTTTAATAAGACTTGCATGCCTCAAGTTTTTGTTTGTGAGACTTAGTTGTTACTACATTTTCTTTTGTCATGGTTTTATGATGTTTTTTTTAGCTACGAGCTTTGGATCTTTTGAGTGTCTTCTAATTATGAATTACATGGTGGATGAATTAAGTTTGCATGATAGAATAAGATTGCATGCGCTTTCAATAATAGGGAAGAAAATATTTTCTTTTTAATTTAACTTTGTCATTCTAATTATATTGTTTCATGCTTGACATGTTCGGACATATAAACATACAACATCTAGAACATTTAACTCAACCTTGCTTGTTCATTGCTTGTTAGGATTGTGCCTATTTACCTTGCTTGTATATTGCTTGTGGGAATTATGCTTATTTACCTTAAAATGGGCCATTGAGAAGGAATTTCAAAAATATTTAATTTTTGAAATATACTCTTGTTGAATTTGATTGGTACTTATTGGCTTGCTTGCCAAATGCTTTTTTAATTGATCAATGAAATACATGGGAATTGTTTTATCATGTTGTAAACTACTTATACTAAGAACATTCCATAAGTAGGTGGCGTCTTTCTTAACAAGTCAAATCTTGTTTCTTCATGAGTCAAACTCTAGTGGTCAATTTTTGCACGAGTCAAAACTCAATGGTCAATTTTTCCATGAGTAGAGTTTCATATGGGACCATTTATATGCTCATGATGAATGGGGTCCTCTGAACTTCTCATGAATTGTGAGTCAATGAGTTTGACTCAAAAATTGTGTAGTTAAATATTTTGATAGAACATTAAATAACAATATTTATCTAGAAACAAGGTGAAACTATTGCAATAGAATCTTCTACAAATGTATGTAAAATTGATTTCTTTTGAATCAAGGATTACTATAAGATTATTTAAGTTATTGCATATGATAAATAAATCGACAAACCATAACATAGGATTTGTGTGAAGATTTTTTTTGAAAAAAACTCGCGAGAAAGTTTATAATGGTGTATTAATCTTTAGTAATGAGATTAATACAACACACCAACACTCTTCACATTGAAGGTAGCAACACCTTGAAAAAATATTTCATCTAGAACCACTATCTCATACTCTCAATGCATTTATGTATTAGAAACACAAGTTAATCTAAAAAATTACTATCTCATGCTCTCAAAGGCATAGAGAGGGGACAAAACTATGAATGGTTTACCAAAAAATGGATATTAAAACCATGGTATCATGTAAGAACTCTATACCCACCTTGGAGCATCTTATAAGAATAGCAAAATCACATGAACATAACATGGGTGTAATCAATTGGCCTCCATAATCCTAGATGTAATAAAAAATATATCCTAAGTGTAATAATTACTAATGTCTCAAATCCTCAAGCATAATGTTCCATACTGGATTGGGCAATCCTTGCAAGTCTGAGCTATCATACAAAATTCTCCACTTAATCTTAGTGCCTAGAATTGGGGAAGTGCTCCGAAGGCAATTGTAGTTGCCATTGTTGTGAGTCCCATCTATCATATAAGATGCTCCTCTCAATCTTTGTGCCTAGAATTGGGGAAGTGCATTTAACGAGTCCAAAGTTAATTGTAGTTGCCATTGTTGTGAGTCCCATCTATCATACAAGATTTTTCACTCAAACTTAGTGCCCAGAATTGGGGAAGTGCATTTAGCAAGTCCAAAGTCGACTGTAGTTGCCATTGTTGTGTAAAACCATCATGAGTGCACATGATTTAATTAATAGTGGAATTTGACATTAAATAATAATTAAATAATTAAACATTATTTAATCAATAGGGAAAAGACGTTAATTAGCGTAAAAGTGTCTCATAGGCTACGACAATTTTGAGTATCTATATTTTTACTCGCTTTGATACAATGCATTTTTGACTGTTGTGTCAAAGAATATCAATATTTCTGAAGAATCTAAAATACAATTTAATTTTCAATTGTAATTTAAATATCTATAAATATTTTTCAAGAGAATTGGAGATGTGAATTATGGTGAAATATTTTTCAAGAGAATTGGAGATGTGAATTATGGTGAGGATTGCAAGGTAAATGACACCTTAATTCTAAAAATATCAATATTAAATATTTAGCATTACATCAACCTTGGAGTGATGGGAGATCTTGAACAAATATATAGTTCAACAAGCTAAATTATAAAACCACCTAGGTTTCTAAAGGAAATTCCTTATCCAACAATACTTACAAAACACTTTAGTGTAGTGTAGATCATCTCATAAAATGTATCATATGTGGTAAGAGAAACATTTGAGATTAGGTTGTATGTTGTGGCCTAGTTGCACATTAAATAGATGATTTACATACTTACAAAACACGAGTGTAGTGTAGATCATCTCATAAAATGTATCATGTGTGGTAAGAGAAACATTTGAGATTAGGTTGTATGTTGTGGCCTAGTTGCACATTAAATAGATGATTTACAGTTATTTTTTGCTACTTGCTAAAAGTTTTCCTTTTGTTAGCATTACAACATAAATTGAGTGTTCACAATTAAAACTTTGGACATTAGTGGGATTTCAAGCATGAATTTGAATTGAGGGTGAAAATTATGATCTATTTTAATAAGGTGATGGGCATGGTTATGAGAACTAGAATGTGGATCCTACTCTCAAAATATGATTGATTGTCAAATTATCCTAATAGTACAATAATATTAGAGGGTAGATGTAACACTTTACTTTTAGAGTTTTGCATCTTTTAAGGTATTTTTAACCCTGTTTTGTAAATGTAGATGAAATTAAAATGTACCCTACACATGTGAAGTGGAAAATTGAATGATAGAATTAAACAATATAATGGAACCTAGATATAATGAGTTAAGATTGAAAATGATTAAAGTAAGGTGCTTCCACAATAGTGGTTTACACTTTTTGGGAGATCTTGATTTTTGCTGAAATCACATATTTTTAAAAATAATGATTTAAGCTTTGAAAAGTTCCATTTAAAGGATTTCAATTGAAGAGAGTTTGATCAAACCACCTCAGACCAAGCCCCCTTGGATAGAACCCCGCTAGTTTTAAACCATACATATAACTGAGTCTCTTTTACACCTATCAAAATGCTGATAAAAAATCACTTTTGATTTACTTTTTGAGGGATCAAATGAATTCATTTAAAATTTAGTTTTTGTAAGTATGTAGTCCTTATTATAAGCTTCCAAAAAAATATAATTTTAATTAAATTAAATTTGATTATTATATATATATTTTTTTAATTTCTTGTGAATGTAGATTTTTCATTGAAAATCAAGCTTTCTGTTCTGTACATGTGGAAAAATAGAAGATTATAATTTTTTTTTGAAAAATATGAGTGCACCAGATATTGAAGTCCTTGATCCAACAATTTGTTTTTTTGAATTTCGATACATACAAAAAAGTTGTGTTATATGGTCTGCTTACATTTGAATTGTAATTATTTTGACTTTGAAACTTGATTAAGGAAAAAATATTCAATAAAACACTATGAAACAAATTGGAAGCACTAGATATTGTAGTTACAAATCTAAATTTAAAAAAAAGAATTTTATCCTTCACGAAAAAAAGTTGTTATATGGTGAGCGTCATTTCTTAAAAATGGTGTTTATTGAAAACTAGTTTTCGAAGGAGATGGAAAAAGAAGTACAATCTGATTCCAAAAATTTTAAAAATAAAATATTTAGAATCTAGAGACAAAATGTCACAAATCACTAGTTTGCATCATCTTCAAATTCCTCATGGTTTAGCTGCTATAGGTGTTCGAAAGTGAAGATTTAGTTAGAAAAAATTAGTTCAGTGTCCAGTTTGGCCAAAAATTGTAAACCAGTATTGTGGGATCACCTACTAATATAAGACTAGAATTGTTGAGCTTTTATGTTGAGTTGGAGTTGTTGATGTTCTTGAAGATGGATTTTAGATTTTGGAATATTAGATATTTGTTGAAAATGCTTATAATTGACTTCTCTTTGACCTTTTCACTTTGTATGAATGTTAATGTGCATGATTAAGTGTGGGATAACACAAATTTATATTTTTTTGTTGCAAAGTTTTGAAACTTGGTGTAGACACTAAAAATTGTCCTAGGCCTGCGACTCTAATTTTCGTCATAATTTTTATGTTCATTTTCATAATTAAATAATGTTAGTTTTTAAAGTCATTTGTCCTCTATTAATTAAATAACTTTAATTATTTAATTAATTCATTCTCACCTGTATTCTTCCTTGATTAATTATTTAATTACGTTGCTAATTAAACTTATTTTATTTATTTAATTTCCTATGCTACTTTCCATTATAATTAAATAATTATTTTAATTATTTAATTATTCGTTGGCCTTTTCTCTCTTTAATTAAATAAATATTTATTTATTTAATTTAATCCAAAATATTGAATGCTGAATTAAATCATTATTTAATTCATAAAAATATTTATCCATAGCATATTCCTTCTATAATTAGATAATCTCTTTGTTACCTAATTAATCATTTATCACTTAACTCTAGTTATAATTAGATCATTCAGTTATCTAGTGAGATAATATTTGATTATCTTTAACAAATAGATTTGTTGTGTTAATCAGTCCATTATCTAGATTAGATCTTATCTTCTATGTGCAAGCCTCTATTAATTAAATAACTTTAATTATTTAATTAATTTATTCTTATCTTCTATCCATGTCAATCTTTATCTTTTACATGCAATCTTTATTCTTATGTGTCTCGACGAATTTCCACTAAAGATTAAATTATTATTTAATTTAATCCCCACCATTTATGCTTTATCACTTATGCTAACCTTATTGCATGTCACATCTTTTAATCTAAATCATCAATTAATTATCTTTCAATCTAAGCATGTCATTCAAAAATCATATTTTCTATAAATTGGCTTTACCTTCATCATTATTACTTCTCTCGAAATCTTATGAGTTTTGGAAGCAACTTACTTTATAAAAATTCAATGTTTTGCTATTATCATGATCATGAGGCCATACTTGCATGCTTAATGAAAATCTAAGGTCAAGTATCATATAATGGCGAAATGGAGAAGGATAATGGAGGTGATTCATGGAAGTACATGTGTGTTTAGTAAAATCATTCTTTTATACATGTTTTTTCTTCCATTGTTCTTCGTAATTAGCTTAGGTTTAGTTTGATTTACGTATGTATTGCTAATATTGCAATTTTCCCTGTGCTACATCTGGTGAACCTGGCATGAACTACTAACCCTCTTGATTGGAATTCTTTGTTTAGAAGTTTTTGCTATTTTTCGTCTTGAAGGGTGTAGGTGCTTTTGAAGAATCTTGAAAATCACACTTTTGGAAGTCTTTTGAGGTCAAATAAATAGTATGGTTGCATCTGAAAGGGCCGAGAGACGAATTTTCATATATTATATTGCATATTTTGGTTAAGGGTAGCATTTTTTACAAGAAAAACATAATATTTTTTGTGGCTGGGTTGAAGTGACACATTTGCAAGCCAAAATGACACATTTGTGGCTTCCTGTGATGCATCTTCCTTTCTGTGATGCATTTGTGGCTTCCTGTGATGCATCTGACTTTCTATGATGCATCTGTGGCTTCTTGTGACACATCTAACTTTGTGTGACGCATCTGACTTTGTGTGACGCATCTGTGGCTTCCTGTGACGTATTTGGCTAGTAAAAAAATAATTTTCTAATTTCTAAAATTTTGAATTTTCATTTAAATAAATGCAACTTTTTGTTATGACTAATTCAGAGTTTGCAGCATGTGATCTTTAGGAGTTAACATAGTTTTTGTAGGACGATTCATAGAAGACAAATATACAAACTATTTTTGCAAGACGATTGACGAAAACAAAAATTCGAACTTCTAATGTGTGGTCTTGTAAGACGCTTGTTGAAGATTAATTTTGAAACTGATTGTCTGATTAGATTAGATCATATTTCATTTGGTGCTTAAAATAAATCACTATTCTCTGTGTTTGGTGCGTTCGCACATTTTGTCTAGATTAAAACCAGATTAAAAAATAAGAGTATCCTCTTCCCTTGTGCACTTGTGCGATCCTGGGTGTAAGAGAAATTGTTATTGACTCTAGAATTGAGCCTTCCTTGGTGGGAAAAAGTACTCACCCCAAGGCGATTCAAACTGGCAATGAGCTAAAGCTAAACTACTCTCAACTGGTATACAAATGTGAATGCTAATGAAAAACTTAGCATTACAGGTGCAAATTTGTTATACAAACAAGTTAATTTTATTTCATGTATAGCCACTTGAATGGGTGCCCTTATTAAAATCCATTTGTTTTTAGATTACCAAAATCATTCTATTTGTTGGTGCAAGAAGTTGGACCTTTGAAGGCGTCCCACATACTTGCGGTTTTTAGTAGAGATGAAGAGTTTGTTATGGTAGATTCATGAGAACTCAAAGCTTGGCTGACCCAAAAAAGTGAGTGTCGTGGAGGGGAGGCAGTGTGGTGAAGCTTCTAATCATTCGCTCTAAATAAGTGCAGCTAGAGAAATCCAAGTGGGAACTCAACAAATATTGTTTTGGCCAATCATAGGATCGTACTTGTCTTCTTGGAATTAAACATTTTCAAGTCAAAACCAAACCAAAGCAAAGTGTTTTTTGACTGTCTTCTATTTGTAAAAATTTGATCAAAATTAGACTGAAACAAACCTACAAATTTACAGTAAATCACATTTACTATAGAGAATTGCATTTGCTTTTATAAACCACATCTGCTATTGTAAACTACACCTTCTACTGTGAACTACAACTATTGCTATGAAATGCAATTGACTGTTAAACAACACATTTGCCAAAAAATTGCAACACAACTGATGATAAACAACACACATGTTAAACTTGAAACACAATTGTTGTCTGAAACATCGTATTTGTATTCTGAAATGCAACTGTGACCTTAAAAGCTGCAATTTCCTGTCACTCAGATCCCCTACCATGTGTGCAATTTACCTTGATATGCTTGCTAGTCAAGTTGAATACCAGTTACTCTATAATGGTCAATACCAACAAGCCATAGACTTCAAAAGACAATTTATCCAATCCAAATGCCAATCAACGTCAACCCATGGTCAAGTACCCACATACCCTTCCTACCAACAATCCATAAGGCCTAGTCATTCAACCATCTGTCCTCACTATCAAGAGCCACTTGACATAATCTATGCCATTAATTCACGACAAACATCTATTAGGCATGCCTATCCTAACCTTGACAAGGGAAACCAACTTTCCACTAATCCCTTCCAACCTTCCATGTCTTATCCTAGTCCTTCATCCACTAATCCCTTCTAATCCATTCTATCTCAATCTATATCTAGTCATGAAATACATCTATTCATGGTCTCCAAAGTCACATTCCATATACTAAACTTGATGATACATGTCAAATGGAAAGTCCAAAGCATGACATCATGGCTTCACTTTCATGTCAAGATCAAAGTAGTCCATCCCACGATCCTATCTTTAAGTCTATTCAAGAAGTCCTAGATAATCATGGCATCCAAAATACACCTATTATTGATCAAGATTCCCTTCCCAGCCATATCATTCAAGACAAACCCATATTTGATCAAGACACTACCATTGATGAAGAAATCCATAATGACCCACTCATCGACCTTTATAACATTCATGATCAAACACTTGAAGATGACCCTATCCAAGCTCCAAATATCAAAACTTCCCAAAATGAGACACTTGCCCCCTTGGGACACATATATAATCAAACAAATGACATAAACAACATTTAAGAAGAACATAAGGAAGCTATCATTGACCAAGTCAAAGACGGAGGAACACAAGATATTATTGATCAAATTGATCTCTTAAGGGGCCAAGAAGACAAAATCCTAACAAATGATGATGCCAAAATATCCTATCAACTAGGATCAACCACTTTTGTTAAATCAGACTTTGGTGCAGGAGCACCTAGATCATGCAATGCCTTTAAAATGATAAATTGTCAAATGTGTGTATTTAAGTCCAAAATGATGTATCAAGGCCATGTAATGCCTAAATTAAATGTAATCAAGTCATGTAATAGGTCCAAGAAATGGAAAAAAATGCACAACTTGTAATATTGCCAAAATTGCTAAATATGTAAAAAGGGAGAAAAAGAAGGAATATGAAAAAGACAAAGTGGGAACTTGAGGGGATAGGTCAGTGGAAGTAGTTGAAGGGTTAGTTAGTGGAAGGAAAACCTATATAAACACATTTGTAGGGGCGAGCAAGAGAGAGGCTTGTATTCTTGAAGAAAACTTTTATCAATAAAGCACTGTGATTTGAAAATATGAGTTTCTTCTTGTATTCAGTTTGTACAGTTTTATTCTTGGCTTAGTTCTTGATTAGAATTCATAATATAAAGAGTCTATTTCCTTTTGATAGCGAGTTAAGGGCATTTTATCAAGAAATAAGGCTGTGAGGGTATATTTTTAAGGTCTCGGTCTGAATAAGGGTTTTGAGAGTCATTTGAGGTTTCTAACCTCCATCCCATCGATGTAGACCTTGTAGAACGATGGGATGGACTAAATTAGTTTATATTTTGTGTGTGGTAAGTGTGGTGTGTGTGCAAATGCAAGATAATAAAGAATACTGAGTCTTCAGTGCTGCCCCTATAGTAAACACAAATTTTCCTTGGAAAAGAGATGGTTTCTAGATGGCACATGATGAAGAACGTATTTGGAGGTTGGAGTCTAATTCCTAAGGTACAAGCAGACCTAGTATGATGTGTTTCAAGTGGTGGCAAGGTGGTATGATCTTGGTAGGTGGCATTTTCTATAAACCCTCACTAGTTCATGCTTTAAAAACCTATAAACATGGGTTTGCTAATTATGGGTATTGTTGGGTGTTTCCTACCTTGTAACTTGATGAATTGTGAGTTTTTCCACCTGTTCTAAGACTGTTTAGGGGTTAGAAGTGTTTTGGTGAACTTTTATGAGCACTTCCTCTGTAAAATAGCCCTATTTTAGTAGCCCATTTTCGGTGCACAGGCTGAATATCTAAAGGTTTCTGTGAGCAGATCATTGGAGTGTTTTGTTTTGTTGATGTGGATAGGAAAGAGGTATCTAAGTGCATCTTTGGTTCTTGGATTTGGAACTGGAGTGAATGGTTTACCCGATCTAGGGTAAAGAGTCCCAATTGACAAAAATGGTGCTTATTTGCATGGTTAAGGTTAATCTGATGAAACATTGTTTGGGAATGTTGAATACTAACCTATTGATGTTGTTAAGGTTATTTCCATGGTTGGGAAAGGTATGGAAGGAAAAGTTTGATATTTTGGTGGACTTGTGGATTCAATTTGCTAGTAATGTTTATGTGCAAAATCTAATAATCTGACAGAACAGAGCTATAAAGAATATGTACTTAGCTAGTTGAAGGAACTTTCAGTGGTCATGAATTCGAAGAAATAGAGGTATGGTTTCCTTCATAGTAGTGACAATAGAGATACATTAAGGATTATTGTTTGAGTGACTTGAACAAAGATTTCATAAGGAACAAGTTCAGTGTTTGATTGTAACTGAGAGACAGTGGTAAGAATTACTTTGTATCTATCATGATAATAAGATAAGAGATGCCTGAAGATTTGGTAATTGGTAAGAAAAATGTGCTGCCTTGGTGAATGAATAAGTTGGTGATTGTTTGGTGTGCCATGATGTGGGTTGTTGAATTGAAACTTGTTAAAATTTGGTAGAGATGCTAATGGGCATGGTGCATGAAGGGACTATCTTCAAAGGTCCTGATTTGAGTTTTGTTTGATTTTTGATCAACTTGATAATGATGATGATTTGGAGTATGGTTTGTCAAAATGGAATATTAACTTGATGCCTTGAAGTTGTGTACATTGGAAGACTGAAAGTGTTTTGATGAAGTTAAGTGAAAAGTTGATGATTACATATTTGATCTTCTCTTGATTCTATTTGGGATTGAAATTCCCTTGAAAAATTGATGTTGTTGAGTGTTGGTTAGGATGCTCTGCATCAGAATTTCTCATAGAGGAGAATATTTTGAGCAACAATTTCCACAATGATGGCTTCACATCTTGCTTCCAAAATGACAAATACCTCATTGCAAAGAGAATATGTCAAAGCATGTAGTATCAAGGAAAAGGACTAGGCATAGATGAGCAAGGCATTCGAGAACCAATACAGTTTTATGAAAATCCTAGACATCAAAGTTGGCTATTCTTCAGTCAGAGAATCAAATGATGTTATTGGTACCTCCTTGATATTGAGGGAAACTTTATCTAATACAAACATGAAAATGGGGTCCATGAGTAGTTCTTACCATAAGGTTGTTGTCAACACTCCTTCCATCCACACCATAAATTGTTATTCCAACATGAATAAACCTTCCATTTGGAACCAACAAAAATAAAATTATTACAAATCCAAAGTTCAAAATCAAATGTCAAGGGCCATTGAATCAAACAAAAATCCAAGTGGACAAATAAAGTTAAAATGGATCCCAAAAAAAATGGATCAAGCAAAGAAAATAGTTCAAAAGTAAAAGTCAATCAAAATGTGGAGCCACAAGAAAATAGGACTCCCACATATAATAAATGTCCACCTCCTTCAAAATGGTCATCAAGCAAGGCATATAAAAGTGTTAGTTTCAAACGCTATCCCAATCAAAATTCCAAACTCCTCCATCCAACATCCCAAGTTTGGAAAATAAAAAGTGATTCATCTAAACATGTAAACAATCCTCCCACATCTACCATCATCCATCATAATCCTACATCTCGCCTAAAGTCCAAAAATCCCATGCCACAAATCCATCGCATCTTGGCAACAACTCTTTATTGTAAGGACTCTCATGGCACTCTATTGCGACGTGTGTATTATGAAAAGACCAACTCTAGTATCAACAAGGATTTGTTCGCCTTGTCGTTGCACCATAAGGTCGATCTATCAATGCCTGATACAAGCATCAGTTAAGATCCACAAGAGGCAATTAGACCATGTCACAAACCTAAGCACCATGCTAGACAAGGAAGACCAAGGCACACACCATCTTGCAACAATCGCCCCAGCACAAGCAAGGGATTTGAACCTCTAACCAACTCTGATACCAATTGTTAGTCTTGCTATTGCACCAAAGGGTTGACCTATCAATGCTTGATACAAGTGTCAGTAGATCCACAGGAGGCAGTTAGACCATGTCACAAACCCAAGTGTCATGCTAAAAAAGGAAGACCAAAGAACACACTATCTTGCAACAATCCCCTCCAGCACAAGCGAGGGATTGGAACCTCTGACCAACTTTGATACCAATTGTTGGCCTTACCGTTGCACCATAGGGTTGACCTGTCAATGCCTGATACAAGTGTCAGTTAAGATCCAAAAGAGGCGGTTAGACCATGTCACAAACCCAAGCATCGTGCTGGACAATGAAGACTAAATGACACACCATCTTGCAACAAGATCACAATGACATCAATCAATTGTATGCAAGTGCTATGATCTTGACAAGACAACTACTTCATTAAGGTCATTATTGGAATATCATGGCACCAGTCTCTACATCAACACCATCAATGGATTCAACATAATTATTGATCATCTAAAGTATCAAAGCCATTCAAAAAATACAAAAAAAATGAAAAATCAAAAAAATTGTCACCTTGATGAAAACTTGGCAAACAGGCATCTTGGTGACACCAAAAAGAACAAAAAAAAAGGGTTCAAGAGAAAAATTTCATCAAATAGTGAAAACCTTGTTTATGGCACTTTGGATGGATAAGTACCATGATGAAAACCTGACAAATAGGTGTCATGTGTAAGAAATTATCTATGTGGACCATTACACTTGGGGGTAAGTTGCTTCATCTCCCATATCCTTCGTATGACATTTCCATCTATCCATCTAAGCCCTACCACTCATGTCCATTTTTCCACCTACTTTGATCTTGATAAGGAATGGGGTACAAACATAAATCATACTTTGGAAAAACTCTTGACATGTCTATCCTTTGGTCATACACTATCCACGAAATATCATGTCATAGCCTTCATAACATTTTCCAAACCCATACCTTGAATAAAACGAGTTATCTTTATATGACATAGTCCTTAGAGACCATATGATAATTTTTTCTAGCCAAAAATCCTCATGTCACTTATCTTTTACCAAAGCCACCCATCATCTATTCATACCTATTGCATGCCTTGGTTTTTCCCTTGCCAATGGTCTAAGGATCTTCCATTATCCAATCCAATCCCGAAAAGTCATTCCAAATGCAACAAGCCCAATCCATACACTCTTGCTATGCATCCTAGCACATCATTCAAAACATTCCTTGGCTTTGTTTCTAGCCTTGCTGCAAACTTTGATCCTTTAGTCACATTATTGTCATCCTCACATGTCAGGATGTGTCCTTCCCACCTCAAACAATGTCGTCATCATCCTCATCACCTGTCAATTGGTTTTTTAGGTTGACTAGGGGCAAGATCATGGTTGTCCTTGGATTCTTGTGCATACTTGTTCACTTGCTTGTAGGCATCATTCACATGCATTTGTCACGATCCTCATAAATCCAAAAACATCTCAAAATGTCTTGAAAAAAATCCAAAAACATCACAAAATGTCCTAAAAAACCCAAAAACATAACAAAATGTTATGAAAAAATCCAAAAACATCATAAAACTTCAAAAAGACAAAAAATTCAAAATCTTTCAAAAATCCAAAAACAGAGTCAGAGTTAGTCGCACTAGTTAGTCTTTGTCATTGTCGAACTATGTTGCCTCTACGACTAGATGTAGGCAAGGCCATCTGTCGATGTGCCCTCGAGGCATTAGGTAAGTATTTTTAGGTTTGTTTGTATTAAATCATGGCTCAGTTCTTTGTAAATAAAACAAGGTCAATGGTCGTGTCAAACTACGAGGTCTCTACATGTATAACGTAGGCAAGACCATCAATTGATGAGCCCCCGAGGCTGCACTAGGTCAGTCCATTAGGGTTCGTCACATTCACTATCACACACGTTGGATATGTTCAAATAAATCAAATCTTTTTCAGTCAATCTTGTTGATCAAAGTCTGGTCGAACTATGAGATATAGATCTACATGTATAACGTAGGCAAGGTCATCAATCAATGAGCCCTTGAGGCTGCACTAGGTCAGTCCTTTAAGGTCCATCGTGTCAGTCAAAATAATTCAGACATTGTTGTCAAACACAAACAATTGTCAGAACATCAAGAAAATTCATGCATGAACAAGATAAATAAATCAACAAGGTCATCAAGTCAAACAAACAAATTTCCAAAGCAATAAAAAAAACAATCAACCTATGTTTTAATAGGATGTGTCCTTCCTAAAAATAGACATGATCATTTAGTCAAACAATCATCATTTCCTTATACAGGTGGTCACATAATTGAAACCGGACTCAACGTCTTATATGATATGTTTCTTTCTGAAACCAGGCTTAATCATTGCCTTATACAGGTGGTCACATGATTGAAACCAGACTCAATGTCTTATATGATATGTATCATTTCTAAAACCAGGATTTATCAAATATTAATTAAACAATAAACATGATCAAATTTTGGTAAATATTCTTATTGGCTATTGACATTGTGGCTTGTTTTGTCTTATCTTTTCTTTTTGGCTTTGTCTTTGAGTCTGGTTACTAGCTTTCTTGAGGATGTCTCACGAAGGATTTAGAGAAGCAAGGATGTATCAGGACTCTTTTTCTTTGATTATTATTTGTCAATTGTTTTTTGACTTTGTCTTTGAGTCAGGTTACTAGCTTCCTCGAGGATGTACCATGAAGGATTTAGATGAGCGATGATGTCTCATGACTTGTATTTTATTTGATTGTTGTCTACGGTTTCTCTTGACAAAAAGACTAGGACAACTTTTCCCTTAGTATGAGTTAGGACATTCCTTGTTTGCGACTGTCTATTTTTAGTAGGTGGATGACATTGCACACCTTGGTCTATCTCATATCATGGTGTTTGTTTTCCATTTGTATCATTTAATGCCAAATGATGATTTAATGCAAGGCCTATTATGTTTCGAAAAAATATTGAAGATTGCTAACACTAACATCCATATCTTCCGCGCTAACATTTCTTCTTTCTTGCATTATGAGAGTCCTATGACACACAAAAACATAAAGAATCCTACATATGCATTCATGTTACAAACATCATTTAGACATTGCCATACATATATACATATTAAATCATACATATATGCTGCATTGGAAAACAAATATATATATATATATATATATACACATTTATCGCATCTAGGAATCCATGGCATAACATACATTCACCATCATAAAATACATAGCATATTATCACAATAAATACATTCACATGGCACTATAAATACATAAATTACATTACATCTCATAATGATAAACATAGAATGCATACATGACATCCATAATACTATAAAAGTAAATGCATACAATATCATATAAAATCAATAAAATATCATAGGTTGTATCATCATAAAATAAACATTGTCATCCATAACATATGCATAAATAGGAGATTGCATATCACATAAAGAGCTGTATATCATATAATCGCCACTAAAAATGATATATATATCACTAAAAAAAAGAGTCACAGTACAATGTCATAATATATCTCCCAAAATGGAGCTCACAGGCTCTATAATCAAAATACAATGTGTACAGATATATAACATGTCCCTAGTCTGAACTCCCACTACTTTGATGAGGAGAATGAGGAGGTGACTGGTGGGGAGGTCCTGATGATCGCTATGTAGAAGATGGCCTATCATAAGGTCCCAACCTATGAGGTTCAAGGAAACCACCACTACTGTGGGATCTGCTATGGGAAGACCTGTTGCATGATCTGTTGCTAAGGGCCTGAGAAGCACTAGGAATCTGTCTCTCAGGAGGTACCTCGTGCTCATACAAATCTATGTCATATCTCTCCCTATCACTAGCCTTGACCAACTCCCTAGCCATAGCTACAACTGGTCCAATGCAAAGAGCTATAAATTCCATAAATCTCTGCTCCGTCTCTTGCTTCTGCGCCACTGCCTGATCTCTCTCTGGATAGGCACTATCCCTCTCCATCCGCATCTCATCTCTCTTCACGAACATGACTCTAACCCGTTCCTCGAAGGCCTCTACCTTGGCTTGCAAATCAGCTAGCTGCTAATTTATGGGACCCTCCTCCTCCCGCCTCATCAACAATTCGGTCTTGGAGCTCTCTCTCCTGATCCCCCATCTCCTCCTCAGGAAAATAATCTACATCCTGATATCCTACTCGTAATAGATCAAGGGCATTCAACTTGGCCTCCTCTCCAACGACCTCCTCTCCAATGGCCTCGCCAACTTCCTCCTTTGCAACTGCCTCCACCCCTCCACCTGTCTCCAACATGACAACATCCTCTCCCTCCCTCTCACCCTCACAGACGGGTGCCAAATCTTTGCCCCGGCTTGTACTGCCTCGTCAACCCCATCGACCACCCCTCCCACCTCCTCCTCTACCATCATCGCCTCCACCTCTACTACCTCTATCATTATTACTCCTCCCAAAATATTATGAGTTTTGGAAGTAACTTTATAAATCTTCAATGTTTTTCTATTATCATGATCATGAGGCCATACTTGCATGCTTAATGAAAATTTGAGGGCAAGTATCATACAATGATGAAATGGAGAAGGATAATGGAGGTTATTCATGGAATCAAATGTGTGTTTGGTAAAATCCTTTGTTTATGCATGTTTTTATTATTTTCTATTGTTCTCAATTAATTGGCTTGGGTTTAGTATTGTTTATGCTCTGAATTACTTAATCTGTGAATTTTCCCTGTGCTACACTTGGCACTTGTGAAGATACTTGATTTAAGTATCAATTCAATGCTAATTATCAACCTTGTAGATTTTCTAGAAGAGTGTTAAAGTACAACTCAACTTTGAGTCAAGCTTGTAATGTTGATTTCATGAATTATGAGGACATGAAGGACAAATTCATAATTCTTAGGTGTAGTATATATTTGGTATGGAAATCAAGTAGAGTATATCAAACAAAAGTTTACAATGATGTGATATGAATCTAAAATATAAAGTTACAATTTAAATTGATTTCAAAATTTTAAAGAAGCAACTATGTAATGCAATACAAAGTACAATATAGATAAATATGTATGCACATATCAATGTATGTGTGTAGTGTCGAAAAAAGTAACCCTTTTTCACACCTGAGAATAATTGATATATAATTAACCTAAATAATGCATTGGTTTAGTGTTGTAATGTGTTGTACACATTCACATTAATCTAGGGCCCCTTTTAAACAAAATATACCTAAATTTTACCATATTTATGGTGTTGTAAAGTGTTGTAGTACACTTTCACACTTATCTAGGGTTTTATTAGTTAATAGTGGTTAATTGAGCTTAATTAGCTCCTTTAATTCAAATTTAAGCTTTATTAATGACACCTTTTGAAGGATCTATCCCAACACTTAATAATCAAATTGCACAACATTTAATATGGAAAAATCAAGGTCCTAGAAAATGGTGCTAGGACCCATTCACCTTTAGTGGCGAATGGGTCCTCTCCACATAGGACACCCCTTTCTATGCATTTTTGAGGTGGGTCCTCCTCATATAAGACACCCCTTTTTGAATTTAATTGTGGTGGGATCATTATGATTTTTAATCCTAAATCTGGTGTCAGCTTGAATTAGTTGAATTTTGAGGTTAATCTCTAGATTTAGTATAAATATGGGGTTAATTCACATAGTTTATCCTAGCAACTTTGAGTATTCATGCATTATAGCAAGCTTGAGTTTACAAGAGCATTATAAAGCATTTCAAATATATCCAAAGGCAGATTATCAAGAGTTTATTGTAACAATTCAAGGTTATTTCATCATGTCAACGATAGTGTGCATTTGAACATGTTGTTGAGCTAAGATTGTTTATGTAGCATTGAGGATCAATTGCAAACATTGTTTCACATCCTATTTGAAATCAAGATCTACATTCTTCATGGCCACTTCATGTTAGTTTGCAGATTCATACTCCAAGACAACTTCCAAGGTATTGCATGTTTCATGTTTCATGCTTCTATTTCATTATTTCATCTTTTGGTTTAATTACCTAATATGGGTTTGAATGAGGAAAGGCCCTATTCACTATTAATCAAAAAGTTTTTTTTCTCTCTTGAATGTGTGTTTGTAGATTTATAGGTTGAAGATCAAGTGGAGAACAAGATTGAAGCAAAATTGTCAAAATTTTCAAGTTGCAAAGTTGTCATCTTTGTTGAAAGATCATGGAAAGAGTTCTACAAAATTAATTTCTGAATTTCGAGAGTTGAAAACTTGGGATCTGAGAGTGCAAACATTGAAGTATAGAATCCAGAAATTAGTTTTCTGAAACCCTAGAAGGAACCATTCACCACTAAATGTGAATGAGTCCTTAGTGAGGCCTAAAGCAGTTAAAATTTGGGATTTGGGAGTGCAGACTAAGAGGAATAAAACCTAGAAGTCAATTTCTAGAATGAATGAGTCCTATGTGACCTAAAAACAACAAGTTTTCAACAAGGTACACATTATTTTTGCCTCTCAAAACTTCCCTTATAGTTGTTATAATAGTTAGGAGTCATTTCTAACTATTATTTATGTATTTTTTCCTTCATAACTAAATGAAACATCTCCCCTAGAAAAACCTAGTGGTTCATTATTTGTTAACTCATTTTGGTGAACCCTATTTTTCTATGAAACATAATGGTGAGCCCAACCTATTGAATATTGCAACTTTTCTGATTTGAAAGGCTTTCATTGTGTTGAACAAGACAACTGCGAGAAGGGTGAATTAGTTGTAATAAATTTAACCTTTAAATCATTCACCGAAACAAATCCTTAACACTGCTAAAATGATTAGACAGTAAGTGCAAGTGCAAAAAATAAAAAATCATCACACAAACACAACACCAGATTTACGTGGAAAACCCAATAAGGGAAAAACCACAGCGAGGATTAACTCACACTATAGAATATCAAAATCAATGTCAAAGGTTCACTACCTGAGAAATAAGGCTCACTACCAAAACAAGGACTCACTGTCTGTATCAGGATTCACTGTTCAAAAGGGATAACCACACGGAGGGCTCACTGCCACAAAGATACAAAGAAGATAGAAGAGGTATGTTATAGAGATAAAACAATTTCAATGCAATAGAGAAATCCACCACAATTTTCTCAACCACTTGCAGACATGCATGTATGATAGAGTACACCTTCAACTCACTACATCCAGAAACTTAGCATTTGGGCTTCACATTGATCTTCCACACTCACATCACACACACCCACTGATTTGCATCTATTTCACATCTATTTGCTCTATTTCTTTGCACTTATCTCCTTCCCACCTTTCACCACTAACTCATCCTATATTTATATCATATTCAACTTTGAAACATATCCAAAGTTGGCCATCCATTAATAAATTCAAATTAGGTCGGTGCCAAAACATCCTAGGGTGGAATTAGAATGAGGGCGACCCAAACACATGCTTGATGAGGACCCAAATAGGTCCAACATGCTTCATCAACTCCGAAGATAGTATTCAACACAAGTTTGGCCAAACTAGTGTAAAACACATAGAACAATTAAGCACGATCCTTCCAGATAGAAAAATTATCTTCAACACAATCATAACAACTTAAATTTAGAACCGCAAGTCATAAGACTTTACCAAAGAGAAATATGGACCAACAACATTTCTTCCAGATTTTAGCCAGAAACATAGAAAACCATAGTTCACAATTGGTGAACATAAATCACACTATACAATGAATCAAAAGCCAAAAACCTACATATAGTAGCTTCCAACAAATATGATCAACATATTTGAACCACACAAACATAGGAGCAAATCTCAGAGAAAAACTCGGGGCAACCATTGAACACCTGCAACCTTTCTTCGATACAATTTTCTCAATATCCTCGACATGAACAACCAATATCCACAACAACCAGTTGATAACCAATTGACCAATTGACATCAATGACAACACCTCCATCATTCTTGCAACACATTGCATCCTAGGTTAGATATTGCATTCATTTGCATTTAATTT
Source organism: Sequoia sempervirens (assembly GCA_007258455.2). Taxonomy (NCBI): domain Eukaryota; kingdom Viridiplantae; phylum Streptophyta; class Pinopsida; order Cupressales; family Cupressaceae; genus Sequoia; species Sequoia sempervirens. The sequence goes on from VDFB02193867.1 coordinate 177,077,064, forward strand.
GAATTGAATTAGACCTCATTTAGGGTTTCTTACTTTTCATTCAAACTTTCATCTCATTTAGGGTTTAGAATTGCATTGCTTTGCATTTCTCTAAATCTAAAAAATACAAAAAAAATCAGTCATTTTGCATATCATTTAGATCTCATAAAATTTCATTTGAAAATCAGAAAAAAATTGCATTTCAAATTAGGTCTTTACATTCATCATTCTATTGCATTTTCATATTGTATTTCTGGAAAATTTGATACTGCAAGTTACTATCTCAGACTTGGAATTGAAAGACATTACAAAAAGCATGAAAATCATCCAAAAATAGTTACAAAACCCTAATCAAGGACCCATTCGCCTTTACTGGTGAATGAGTTCCTAATTACGTTGGGCTTGTACTTTTTGCCATCTAAAAAGCATTGAAAATCACTTAGGAATCGGCAAAAACATTTCCAAAATTCTCATCTAGGACACATTTTCCCTTATTGGTGAATGAGTACTTGATAGCTTCTAATTTGCATTTTCTAGGATTTGAAATCTCTGTTTTAGGCTTCTATTTTTTGCTGTTACTTTCCTATTTCAGATTTCAAATTTTTTGTCTTATTAAATTCAATGAATCTAGCTTAATTTTCTTCATCTAGGGAATTGTTAAAATTCAAAATGGCATTTCCAAAAATTCATTTTTAGTCTATTGCATAGTGTAATCAGGAAAATTACCTTTTTTTAAGTGTAAAAATTTGAAAATGTTTACATTTCTGAAACTTTGCATAATATGGATAAAAGTACTTTTCACTTTTGCATACACAATGTTTACATTCATGAATCTTTGCATAAGTTTGATAAAATTTCTTTCATTTTTGGATACACTTTGTGTGCATTCTTAAAGATTTTCATAAATTGGATAAAAGTACTCATCGTCTTTGGATATACATTGTTTATATTTGTGAAGCACTGCATAAGATGGCTAGAAGTACTTTTCATTTTTGGTCAAACAATGTTAGTATCCTAACTTTCTAAACATGCTAAGGAAAATTCCATCCCTCACACTCATAAGAATGCTTTAGTGAAAGAGAATACAATGGTGGATAATCATGACAATCAAATTTGGTCTTCTCCTAATATCTCTCCTATTTGTTACGAAGATATTTTGGTGTTAGAAGATCAAACCAATGAGAAATTTATGAGAGTCCTATTTGTCTCTCTTCCCTTACCTCTCATATTAGGAAAAACATTATTGAACAAGAGAATTCCATCACTAATGACCCACCTACTTGTGATGAAGTTATTTTAGAAGAACCAAACATTGAATTTCATGAACATCTAGTTTGTAGATCTCCTAAAAACTCTCCTACTAGAGAAGATATCATGGTGGATGAAAATAACAACATTAACAATAGTGATGTGACTTCCTTAGATGATGGTGAAAAGATGATGCTAGAATCCCCTTCATTATAAAGACATCAAACCGAAACCGTTGAGGTTATGAATGCACAAGTGTTTGTTAGATCCCCCTTGATTATTGGACCTCCTAAATTATACCCTGTAGGACACCATAAGAATCCTCTAATTATTTACCCACCCTCACAACAACCAAAAACTTAAAACAAACCCATCCTCATCCTCAAACCACCTAAGAATAATGTTTCATAGCAAGTGAATTATAACACTGTTGCTCATACATATAGCACTAGAAACAATCTGCAACCAAGATAAACAACTCAAACATACCTCTCATTGCCTAACCCTATCTTACCTAGTCCTCCTTGTTTTCCTTAAAAAAGTGGAAAGGAGTATGATCCCGATGAACAACTTAAGAATACTTTTGCTAAGATATCCTTATGGGACCTTATTCAAAGCTCGCCTATTTATGATAACATGCTTCAAAGTGCTTTACAAAATGTCCCTACCATTCCTAATGTGCAATCAAAGGATGTGGCAACTCAAATTCAAGCTATAAATCTGGAAAACTTAGAAATTACTTTCCATCAAGATGAGTTACCTTCGTTTGAAGTGAAAAAAAATTATGTTTTAATGATAGTGGCTATTATTGAAATTAAGGATAATAAGTCTCACATTAAACATACCCTCATTGATAATGGTTCAGATCTTAATGTTTATAGTGTAAGCCTCCTTGATAAGATTTAAGTAGACAAAATACAAATTCAACCTGATTCTTTATCTATTCATAGGTTTGATAACATGGGAAAACAACCACTGGGTGTGATTACATTACCTATTAAAGTTGGGAAGGTTACCTTGCAAACTCTGATCCATGTTATGCCTCACGATCTTTCATATAATCTTCTTTTAGGAAGGCCATGGATTCATGCAATGAATGGAGTACCTTATACTCTTCATCATAGAATGAAGTATATCTACAACAACAAAGTTTATACACTCGAGGCCGATCCTGAACCTGAAATTTGTTTGATTGCTAAGAGAGAAAAATAAGTTCCTTTAAAGAAATTGACACCAATTACACAAGTGGAAATCGTGCAAGAGAAAGAAAAAGAGAGCATTATTGAAAAGGTCACGAAGCTATTGGACGATGATTGGGGTTCCTTAGATTTCACACCTACATTCATGGGAGAATACAAGATCATAAACAAAGAGAGTGAAAAGGGAAAAGAAAAAGTGGTAATGTCAACACAAAATTTGAAAGCATCCACCTCAACCACTTTAGAAGAAAAGACAACATACACAATTTTTTTTGAAAAAGTTGATTATGAACAACCACCAAATTCTAACGAAATACAAAAGGTTTATAGAAGAGGTTATGAACTTATGCGACAAATTGGTTATAGTAGAAAAGGATGTGGTGTTAGAGAATAAGGTACCTGTGTCCCTATAGAGCCTAACACACAAGAAACAACTCGTGGTCTTGGTTATTATTGTTTGATAGAAATAAAAGCATCAAAAAATCCTTCACTTAATATCAACTCTTACAAAGGATTCTTCTAAGCCAACTTTAACATTAGTGCATCCTGAATTGATAAACACTAGTGGTCTTGGTTATTGTCCTTCGAAAGAAATGAAAGAAAAAAAGAAAAATTCACTTAACTTAAATGTCATCATGCAAAACACTAATGATTGAAATTTCATAGATTTTACACCTTCCTATAAAGGAGAGTACAAAATCTCACAATCTAAAGATTCTTTTGTAAGTATGACATATTGTACTAAGCAAGAGATATCTTTGTCGCAAAATAAACGGACATCTTCTACTATTGATCAAGAGAGTATCTTGTTGAGATTCCTCCAAGATTGTTTGATATCTCTCACTCCAAGAACATGAAATAAATTTTATTACAAGAGTTCATTTTGTGCATATCATAGAGTTCATGGTCATTCTACTAACGAGTGTAAGGCTTTGAGTAACAAAATTCAACATCTTAAGGAGTGTGGCACTCTTTCTTGTGTTGAAGCACCTAGTTCCTTTAATTGATACCAATTTTTATGTTTCTCATCAACCATCTTAGCTCACCCTTGTTCTGCACTAAGTGGAGGCAAGGGGTTAGGTAGCTTTGTCCTCATATGTCACTTGCTGATTGTCTAGTTGATCGCCTTCCATGTATATATAAGAGCAAGATTGGGATGTGACTGACATGCTTTAAGTTGGCTCACATGTGACGTACTGAGTTATCTTTATTATTGTATTTTTGGGGACAACCCTTCCTTTATCATGACATAGCTTTATTTCAGAAGCATTTGACTTGGCATAGGGTTTTTCAAGGAAAGCTCTCATATCTTAGGAGAAAACATTGGCTACTTTAAAGTAATTGCTCACAGTAATGGTGTTAGCAACTACTTTAAAGTGGGGGCATACATGTTGGAAAAACAAGGATAGACAACTGAGAGGGGGGCGAATTAGTTGTCACAAAATAATAAACTTTTCAAACTTTATTTAACTTAATCTTAGATATGATGAATAAGCAATTAACCATAAACAATTAACACATCAGAGAGACAGAGAACACTAATATTTTTTTACATGGAAACCCTGTTAGGGGAAAAACCACGGTGGATGTTAGTCCACGGTATTATACCCTGTTAAAAGTATAATGAAAATAATAAAGGGGAATGCACATGCATTCAGGCACATTACCTAGAGCTCACTGCTCAGTTACAAAAGGGGATCACTTCCAAACAATACAAAATATGATTAAATCAAGAGGGTACGAACTGGGAAAATAGCTTATGCACAAGCCTGATTACAGTTCCAATTATGCACAGAAAACTCCACTTTTCACTCAAACTACTTCACACTTCGCTTAGTCTTCTTCACACTATTCTCTGCAATCAAATGATATCCGCACATACACACATAGGAGCACACCCAACACACATTACACTGATGAAACAATTTTTCTTATATATCCACATCATGGATTACATCAACTTAGTCGGCCAGAAAAATAAAACATTTTTGCAATGTTGGCCCAAATTTACAATTAAATTTTGAATGTTGATCTAAACACCATCGGCCAATACAATGATGTGACCCAAAACAATATTCACGAGTGTGCCAAACATTCAAATTTTACTTTTCAAGGATCCACAACACATTACCACCATCATGTCGGCTAGGAACATGAAAACCTGAACATGCACAAGAAAAATATTTGACCATGAGCACACCAATCAATGTGGAGATACAAGAATGATGGAGAATGATCTAGAAGCATCCAAGAACACTAGGAACTAATAGAGAAGCATACACAACAACTGAGATTATCAGAATCACACAATCTTCACTGTAATAACAGGACTATAGAAACACTGTCGACTCACAACATGATCAAATCTACACGTGGACCTCTAAAACTTCCAGTAGATGATCTAGATACTCTAAAAAGAAAAAATTATTCCACAAAAGTTGATTTCCAACATATCGAATAGGACACCTTCATGACCTTCACAGTTCCACTAGCAACAGGAAACTTTGTAACTCTTCCTTTCACAATTTTCTCATTATCTTGACATATATATGTTTTCTATACAATGATGCTTAAGGTGTTGACATCAATGACAACCATATCAACAACACACCCACGACATCCAACAACTTCCTTTGGCATTGATGGCAACATGATGAAAACACCATCAACACAACTATATACTAGCCCCCTTAGATTCGACTCTTCAATTGCTCTTCTCCCTAAAACATTTTTCACATTACTCTTCTTCCCTTTGACATCAATGGCAAAGGTAACCATGACCTTTCCATATACACACTCTAAACCACATATCTGGACATCTGACTACTCCCCTTGAGTAGCAGCCATGAAAACATCAATCAAGATTAGAATATAGCAATGTAGCTCACAGATTGATGCAAGTAAATGCATCTTTTAGTTTTTATTAGGAGGGGCATCACCTTAGTACCTTTATGCTCAAAGTATCCTTCGGAATGTCTTATTAAAGATGTCGCACCCATTCTTTGTGTGCACTAACTGATTTCTTTTCATTCACCTTCCTCGTTAGTTGAAACCTGATTGATATATGTTTTGTCTTAGAGTGTAGTAATCTGAATTCTCAAAATATTTATTGCACTTGAATTGTCATGCCAAGATATGGCAATAGGTTCTATATACCAATTGAGCATCTTTCAAGATCTCGTTTATCCATATCACTTGAGTGTCAACAATTGGCAAAGAGCAATATATTCACTTTAGCAAAGAGATAAAGAAATGGAATTATGCTTTTTTCTCAACCAGGACACCAATTTCTTCCCTAGGAAGAAAGCACCACCACTAGTACTTTTCCTATCATCTACATCTCCAACCCAATCCGCATCAGTATATGCACTCAAAGTGAGATCATCATCCTTTGGATACCAAAGTCCAAAGTCAACTATTCCTTTCAGATATCTGAAGATTCTCTTAACAACAATCACATGTGATTCTTTTGGATCAACCTCAAACCTAGCAACCATACATACAACATTCATAATGTATGGTCTAGTCTAGGTCAAATAGAGAAATCCACCGATCATTGACCTATATCTAGTTTGATTTTCCTTAGGAGAATCATAATTTTGTGTTAACTTGTATCCAGTCACCATGGGAGTACCAACTGGCTTTGATTCTTCCATCCCAAATTTCTTCAGCAGCTCTTTCACATATTTGGACTGAGATATGAAAATTCCCTTGTCTAACTGGGTAACTTGCAATCCCAAAAATAACTTCATTTCTCCAATCATACTCATCTCAGATTCACTCTTCATTTCATTAGAAAACTTCATACATAGATTATCATCTCCTCCAAAAATAATGTCATAAAAAAAAACTTCTATAATTAACTCTTTATCATGATCCAACTTGAAGTATAAATTGCTATCAACAATACCTTTATTAAATCCAAGCTTCAATAAGTATTTGTCTAATCTAGCATACCAAGCTCTAGGATCTTGCTTAAGTCCATACAAAGCTTTCTTCAAATGGAAAACCATGTCTTCCTTGTCAGTCAACAGAAATCCATCTGATTGTTCAATGTATACTTCTTCTTCTAGTTCTCCATTCA